>VYZM01012488.1:430410-472910 GCA_013398915.1 Dromas ardeola
CAAAGAACAATGTGGAAGCTTCCATTGCAAAGCATTTTAACAGGTGCTTCAAACCAAGTCTTGGAGCACATCATCTCTTGCTGCACTGGTTTGTTACCAGGCTCTAAGAAGAGCTATAACCACATCTCCTACACGACTTCAAACTTGAAAGATCATATAAAGAGAGATTTGGAGGTTTAAAATTAAAGAAACTGCGCCTCTACTCGGAACGCTGGGTGGGATGGAGGGGGTGCATATTATGTGAGGGTGTCCAGGAAAAAATAAAGATTTGAAAATGGTTAAGGGCATTCACAGATAAAATTATCCTAGTAGCTGAAACAGTGAGATCAGATAACCACGTACCACATAAATAGACTACAGTCACACAGCTGTTGAGGGGGTGTTTTTGAAGGGCTTCAAAACATAAACCAAAATTAAAGAGATCCTCACCATGAAAGGGAAAGAAAAAAAAGAATCAGCTGTTAGTAAAATGGCAAGCCTGGCTCCAGAAATCTAACTGTTGGATGGAAGCCATCCCTCAGTGATACTTAATGTTTGGGGCTGGATGAAAAAAGGGATGCATTTTACATCATGCTGCCCAGCAACACCACCACTAGGCTTTTCTCACAAAAAAACTATTCTCACACAGCTGAAATAAAATTAGCAAAGAGACAGCCTTTGAAATAGGCCTGCTGGGAAGGAGGTGTTTGAGGTTATTTTCCCCTTGCAAGAATACTTTTGCTATTCAACAAAAGGTTATCAGATATGCAGCAAAGAGAGCTTTTTGTTTGTAAACTGGTTATCTTCAACACCTCGCTGCATGAAGTTGTTCAGCGTACCTTTTGACAGCCATGTCAGCAACCAGGAAAACTTGTCTCTGACAAAAGCCGAAGGGAAGTCGGAGCCCACTGTTCCAAGACATCACGGATTTATCGGTCTTTTTAGTGAAAGTAGAACTGTGTCCATAGACTTTCATAAAAGTCTATAGAAAGATGCATCGCTGCAATTAATACAGCCAGATTGTTTCACTATATGTTTCTCCTAAATTTCCTCAAGTATTCCAGGAGTCAACCGAACTTTAGCATATTTTAGCTTGTTTATCTCTAGATGCAAAACGAATCTAGACAGCAACAGACACGTGTTGTTTAGTTAACTGAATATTGTGCAATTCTTGCATGAAATGTGCTATAGAGCAAGATAATATCATACCGTCTAGTATGATAGTATGGTATTTTTTCATTTGGAAGGCTTCGTTATTAGAATGCATTGTTTACAGATTATGCTAAATAGCATGTTGTTCATCACTGCTTCCCCATATAGACTCCCTGACATGCTGTCAACCTGAGATTTGTAAATTGTCCATTTTGAATTGACACTATCATTGAAAAAGCACTTAATGAGTTTAAATTTGACACTGCGAGGGAAATCCATGAAGAAGAATAAGTAGGGAATTAATTTAAGCAGCCCTTTAAACAATTGGCCTTGCAAACAACTGATCTGCAAGATGCTAGTATCATGCTTACACAATGCTTTTAATTTAACTTCATAATTATTCGCTTTTAACTCCCAGCACTTTGAGAACGGATAGTAGCAGTAACAATTCACAGCAGTTTCTTTTCCTTGATAAGGAGGCAGAATTTGTGCCATAACATGATTTTGCAGTTCAGGTGACTGAATCTTGTCTTTCAGAACTGGTTTGCACTTGAGCAATGAATGACAGCAATCAGACATCATGGCACTGGGTAGAAATAGATACGGTAGAAATGTGTAACGCAACCATATGACTAGATTCAGTTATCTAATATATTTTGAAGACATGCAACAGAAATAACAGGTGGAAAACAATAAATTTCTGGATATTTTAAAAAGTAGTTGACACTTGTAAAATCATACCACATATAACCTTGCAATAATAGTTAATTTGCCTGTAACTCCTCACTCAAAACAGTAGCTCTAAATCATATGAGACCTTGCATTTCTACTAAAACCGCTTGAAATAAATAAATAAAATGGAAAACAAGTAATACCTAACTTACTTGACAGCCTAGCTGACTAGACTGAATAGCAAGATCATGCAAACTGCTACTTCTTTGCTCCAATTAAAGTGATTGATAGAGATTGAACAACTGAAAATGCACAAGACCCGGCAAAATCTAATTAGCTAAAACCAGAAAAAGTATTACACTGACAGCAGATTTGGGCAAATAATTGATTTAGTGGAAAAAGTGTGTGTTGGGTGGAAGAATAAGGATAGGCTTTGATCAAAGTAAATATTTTTATGATTTCTGGTGAAAGAAAAGATAAGAATTTGATTCACATAAAGCTGAAAATAATCTGACATTCCGTAGGGTCAATTTTTTCATGATTTTTACCTGCTTAAACTGAAATACGTCATTCTGAAATAACTTCAGGAGTTAATTTTTAAAATGTTATGAAAAAAATATTGAAGCCAATACTGTCCCAGTATATATAAACCATACAAACTGAGTGCAATCCACTTTATGCCACCAGAACACTCAGCCTTACTGTCTGCAAATTCCCATGTAATTCTTCAGTTTTGCTACTCCTTGTTAACATTACCTATTTTAAGCATTATACACAGATAAAGGTACTTTATGCTAGCAGTTACTTCAAATGGTTCTTCCATAGCGTCTCTTAAGAAAGCTTCCCTTGACATCTTAATTTTGCTTCTCACATCTTTTATGTTCAATACCACCCATTTCAAAAGTTTGTTACGCAATATCTGAGAGACATTGTACTAAAAATAATGAGTTGCCTTCAGAATCAATAGGAAATATTCCATTAGTCAGAGACACTCACTTAAGCATGTCAGCATCATTATGAGAAAGAAAATGAATTATCATGACTTATTATTATAAAATGAATTATCACGACTTTATCATGATTATGTGACTCCTAGCACATGTGACTACGTGGTTATGAAAATTAAGCAAAACCTCAAATAACCCTTATTGATATCAGTCTTGCTAGCTAAAGCAAAACTTCCCTTATTGACATTAAGACATGGATAAAAATATTGTAGGACACTAATAGCCTAGAAAAAGGTGTAATTATAAATCTAGTGACATATTGGGAAGGCTATCATTGATCAAGCCCTTCAAGAGAAGTCCAGCCATACAAGAGATATCCTTATTTTAGACAATTGTTTTTGTTTTTCACTAGAGCAACTACAACTGAAAACTTGTAAGGTTTTCAAGCTTCAGCAATTAATTTTGATAGTTACATTTCTCATACCCCAAAAGGGAGCTCCAGTTTAAGCATGCAGGAATAGGGTTAGAAAAGCTAAAGCACACTTATAGTTGAATCTGGAAAGGGATGTGAAGAGCAACAAGGGCTTCCAAAGGTATATTATCAGCAAAAGGAAGATTAGGAAAAACACGTGGCCATGGGTCAGTGCAGCAAGGAACCATTCAGTGATTCTCAAACAACAAAGGAATAATAATTTTATTATTCCCTGAAAAGGGGTTTATTTTAATCCTTATTTAGCAAACACTGAACATGTATGACATCACACTCAGAACCTAGACAATGAGCTAAACTAGTTTGAAGCAACTTGTATTTTATCGGAAAAGGTCCACATGTTGTATTGCTCTAGGCCCCGTTTGATATTTTATTGTCTACTGCCAAACCTTTAAAATCCTAGTATCCATAACACTGTCTTGATAATCACTTCTTGAACCTTACAAAAGGCAATTCCATTTTCACTTTTACCTTCTCTTGGTAAGAACTAGAAACCTTACCTCATTTCCAACATAACTGCTTTAGAGCCCAAGCTGCTAGTTAGTTTTCTTTGTCTCCAGCAGCATCCTGAGGACTGTAGGTCTAACAAGACACCTGTGTAGCAACTCCACTGCTCTTTGTCAGCACACATAAATAAATCCACTGACAATTTGATAACTATAAGAGTAGCCCAGCTGTTAGTAGTCACTAAAAGTGATAGCCTGAATAAAATTCAGCTAACCAGTTGAATTGGTATCATGTGCTATTGACTTCCAATCACTTAGTTTTTACTTAAGCTGCTGCAAATTAGACGAGCAGGAAGCATGCAATTTTAACAGATCAGCACCTGGGGGTTTTGTTGCTGGTTTGTTTGTTTTTTTTCTTTCCCAAGAGATCACAGTGAGAAGACTGGAAGGATGAAAGAGATCAATGCCACAGTTAGAGGAATAACAAGGAATGGTATTCCTTTTGCTGTTACAGTATTTTTCCATCCTTTTTTTTCCTCCTATGTCAATTGGTATTTCGCAAACCTTTAATGAATTCAGAGCTTCATCTTAAATAACAACTCATAACTTACAGTTCTAAGACTCTAGACTCTTCAAATCTGAAAAATTGAACTGGAAGTGTTGTAAGAATGGTGTCTCCCCTAGGATTTATACTAATCAGTTCTGTCTCATCAACTAGTTAGCTTGAAGAAAATCTTTGTAGTGTATTTCTGTCTGTCTTCGTGAAGAAGGATCAAGAATATGTAAAAGTTTCTCACTGAAGTTATTCAGGGTTTAATACATTACTAGAAAGTTACTTTCTTTTCCATAGTACTTGTTCATGAAAGCAATGTGTACGTTTAGTCCTCCCTTGGTGGGATGTAAATGTATCCTGTCTTGTAAATGGCCAGTTTTAGTCTTACTTGTAATACTACAGCATGTTTTTTTCATGGAGAACCATATGCTTCGAGTGTAAATCTCTTTAGTTTGTCAGTACCTTCAGATAAAGGAAGAATATTTTTAAATGGGTAAGTGACAGCACCTCCTCCCACTTGTTTGAGGAAGGTGAATCCAGGGGACTTTGGGATCCAGGGGAGTAGTTTCAGGAAGAATCATTTCCCTTCCTACCCAAAGTCAGGATCATCTTTTCTTCCTCCTGTCACCTGGTGTCTCTGCCAAAGCTCCCAAATGTAGTTTTAACTGATTAGTACCTGTCTAATTTATACTTCAAAGGTGTCTGTGCGTTCTATGAATCGTTCCCTGACTTATCATAGTTATGAACACTAATGACTGTGTATGCTGACACACAGCAAAAAAGGCAATAATTTTCACTTTATTATATACTTATTTCCAATTCTAGCAACAAAGATCTCTTCAGTCAAGTGTTTTTAGCACCTGAAGTCCAAATCTTCTGACTGTTGAGTAGGTCCATAGAACTGAAAAAGTTCAGCTGGCTCTAAAATGCATGAGTGTGCAGGTCACCACTTTTAGCAGGCTGCTGAACACAACACAGGTGAGTTATTCTGGTACACTGAGTGTGGAGAAATTTCCCCAAATCTCCATAAATATCTGCAGTGAAATACCAACCCCATAGCAATCCATGGTAACACTGCTCCACCCCTAGTCCCCCTCTTTTTTTTTCGGTAGAGGCCGCTTTTCAGGTGTGAATTTTTAGATGCATATATAGATCTAAGGCAGGTTTCCAATTCTTTCCTCTCAGTTGCTCACTCTAAATATCTAATGAATAACACAACACAATTTTATGACTGGATGTTGCAGTGGGGCTTACAAAGTGTTTTTTCATGTAGATGTATACAAATCTTGCAGCTTTAGCTGCAGCAGCTCTGCATGATGTTAGAGGAAGACCAGGAGAAAAATTATCTGTATTAAAAAAAAAATTGAAGCAAACTTTTCAAAGACACTTTAAAAAGCAATTTTGACACCTTCCCTCCCACCCCTCCCAATCTTTCCTTAACTTATCTTTCCATTATATTAAGTTTGCCATACTCAAGGGGTTCTGGATTTTCTTTAAACTGATGCTGATTTATGTTAAAAATATTTTATTAATTTTGTAATCTTTATGCAAGGCTTTCAAAATGCAAACAGTACTGTCCTCTGGGAAATACACTCAGCTGGCTTGGGGCTAAAATAGACTGTTTTATAACGTCAAAAGGTGGCATGAGGGAGAATTTCTTACTTATCTGAGATGCACTGCACGATAGTATCATACCTACAGCCATAATTTTAATGATAATTTATTGTTACTGAGAAGGGGAAAAGGAGGTCAGATCTGTATATTGGTTCAGCGAGCACGTGCTGTTACTCATTCTCTTGCTCAGTTTTAGCAGAGATGATGGAAAGGAAAAATAAAGCATAATGCATTCTCAAGGTTGCCAGGAGCAACTAATGCTTCCAAATTGGTATTCATGTTTTATTACATCTTAAATTTCAGCACCTTAAAAACAATAAAGGAAATTGCATTTTCACAAAGAATCTTCCTTCGGGGAATGTACTTCAAGTTTACTGTCTTTTTTCTGATGTCTTTGTCCATATATTATGAATTCCTTTTTCAAAAAGAATATATATAGGTTCACAATGTATATATATGTGTGAAGGCAAGTGTATATAATTCCACGTTCCTGAAAGCTTACAAATTTGATTCCTCCATATATACATAGAGTCCTAGTAAGTCTTTTACAAGAACCATATTTGTAAGCTTTCAGGAACACGGAATTATCTATTCACTTGTCTTTGTAAAGACCAGATGAAATTCGAGCTTGATCCAAAGACAACTGATTTGTAGAGGGTTTCACTGGGGTAATGCTGAATCCCCCGCTCACTTTTCCCTTTTGACAACCAAATGGTTCTATTTGGCACAACATCTGACTCTCTTTAGCTGGAATCTGCCTCTTTTTGCAGACATAACTAAGTCCTTTCCACAGAGCAAGAGCCAGAGGGAAGGAAGAAAAAGCATTTGTTCACCATTGTTATTAAACAGCTACCCAACTATTTTTAATGAAAAAAATGTCAATTACAATGAATTGTTTTAATACAGTTTCTATCAAATTAAAATATTTTAGGGCAAACCCTTAAACTCTAATTTGTTCATACTGTACATGTAGCTGTCACACTGGCATGAAGAATGTTAGACAGTACAAAAGAAATGGAAATGAATGGCTGTAGAATAAAGAAGTGGTATCTTTGCAGTTCAGAATTTCTTATCATTCAAGGGAGTTAATGCAATTTACATTGACTGTGGTAAGTTATTAATAAAAAACACATTGATCAAGGAACTTTTATATATTATGAACATTAAAATAATTTTACTTCACAGAGGTAACAACTTATTAAAAGGAAAGTTCTTCAGGTGAAGTCTAAAGAAACCATTCCTATTTTCTTACTGCATGTTCTTACATCTTTATATATAAAAAAGAAATAATAATAGTGAAAGATTTCTGAACTGGGTTTTGATTGTAGCGGGAAAACAAGAGGAAAACAAGCAGAAAAGACTGACGGATTATTTCTGCCAATTTCATTATCCTAAATCTAGACTAATTCCATTAGCTCTCCTCTGAGTTGCTACCAGTTCCTACTCCCTTTCTAATAAAATTTGTCAGGAGAGTTGAATACCTGAATTGCTAACCCCGATAATTATTTCAATTACATTGATACTTCTATCTGTGACACTGGAAACACTATGTCTGATTTGATGATTCATAAGAAATAATTTTTTTGCTTTACCTGAAGATCACTTCACGCTTTATTTCCATCTACTCTGTAAAGGAATTTTGTAGGAGTGTATTTTATGCAGTATGCTATAAAAATTATTTCTTCATGAAATCAGTAAAAATTCAAGAGAAAGACTTAAACCTCTTAGAATATAGGGAGTTGTATGAGGAAGGAAGAGAGTATTATTGTTCTGTTATTAATGAAAATGTTTTCTGAGAACAATGAGAAGCCATTGATCATCCCTCAGAACATTAAAAAAATGCATAAAATTCCTAGAGAATGCTAGCGTTTAAAGAAATATTCACCAGTCCCTGTTGACTGTGCACATTTTTGCATTACTTGATGAAATGTCTGTAAGACAAAATCAAAGGGTGAGGACTGTAAATGTTCTATTAGAAAACAGATATAAAGTTTCTCATGCCTGTGAATTCTTATCTTTTGCTACGGAAAAACTTCGAGTTTCATAATTTTCTATTTGGACTTTTACTATCAATACTATTCAATTTACCTTAAATACTTGGGACTAGTAATCTTTTCCTGTTGTTTCTCATGACATTTCCAGTGCCTTCTCCATCCTGAATGAAGCTATAGAATCTGCTTGTCATCTTCCAAGCACCACTTACATTTCGGGTTGCTTCTGCACAAATTCAGCAACACTTCTGTCCTCCCAAGCACCTGATGACTGGTGCAGTTAGTTCTTTCACCATTTGCCAGTTTTTACATATTCACATCCTATTCCCTCCACTCGGAAGGTCCCATGTGACATCTCCAGTAAAACTGCATCTGATAGACATGGTCAGAAAAGAATTTCAGTGATAATCTTTACATGCTGCTTTGGTAAACCTCAGGTTCTGTGCACTATAATTCTTTCCTTTAATTTTTTTTTCGCCTGATACTTTTTTTGATCTGTCACTTTACTTGTGTGTTGTTTCCCGTTTCTTCTGGTTGATCGTCTCTCCTCTTCTTTTGCACCTGAGCATTTTTCCCTCCACTGTTTCTTTCTCTGCGTTTCTATTCCTGTTTTGAGATTCCCAGCACACCTGCCACCTACCAGTCAGGTAGGAGCGATGGTTTTGTGCACAGTGTGAGACACGCTGAGAAGTCATGGATGCATACAAAGCTGCTGGATTGGACTGTCATCACTGGATCTGCCCAAGTGGGAATGAGCAATTGACACTACCAACTGAGACAGTGTTCACAGAATAAAAAAGCTTTTAAAACAGCTTTAGCAAGTGAGTATATTTGTATGTCTTCCTTTAGAAGAGCCTCCTGGCCTTTTCCTAATATCAGATTTTATTCTTTATTGTTAAAGTCTAGATGTCTTAAGAACTGGAAGTCTCAGGATGACCATGAACTTTCTCTGTGACTGCAAATAGTTATCGGTTCCTTTCTTGTTATCCGTTTTCTAAAATGCTGAGATTATCACACATTCCTCCATTCCACTTTATCTCTCAGTTGTTTGTACTGACAATTCTTCACTCTTCATTCTGAAAAAAAAAAAAAAAAATAATGACAATAAACTACTGGTATCAGTTGTGGTCTCTACATGGTATAATAATCCATACAATCATCTTAATACTTTACATTTTCCCCTAAACTCCATTAAAATGTCTAACTCATAAGAGTGAATTATGACATCAAAACCTGAGCAAACCATAACAAAATAAAAAACATTACTATACACAGGTAACTTAAAGCCAAACCCACTTTTATTTCTCCATAAGTTTCACATGGGATGTAGACAAATATTTAAATTCATTAGAAGTAGTGTTATCAACCCAGTGGGAAACCATTCTCACTCACAAGAACTGAAAGGATTTAGTAGTACATAACCGGTAGAAAAAAGTAACAAAGATCACACAAACTAGTTTTAGTTTTCCAGCAATCTCTATCCTTCCATAGTAAGATTCAAACTTGTGTGCTCTTTTCCTTAGATGATCTATTTCCAAAATCGTTCTGCACTTTATAACACAGCAACTACCTCGAAAGAAGACTAGGTACCATATAGAAATACAATACAATGGAATCATAAAATCTAACCAGATAAGATTTTATACTTCTTTTTTATACTTGTTGGAGCTTAAGTGATTTAAGTGGAAATAAAAATATATGTAAGGCAAAGGAACAGTTCATTATTCTCAGGAAGTAACCATACAACTAAATCGACACAGGGAATTGATTTAATTGATAGGTGCTATCTCCCTGTTTTAATGCCTGCTTACTAATTACAAGAAAACCAGCTAAGCCCCCCGAGCCAATTAAAGATGTGATATAAGTGATGTTGAAAGATTTGCCGGTGGAGTTCCTTTCATTTTATCCATATTTCTATTGTTTTCCACTTCTTATGAAAGTCAGAGAAAACTCTATGCAGGAAGCCTGGGTAAGAAGAACACAAGGAAGGATCCAATTGACTTCAATATGACTAGGATTTAAGTCTTGGGATCTCTTCATTTTAGTCTTACAAATTCCTTCTAGCAAATTAGGAAATTATCTATTAGGTAATATTCAAAATTCAACCGGATATATTAAAAACTCAGCTGGGCATTACCCTGAGCAAACCAAAGTAACGTTGAAGCTGGTCTCATTTTGAACAGGTGGTTTGAACAGGTGACTATCAGAGGTCTTTTGTCCAAAAAATAATGAAAAACAATCAACCCTCCAGAAAAAAAAACACACCCTCATTTACTGTAATTTATTATTAAATTTATTAATTATATCATTTTTATTAAAAATATTGCATTTATTAATTTAATATTTTCTGTTATTAGTTATTAAATTAATTTGTGGCCAGCAGGTTGAGGGAGCTGCTGTTCTAGATATATGGATCCCAAAGAGGCCTCCAAAGCAACAGGATAGTACTGCAATTTGTTATTTTTATTCAGGTACACCCCTGCAGTACTTAATGAATAACAATTAGATTTTTACCATCAACTTTGCACTACTGAATATTGACAAACAGGAAATTACTCATCCTGTCAGGTTTGACAAATATAAGTCAAATCATTACGTGAAAAAAAAAGTGTTGCTAGTTGCTATCAGTATGTTTTCTATGCTAGCAGTATAACTGTGGCTGTCATGAATTATAAGCCCATTTCCACTGTCCCTTAAAAAGTTTTATCTCAGCCGTCATTTGAACAGATTTACTTCCTGTAGCACACGTGAGTCTCACACTGATGGAAGGGGAAAAAGGCAATCTGGTGTCACTTTTTGAGGTACAGTAATGTGGTTTTCGAGGCTTTTTAATCTGAGGCAAAACAGGTTAAGGTGTCACACAAAACCCAGTTGGAAGAATTTGTTCCTGGGTTATTGTACTTCAGATGATGGGCACAATGCTTTTACAATTTTTTACTGCAAATAATGTCTTCTTCTTTCCAGAAATGCATGGAACTTACACTACCAAAGAGAAGGTTTTCAGAATATACACCTTAATCTGTTTTATATTCTGACCCAACCCTACCTTTTCCCCATCCTCAAAGAACCATTTTATTGCAAAAGACAGTTAGGATAATTTTTCTAAAGAGGCATTTTTTCATAGCTCCAGCAGAAATAGCCTTTTTCTTTGAACATTATAGTGACAAATAGTCCGCAGGTATAAATCAGTATTAAGTAAGTGAGCAGAACTAGGCCAACATGTGTTATTGCTGAACACTTTCAAATTCTCAATCTGAATTCTAAGTAACTGGAAAAAATGGCATAGGAATGAAGTCTTCTTCATTCTGCATAATTTTTCCAGTTTTCTCAACCCAGACTTGACAGTGTAGCACAGAGGAAAAATTCTCTCATGAACTAACGGTCCTGGGCCTGTCCTGAAGCATCCTACTGCCTTGGCTGCCACAACAGCTATTACAAAGGGGAATTCTGTATCACGTGCTTTTTTTTTGACTTTTTTTTTTTTTTAACCAGGAAAGAAGGAAACAATTAGCTGAGATCTAGATGAATATAAAATTTTAACATAAATAAAAGGGTCTATAACCATGCTCAATTCTTTCAGTTAATCTACTCTCCAGATGTTTTTATGGTCTGAACTTGGAAGAGAAGTAACATATGTTTCTTAATTATTTGTTTCAAATCATAGCATTTGTCCTCATAGTTTACACTAGGGAATGTTTATCAGCTCAGTCCCAAAACCAGAGTTAAAACTTTTATAACTGACGGGGCAGAAAATTGGAATAAAGAAGATATTTTAACCATATTGCCTCTCTACTAGCAGATTGGAACTGTGTTTATAGTTCGATTCCACAGCACATGATACATAGGGCATTCTGCACAATAGATGGAATACAACATAACGTACCAGATGAGGAAGAAGGAAGATTTTTCTTTGCCATTCTGAATAAGCAAACCCGTTACTGAATCATTCATATTTTTCTCAAAATTTCCAAAGTAAAATCTAAGAACAGAAGAAGCAGCTCTATAACCGCCTCAAGCTCCAAGCTCTTCAATGAAAACCTCAAGGACAGAAGCTGCTGCTACCACCTGATTTCAGTGAGCCTTTTTCCCTTGAACTAACAATTTGCATTTTTACATAAATCTGTAACCCGCCTTTCAGAGACGTGCAGAAAGGAAACACTGCACTGTATGTACCTAGCTTTGGACAAAGCTATATACACTGCTGAATGCATCCCAGACAGATGGATCCATGACTTTGCCCCCCCACTGCTTACCTCGAGGAACAAAGTAGCAGATCTGCAGTCAGTATCTTTGCCTTTGCATAATGAGCTGGCACAAAAGAGTGTGCTTTTTCTAGTTCAGTCTATGACAATGTTTTGGTTTAACCCCAGTAGACAGCTCACCCCTACCCAGATGTTCTCTCACTTCCCCCCAGCAAGGTGGAGGGGAGAACGGCAAGGGTAAAAGTGCAAAATCTTGCGGGTTGAGATAAAGACAGTCATAGGTAAAGCAAAAGCTGTGCATGCAAGTAGAGCAAAATGAGCAATTCGTTCACTCCCTCTCATCAGCAGGCAAGTGTACAGACGATGTACAGGTGTACAGGTGCAAGGTCCTGCACCTGGGTCATGGCAATCCCAGGCACAAATACAGGCTGGGTGGAGAATGGCTTGAGAGCAGCCCTGAGGAGAAGGACTTGGGGGTGGCTGGTGGGTGAGAAGCTCAACATGAGCCAGCAATGTGCGCTTGCAGCCCAGAAAGCCAATCGCATCCTGGGCTGCAACAAAAGACGTGTGGCCAGCAGGTCAAGGGAGGTGATTCTGCCCCTCTGCTCTGCCCTGGTGAGATCCCACCTGGAGTACTGCGTCCAGCTCTGGAGTCCCCAACAAAAGAAGGACATGGACCTGTTGGAGTGGGTCCAGAGGAGGGCCATGAAGATGCTCAGAGGGCTGGAGCCCCTCTGCTATGAGGACAGGCTGAGAGAGTTGGGGGTGTTCAGCCTGGAGAAGAGAAGGCTCTGGGGAAAACTTGTAGCGGCTCAGTACTTGAATGGAAGCCCTCTCTCAGTGTCATTAGTAGCTGAGAAAGGGAACTCTATCCTGTAAGCTGATTCTGAAAGAGATGTCAGGCAACATTTAAGGAACTTCTGTTGTTTCTGAGGATTATCTTTCAGATGGAATGAAAAGACCAAGTATTGATGGTACACAGTAGTTGAATAACCCTTCAAGGAATTAGTTTATTAACCTTGTGTCCTGGCTAAATACCAGTCTCAGCAATTAAAAACTTGCTTTCTGAAATTCTCTCTGCACATTTAATGTAGCACATGATTAATAAGTTCCTATCTTAAACTACGGTTCTGTGTTTGCTGAGAGATGTTTGAGTGCAGTTGTGTTCCACTCTAGGGATGAAGAAATGGATTCAGTTCTTTTTCAGAAGGTACAGCAGCTGTTATTTAAATGGAAGACATTAACATGAACATTATCTTCATGTATCTAAGAATCAGAACGAGTCTGCAAAGTTTTTAAAAAACATTTACCCTGTAAGCTCAAAGGAAAAACAACCAAAGCGTAAGAGAAGCAACTGTTTAATTAAAAATACTAGAGTTTTGACTGCAAAGTTGTCATAGCTATTGCATTTCTATAAACACACCTGCATTATCTTTACATCTCAAAACAATAAAACCCAGCAGAAACAAACGAATAACTTGTGAATAAGTAGTTGCTTCACTTACACTAACAGGATCACACTTATTATTTTTTCTTTTGTTGCATCTACTACTTATTTTTTTATATAGTCAAAGGAAAAGGGAGGAGACAGGAGCAGCTACGTCCTAGTCTAACAAATTATGAAGTTATTTGAAAGACCATATTGCAAACATTCTTATTTTGAAATTTCTATTTATGTATCAGTTTCCTTTGAAGGAAGGGTTCAATTTATGTGAATGTCATGTTTTATTAAACACTACATTCTGAGTTTACTTCTAATTCCTTTCTGCATCAAATTAAAGAAGGCACATGGTTATAACCCTGATTTCTTAATTCCATGAAAATTATCCAACCAACATCTGGTCTCTTGAACAAATGAGTATGTCCATGGTTGATTACAGATTAATGATACATTCTTCAAAAATGTGGTGATTTCTATTAAAATTTGGTCCAGTAAAAATTTAGGATGTTTAGTTAAAAAATAGGAACGTTGAATTTATTCTTTCAAACTTTATTAGCACACACGGCTACTTCTTATTGAACATCCTACGAATACTTAAAAACTCTTAGGAGAAAAAAATAAATCTGTATTCTGGGTTACAGAATTGCTCAACTGCTGTGTACGGGCTGATCCTTCGAGCACAGCATGAAATGACTGCTAATCAAATGTGCCTCAAGGCAGTAGACACTAAAATATTAAAGCTGGTTTATTCAGAGCCTTTCAATTTTTTAATTTAGCTTTGGGTGGTACTAAATCAGACTGCCTTTAAAAGTATTATTTAAGCAACTCAAAGCATTAACAGAGCATCCGTTTTGATTTGGATTTATATAATTAAAATATATTTGAAATTTTGGAAAATAAACAGAATAATTTATCAAATCTAATCTGCATGATAATGCCACTGTGTAGAAGTAATAAAGACATATATCTCCTCTGTGTTTCTGGAGTGCTACTAGTGGTTTTGCAGGTCTGTCTGGAAGCCAGCAAGACCATAGATATTAAGCCAGGAAACACAAAGAGTAACTCATATTTATGTTCAAGATGTCAAATGAAGTTCTGACTAAATAGGCTTGCATCTTTAGGCAGCAAAATATTTGAGATTTCATTCGTGAAGCATATTGCAAAACATGAGATTCTACCATGTAAATGCCTCCTTTGAGCTGCAAATTCCAAGCTGTAAACTCTTTCCAAAACAGATACTCTTTTCTCTGGTCCCTTCTACCCAGCCATTGACTCTAAGAAATTAATCAATGGGAGACTCCACCATCCCTCACGTTTTTTCTAGTTAATTTTCCCTGTCTTAATCCCCAAGGCATTGCTCATTATATTTCTCCCAAGAGATTTTTCTACCTATCACCAGACATCTCTTTCTCATGTAGGGCTTTGTACACTAATCAATTCACCCATTTGTTTTATCTTGAATAAGTTAGACTTTCCTAGGTGTTTTTACAATGAGGCCCGTTTTCCAGAAACACTCTATTTGGACCATTTTTCAACTATATCCTTGAACTGTAAACACCAGAGCTAGGAACATAATTTATCTACTTGCCACTGTACCTACTATTGCTATTATCCTACACAGACTTCCAGCACTCAGCTGACCTCTCAGCTACAGTCTTATGCTTGAAGCTTATGCTCAACCAATTATACATCACACTTTTTACTTACATATCACTGCCTCTGCATTACAGGCTAGTCTCCCTTTTTCCCTGAACTTCATTCCCAAACGTGTTCTACACTTTCTCGTTTTAGATGTGTAATCTTATGCTACATCTGGCAGCCTAAAGAGTCCCTTAAGCCCCCGCTTAACAGACAGACCACCATCATCATTTTCCTGAACACCAGTAAGTGTATATTTTGCATATATTGCTGCAATCAGATGCTTGAATTATATCACTTTTAGTAGATTGGTCTTTTAATAGCCTGTAATGTAAAGATATTACGGAGGTGTCTGTGCTAAAAAAGTGTCTGAGAACTCCTACTGTGGACTGACAATTCAGAACCCTCTATGCACTCATGAACATAATATTATCTCTTCATCCCAGTCAATTTTCTACCTGACTATTTACTGAATATTAAATGCCTATCCAAGCCAGTGGTCATGAAAGTAAAGGAAGAAGCAGGACATAATCGATGCTTTTCCTCCTTGTCATTGGATTACTATATGACAGAGACAGCTTAAAACTCACCTAAGGATTGGATTACTATAAATTGCATTTGTTCTTTTAAGTGATATCCTCATATAAATATACACCAAATTTCCAATTTATTTTGGGACACTCTGCATTAGAAACACACAGTTATTAGATATTAAACTATTAGTCTCTTTCTTGGTATTTTTTGGTCACCAGTAAGGCAAATTTACAATAGAGGTGGGCTCTTCATTACAAAAATATAATTTTTCCTTGGTTTCATAACACAATCCCATAAATTTTCCCAAGCTTTCCTTGACAGAATATGTAGGTTGAATGCATCATAATTAGTAAAAATAATACTTGCTTGCTGCAGGTGAAAAAGACAGATTTTTTGTGTGTATGCATAATTTCATTAATGATGCTTGTTTAACATTATTATAGTTTATGTAAAATGTTCTAAATTTCCCAAGTAAATCTATCTAAACTGAAACATTTGTAGCTGTATGGGTCATAGATATTTCTACTGTCAGTTCTTCTAAATTAATTACCCTTGTTGTTATTTTCCCAATTAAATTGTGTTTGAGACAAGGAAACAGAGCAGTGGGACTTGCACTGTAAGCAGAGACTCTGTATACATACCAAGTAGAAAACTGAAGCAAGTAAAACAGAGACCAATCAAGCTTTATAAAAGCATTTTAGAGCCTTCCTAATTTTCTCATTGCAAAAGGTTTTATAAAGATTATTTCTAAGAAATGAAATTTCCTTTTCACCCATCTTTCCCCTTTTGTTCTTTTCCCTCAAGCCAATGTATCGGTAGAGCATATTTCAGGGACATCAAATTTTACGACACTATCAGTATCTGAGATCTCATACCAAAGAATCAGTATGAAAAAGAAAACAGCAGCTAAAAAGAAGATAGACAAATAGAGGGATATTTACTAAACTATTATTCTTCGACCTGTAAACTGAATCTGAAATAGCTTTCCCCATGAGTATTAGCAAAATAGCTTGAGGGACATGGGAGGTGCTGCTTCAGCTCTTTACCTCCAAATTTCATTTATCTTCTGCAGTATCCACCTCATCTCATTTTATTATTATTTGTAAGATATTTACAATTATCTTGATTTCTCCCATCATAAACTGGATGAAGAATATTTCTCTGTACTTTTAAAAGTAAAAGTGGCTCACAAAGTGAAGGCTATGGAATGAAAATAGGAGTGATATAATTAGGGCTTGCTATTTTAATGAAAAAGCTGTCAAACTTGTAATGAGAAACTCTCTTGGTAATTTTTCTGATTCTAGTCCCACTCTGATGACTGAAGAAAGTTTCTGTCTCTGAGACTTTCGCCGTGTTCCCTGAGTTGCATTGTCTTGGTCTATGCTGGTGACAATGGCACGTGTCAAGGAATGTCAGCGATTTCTGATTGCAATACTATTTTATATGGGCTAAAAACCACCCCTTCAATGACTTCTAAAACTATCCCTTTCTTTTTTGGAGTTATTTGACATTCTTCAATATACAGAATAATGGCTCTTTCTTTTGACTGCACATTCTATATCAACCTACATAGTAAAAACACATATCGCACAAATATCTGAACAGGTTTATTTCTTGGTCTTACATGAAACCAAGCAGAGTAATTAAAGACTTTGGGATGCCAGTTGGTTTAGGTTGACTAATTACCAACCTCCTCTGCTGTAATATTAATCCATAAAACTAAATTATATAGTTCTATATACATCTGCATATCTATATACATATAGTATATGTTCATATCCACAGCTGAATAGGAATAATAATAACTGGGTTTCCTTCTGCATTCCATACTAACACAAAAATAAAGGGGAAGGAAGGAAGGACGGAGGGAAGGAAGGAGGCAAATAGTAATGCAAAAGAAGTGTAAATGATAATAATACAGTTTAAATTGTTGAACACACATCCTAGTAGCTTCCACTTTTTCCCTTATGCTATCTGTGTTCACTTTTCTACTGCACCTTTGTGTCCTAAGGTTGATGACTTCAGACTGGCAGAGGGACAAGTGTTGCAGTTGTCAGCATCCCCAGGTCCTTCACCAGGAGGAGTATGATATTCTTCCTCACCTGAAGAGCCACTAGGGGCCATTTTTAAGCATTTGGTAACATGCCTTCCTCTTTCTCCGTTCATCTGCAAGTCTACATTCCAACCAAAGTTGTTATATACAGAGTGCTTTAGGTGTGTTGAATACATGTTCTTTGCCCAATTTGTTACCCCTAACACTGTTTTGCTCAACTCCCGACATTTCTTTTTCTGACCTTTGGGTGATCTGCTTATAGACCTGAGGTTTCCAGTGCCAGTCTGTGTCCCATTTTTAATCACTCCATCCCTTTACTGCTCTACATACCATCCTGTGTTCTCACTTTCAGTGCTCCCTCAATTACATTGTGTCTATATCCCCTTACACTACAGCATTATGTGAGTCATAAATGTTTTGTTCAACACAGAATAACTACTTTTCACTACTATCTATATAGAAAATTCTGGTTCTACTGAAGAAACATAAGCAAACCGAGAAAGGTAGAGCTACATAGTCATTAGAAACATTGCTGTCAGCTCAGCACATTGAAACTAAGCTCCATGAAAATTAGAACAAGTTCAGACAAAGTAAGCCTGCCAAGCCTCAGTCCAGAGTCCTTGGAAAATCAGTAAAAAATCTGTGGCTTCTTACTACCAGTGACAATACAATTGACTTGTCTACAGGGCGCTAATATGGACAAGAAACAGAAGCAGGGATGAGAGAGTTAAGGAGTCATAATCCTTAGACACACAGGAATATACTGAATGTAAGAGCAGATACATAAATAGCTGATGTTATGGTTTCTCAGTGGAAATGGCAGATCCCATTGGGTGATTACACAATAAAACTTACAGAAAAGGGTCTGTTCAAGGCAATAGATATTAACAGTACAATGGAACTGGAAAAACTAATTGAATGCATGTGTGCGTGTGTATTTTTTTGTTTATTTTCAGGTTTTTATTTGTATTTTTCCATTAAGATGAAAAGTATTTCTCTCTTTTAATACAATCCTCTCTGATTAGTGCTGCAAGAATAACCTGATATTTGCAAGACCTCTGATTTCATATGCGTAATGGTCTGTTGTTAGAAGGTTGGATGATTACACTATTAAGAATTTAGGTCTTCATGCATTTCTAGTATTAAAAGGACACTTTTTTTTTCATTGCCTAGCTAAGGAATATTGGTTGATCTGCACTTGAGAAGAGATGACAGCTTACTAATTAGAATTACTTTTAAAAAAATCCATTTCACTGAACAGGTGACCTGCATTTATTAAGCATTTCTCTGTGGATTTGAAAAATAGCCATGATCATTTAACCATGATTATACAGAGCTATTTTCAACACTTTATTTTCCACAACTGGTGCTCATAAGGGCTCAGAAAAATTAAGAAACACCATTACTGAGACAAGATGGAGAGACTGAGCAAATAGCTCTATACACCAACAAGTTCAACTACTTTTGACTTGAGTATTCCACAAAACGTTTGCAATCTAATACTCGGGGAGGAGTGGGGGGGTGGGAGGGGAATTGATTTTTGAGAAAGGACTTGGATGAAATCACATACACATGTGTTATGAACATTCTTTCAGGAGTTAGCTAGTACATGTCATCAAAAAAATATCCAATATTGGAGAAGAAACCTTAAAATATCACAGAAACCATATTCTTTTATTATGTGAATTCTTACTTACGGTGATGTAAGTATATAGGAAGGTAACTCTTTTAAACGAGTAAAATCCAAGTAGCCTGACAGTCCACTTGCAAATTATATGTAGGCAATATACTGTTCAGTGTTAGAGTGTTTGACACAAATTATGCTGGTGATGCTGCTTTAGTGCTGTGTGCTAGATATTAGCTATACACCCTAGTATTCATTAGTGTTTTTTTCCTCAGGTGCTACATTTTAGACTATGGAAATGTTAGCACCACAATTGATAAACGACTCCTGAGTGGACCAGAAAGTCTCATTCCAAGGCTCAGTGGCTGCAGTATGTTGTTGTTGCCTCTTGTTATTTTACCAATGGAAGTTTCAATTTCATCACCTCTGGGTCCCAGACAAGAGATATTTTTTTATTCCTCCTTAGTATTCATTTTCTGAAATAACAATCTGAATAATACCATTAAAGTATCTGGTGCAGTAGCACTGCTGTTTGCAAACTATTTCACATTTTAAGTGGTCACGATGAAAGCTTTCAAAGAGCAGGGTCAGCTCTTGGAAAATCAAACAATAACAATACACACACAGTTCTCCAGAAATTAGCATCCATTTTTAATTCTGAATGTGTTCTTTTGACTTTCCTTTCAGCAAAAGACTGAGGTTAAAATGCTTGTCTCATTTCTGTGCTCTTTTTTTTTTTTTTTTTTTTAAGTTTAACAGGCTAAATACAAATATGATTTCAAGGGTGCTTTATTATATTGACAGATCTCAAGCACCATCTTGGATTAGCAGTAGCAAAGCCCTAGCGGATGCGTGTTCAACACAGCAAACAGATTAAACTCAAGGACAATAGACTAAAACCCATTGCCTGACATTGCTGTATCAAAGGTGTATCAAAATGGATACAACACAGACAATCAGATGTTTAGCTGCGATTTTTTTCTTGGAAATCCATCTCACAAACGAAGTTGGGATAACAGTGTTGATAATACAAGAGTCATGGGTTTGGTTTTTTTCACCTCCAAACATGAATAGGTCTGTTCCTGTTTTACCGTGAAAGTGAACTCCTACATTGCTGACCTGAGTTCCTGAGTTGGGCTTCTTCTGGCATAGAGATTGCAAACTTACACAATTTCAGTGTCTCTATTCAATTTGAAGCTTGTACAAGATATTTTGGGCCTTTTCTTTACAAAATGAAGCTGTTAAAAAGCTGCCATTCTTTACAGTATACACAGCCCTATTTATTATGGGATGATGCACTACTACTTTTTTGAGAGGCTAGGAATAAAGCTGTATAGTACAAAGGAGGACATGCTACCTGAAAGGAATAGTTATTCAGTCATATCCAATTGCTTCTTTATATCACTTCAGTGAAGAAGCTTATTGTATCTTTTCACCATCCTAAATTAGGCTTGAATTAGAGATAAGCTAAGTTCGTTGAAATATAAAATGTATAAGCATAGAGGAAAAAGCAGCCCAATGTTGTTGGCTAATGCGTTTCTGAATAGTGTGACTTGTATATGCATGGAGAATCTACCTTGTATTTTTACTTTGTACATTCTTCCCCGTCTTGAGAATATGAATCAAACATCTTAATGACAATCACTCTTCTAAACACAGTATTGGGTTATGTTCCAATGACCGAGATCGATTTATTTGTCATAAAATATAAGTAATGTTAGTAA
Organism: Dromas ardeola; assembly: GCA_013398915.1. NCBI lineage: Eukaryota > Metazoa > Chordata > Aves > Charadriiformes > Dromadidae > Dromas > Dromas ardeola. The sequence continues at coordinate 451,471 of VYZM01012488.1, forward strand.
TATTTTTTGGAATTTAGTAATATTTTTTGGAAGTGATGTGAGATGCGATTTCCATGACTTTGTTTTAGCAACCAATGCATTTAGGAAATCAAGATGAAGTTGTCAAGATATTTTTTTTAAATAATATTTATAATGATAATGATAAATATGGATGTTACTTAAAAATAGTACAGAAATAGAAGTACCCTTTTCTACCAGTTTTAGTCTACAAATTCTAACATGCGGGTCTAGTCTCTCAGATGTTTTCATTTAACAGAAAACATTGACCAAAGCCCCCTTTTCTCAGGACCTACAACAGCAAAACAAGAAATATCTCCAAAGAGGAAATTGCTTCATATCCCAACCTGTCATTGAAGAACCAAATTTAGTGCTGGCATGACTGATTTTTAAGCCCAAAACTGAGGGAGGCAGGGGAGAGGAAGGAAATATTAAAATCAAAGATGGAAAATTATTTTTAAGAAATGTTCAGGTTTCAAACAACAGAGCTTGCTATGCCAGAGAAAACATCACAAGGAAAAATGCCGCAAGTGGAGCGTGGGTGATCATCCAAAACTGCCTGTCATCTAATCTCTTATTTGAACATACCATTAGGGAAAGAATAACATGTTATAGCCATACAGTTATATTATTAGTATCATATTGGTACCTGTCTGTCAGGAGCTATCCTAGAAAACTGGCATTTTAAAACAAATAGCAAGACAGTTAAAGCTAAAGGTACAGCAGAGAGATGTTGGTTATTTTCTAGAGACTTATTACTGAGAGTAAAAAAAAAAGTAAATAGTCTGAATTTGGATTTCTGCCAGCAATCATAGCAGATAAATACTGGATAGACACCAAATGATCTCCAGCTAGGAAAAGTAATGCTGTCTACTGAGAGTAAAACTTCTTTTAGCTCATCAGAGTGAGCTGCTAGTTATAGCCTACAAGGATGTCCTCAAACCTCAGCTGAAGGGATGTGCAAAATCTTCAGATAGCAAGTCCAGTCACTAGATGGCAGAATCTTCTAATTAGTTAAGTGTAATTTGTTATTTAACCACCTCTGGGAGCAAACCTGTTTCTCAGGTATGAGAGCAGTGCAGCAAGTCGTTGTGATGTTCTGTCGTGCTATAGAACACAAATATTTGCTACTCCGTCCAGTCACAAGTTTTTATCATTTAGTAATTTTTTCCAGCTATCCCTTTGAGGGAGGAAAAACAGTTTATGTTATATAAATTATTGTCAAGCAAGCACAGAGTAGTGCTACACTAGTAATTCTGACTCATATTTTCAAATGCCTCAGTAGGGGTTCAGAAGCCAAATTTTAAGTATTTGTGAAAACCTTCTGACAACGCACACTCAAATTTGTTTGGTAGTGATTGACCTAGTATCTCACACAGCACTCATACAATTCTGAGGTGGGCAAGAAGTGGATCTAACAAAAATTTGAAATCCATACGAAAAACATGGATTTACTTATGGATTCATGGTTTTTGTGGCAACGTGAAAGTGAAAGCAGGTCAATCTGCCCAGATAAGTAGAAAGTAGGCAGAGCTTTACTCGGCTCCCTGTGCAGTGATATCAACTGTGAATGGTGGTAAGAGGGGACTTACATGCCTCCGAGTTTCACTGTCTGTCTTTATGCCTGTTGCATCCTTGCCTGTAGGTAAATACTGCTACTCCAAACTGTAAAGTCCTTTAAGGCACCTTGTGCCTTAAGTGATGTGCCAGAGTCACACAAGCAAACTCCACAGGAGCAGAAACTTAAACCCGAATTTCTCCAGTGCTAGCTGCAGACACTCAGTGGGTTGAGTGGATGTTTACTCTTCTCCTTCTATTTTGGCCATAGAAAAGGTGAAGTTACCAATTGTGTAGAGGGTTATATCACATTATATCAAATCTTTATGTAGAAGACTCTTAAAAGACAAGGCCCAGAACTAATATGTGCATTCAAAAGACCATCCTACAGCAAGAGTTCAATTAAAAGCAAAAGCAGAGGACACTTAGCTAGAAGGAAGGGTGATGACACTGAAGAATAACGACTCCGACAGCTAAGGAGAGAAAAAGGAGCAAAAAGAAACTAGTGAAAAAGCCCTAAATGATTGCTGCAGGAATTTCAGTGGACTTATCTCTGGTACAGACAAGTATTGCCTAATGCAGCAGAAAGTCTATTGAATTCATTTATAAAATTTTTAATAAGTGATGTAGCAGTGTTTACAATGCAATGAGCATTTTTAGATCATAGCTGCAATATTTATCAAGGTGCTTTGAAATGCGTCACTTAGAAGCATCACATGGCTTTTGCATCTCATCTAGTTATGACCTTTCTAAGCAGTTGACTAACAATTAATTGGAGAACAGCAAACATGGATGAAATAATGGTATTTACAAACAGTTATGGATAATATTTATATTTAAAATTGTTTTGCTACATGCTAGAATTTCGCTGTTTGTATGCAGACAAACAGAGGTTTTCACTCTCTTAACTGTACTTTGTCTTGGATACTTTTTGAACTAACAGTTATGAGAAATATATGTTTTACAGATTTTCTTATAATGATAAGTACCTCAGGCAATAGCTCAGTTCTTCAGAAATGACCTTAGTGAAGACCTTATATCAGTATAAGGTGTTGCCTTTGGACATACGTCTTCCTACTCCAAGATTAATTAGATAAAAAGGATAAATAAAACTTGTTTAATGTTTTTCAGAGCAGCAGAGCACCACTAAAGCTATCTGGATCACTGTGGATCATGGAGTAAAACTTACCCCAAACCATCACACAGATACATGAGACCTTGACTACATCTGTCCAGCTCTAACTATCTAGATTAATCCAGTAATTGCTTCCAGAGAAGTAACGGATTAACTTGCTGATTTAACAGTTTTCATACTTATGATATTTGTAGCACATTTGCCAACCAGAAGGTGATAGAAAACCCAATGACAACTGCTAATTGGCCTTAAATTTGGAGAACATCACAGAGATTGACCTAGTAACATGATTAGCAAGGCTATTGGTGGCATATGCTGACAGTCTAATATGGAAAGTAATAAACACGAAAACAAAAACACCTGTGGGGGAAATACACCCATTGTTGCCATACATTGTTGCCATACATTGTTGCCTCCTGAACTGTTGAACTTGCAGGCAACAAAAAGAAAAAAAACAAACAAACAAACAAAAAAAAACAATTAAAAAACCAAAACCACCAAAAAAACACCAGCAAGAAAAACACAGTCTGTTTTAAGATATTAGGATGGAATAAATTGAATAGTCCCTGGTCATAAAAAAAAAAAAAGCAGGTTTTGCAATGCTGTTACAGTCCTGCCACATTTGTAGAAAAACTGCTTCTCTGTACCAAAAACTAAGACAGTGCTCAGCATGTTGATAAAGTAGCTATAAAACAGCAGTAAATCGCAGCTGCCCAGGCCTCTGGGGAATACACATGCAGTCAGTTTGTTACGATTTGGCAATTACTTCTGTGGCCAAGCAGTTTGTTATTAGGGATGTAGAAAAGTGCTTTTTCAGAGAACAAGACAGACATTAACAAAACCAGCACTGTGAAGCTGGAGGAACAGCACTTACCTACACCGCTTACCCTAAAAACAGGAAGAAATCTCGTGGTTACGAGAGGCTTTGAAGCCCTCTGTGATTAGAAAGCGAAAGACCTCTGGTGGGAATGGAAGTTACACGAGTGTTGCATGTAAATAACTGTATGGGTGACCCATGCCGATCATCAGCAGTGATTGTGCAGGGAATGAAGGCAAGTCCACAGCCAGGAGCTACTCCCCTTCGTCTCCCCAGGCCGGGGGGAATGGGCAGGTGCAGAAAGGGGCAGAGGTGCTCATTGCTGCATTGGGGAAGGGTTTTTTCAGCCAGAGAGAACATGTACTGCGGGTGTTAGGAGAAAGAAAATTAGATATGCAGTAGTGGTGTTGCCAGTGATACTCTGGGACAATTGGGAGCATGGTCTTTGCCACTGCAATAAATTATTCCCTTGCATTTTCAGGTGAAATAACAAAGTATTTTATGTCAGATTGGGTTTGTGTAAACATATTGCTAACTATACACAAAAACATGGGTTCTAGCTTAATAAACACGGGTCCTCTAACAAGTAGTTTCCAAAATACAAAAAGCAATAGTGGCCACTGGAGGGCTCAAACACATCTTAAGAAATATTCTCAGCCCATGGACTGTGCTTGGCCACCAAGCAAGGATGAGATGTAATTGTCGTTACACAATTAGGAGTGAATAGTTGAGGATCTGAATATCAAGCATTGTGGCTAGCAAGATGTAATTATGAGACGTATATTAAGTTGTCCTAAAATGTAATTTGCATATTCCTCTTTCTAGATACCTTTTACTGAAGAATGAGAGCAGGAGGAGATCTTCTGCTCCTGATGGCCACCATTATTATGATCAGTACTTTAGAAATAAAGTATTATTTCTTGAAAGATGTGCAATAGAAATCTTTTCCTTTGCATGAAGGCCAAACCTGCGCAAGTAAAAATAAAGGCAACTAGATAGTAATTTTACCATTTTCACATTGCAGCAGGTTAAAGTGTAGTAATCAGAGAAGTGTGATTTCTGCTAAACCTAGGTGATTACAAATCAGTATTTTATTCATTTATTTCTGAAGAACTGTCAGAAAGTTTGGTCAAACTCTGGATAAAGAGGAAGAGGTTATTTAATTAGCTATTTAATAGACTTATGACATGAAGGAGATATGTCTTACCCAGCTGTTAAAATAATGTCTGACGTATTTTTACATAAAAAGTGAAAGATCTTCACAGATTTTTCTGGGAATTACTGTCATCTGCAGATTATTAATCATCTTTAAAAAGTAGCACTTCAGGTAAGCGTTTGGATGAAATTAAACAAGTCCATTTAGAAAGCACATTGACGGTGTCAGTTAATAATATCATAAACTACTGAGGCTGGTAATATCTTCAGTGCAAAACTGGGTTATATTGAACACTGTGGAAGCTGGAAGACCCTCACTCGGGTAGGAATTCACCATGTCAAAAAAATACATGAATAGGTAGTGTGAGAGAGATGATCCTCTCCAGGCCAAGTTGAAATTTTATATGGACTCCAGTATAAGCAAAAGGATGTAAGGTGGAGTGCAATTATTACTATTTTTCAGGTAAGTAGAGAGAGACACATGTTAAGATTCACAGTACCTACAGGCCATGTTTTCAAAAGGGAACCAGATTTGAGTGATCCCAACATGATCAATTCCTGTTAAAATATCATGAAGGGTGGCAGAATTGATAGATCTCCTGAAATTCGAATCTATGAGAAGACTCACTAAAAATTCATGAACTCACACCTGGTTTTAAGTACACGTTTACTGGTTTGGCTGGCACAAGCAGGAGCATCTAGCTGAAATAGCTGAGCACACAAATACGTTCTCATACAATTCCTTGACTTTGTCACAAACACTGATGGATGAATTTCCAATTCCATTTGCCCCCTTGGAGCACAAACATGCTCAAGGTAATCCATGTCCCCTCACCCTCTGTGGCACATTCCCAAGACTCTCTTCAACTCACTCCAGCCCAGACAGGTCAGGACTTGTCCAGCAAACTTGTAGAGTGCCAATTCCAAGCCTGCATTTTCCTTTTCTTTTTTCTATTCACATTCAAACTTTAATCATGAATTTCATAATTGTTAAGCAATTTTTATTCACGGACATTTATAAATATATGCTTATATATAAAATAGATACATAAATTTGCATCTATATGTATAAATAAAAATGTTATATTTATACATATTTGTAATATAATTTAATGTATAAATATGTGTACATAAAGAGAGAATAAGAGATATTCGAGTCCTTTTAATGTGAGGCCCTTGTGGTACTTCTGGGCTAAAGAAGGTGGGAGGGTTTCAGCAGCCAACCAGTCCCAGGGAGTTTTGTGATCAACTGGGTACAGCCACGGCAAATAGCAGGGCTGGGCCAAACAGTGACTCCCTTGGGGTTGTCACCATCCTCCTTCTCTTTCATTTTCATGTTATTAAGCAATAATAATTCTCCTTCTCAGCCTTTCATTTGTGCCTGCAGCCAACAATGGAAGTCAGGAAAAATTAATCAAATGACATGTTTAACAGACATCCATACTTCTTATTCCAATTACAGACTAATTGGACAGATACTTCTTTAAAGAGGAAGATCAAAGATGCTGAGTACTACGTTAATGAAATCCATTCTATCAACTCAACTGATAAAAAGCCAAGGTGTTCCTTACCATACCAATCACACCACCCCCCCATCCCACCCCAAAACCAATCTATCCAAAGAAACACAAAAAAAAAGCGAAACACAAACCAGAATTTGGCTATGTAAAATATTGCTAAGGATCAATCTGATAGGAATCTTTCTGACAACAAACAAAACAATCAATAGCAAAATCTCAACTGTTCAACAACAAAAAATGTTATCAAGGAAAGAAAAATAGAAAAGATCTTCAAGAATGAGCTTATTTAGGGTACACACACTAAATGTGTGGATATGGCATATCTTTTAGTGCATACTAAAACAAAGGAACCTTATCATAAGAGCCCATTTGCTCCTGCTCATTGGGCTGTTGTCCTCAACAAGTTTTAGCGGAGCCTGCTTATCTGTTAAAACTTTCCCCAGTGAAGATTTATTCGGGTATAAATATAGGGTGCAGGCTGATCCTTTAGACATATCTCCTCCTTTGGACATTTCTCATTATCACTAAACTTCAAAATTAAAATTTAGGACTTCTAAGACAATTGCCACTTGAAGTAAATGTTTGTCAGCTATCTTTTCACTGTGGGATAGCCTGTTCCTCTTGAATTCAGGAAGAAACAAAAAGTGGGAGGTAGTTTCCTTGTCCGAGACCAGGTACTGAATGAACTATTCCTGGTCTCAGTTTTTTGTATGGCAGTACAAGGACAGTCTTTTTTAGTTGCTTTATTCTTCATTCTACTTTAGCTGTACTTTTCATGGTTCTCCAAAATGAAAACCTACATCTCATGTACATTTCCCCCAAAACAAAGTTCCTTCATTTAAAAGGTTAGAGCAGCCTTGCATTTGCTTTGAGATAATGCAGAAAAAAGTTTCATGTAAGTGAAAAACAGCGGTTAAATCAACCACAGCTCTATCTATGAATAAAAGTCATTTTCAAAACATCCTTCAGTGTGTAGCCAAAAAGCTATCAATAGTGTATTAAAAGTATCTGGTTCTAGATAAAGGTATATTTGAAATTATTATTTGGCTAAAAGTTATAGTAAGATTAGAGTAAATGGTTAGTTTGTTGGTCATGTATCTTGAATTTCCTGATTGCTACAGGTTTCCACAAATTAAGTTATAGAAAGAGTCCCAGTTTGCTAATTTTCTCATTTCCCTATCAAACTTCAGTTGTATCATTTCCTACACAATATGTATGCGAAACATTACCTTGAAATGTATTAGTAAATCAAATCTGATGCATAATTAAAACAAGTATTAACGATTGCTGCCATACAACTCACATTCTTTCGCAGAAAGAAAATAAAAGTCATGTCATGCATTGCTTATCCTTGAAAGTGAAAAATTTATTATACTCACAGTCTTCCCTTGTAATAGGTTTCAGAGTAAATCACTTGCTTTATTTTCATCTCAATTTTGTAGTACTCTTCAGTGGAAAATACTGGAAACTGAGGTTCCATATATATTTCCAATAATAGTAATATAAATATTTTTGCTAGTCCTGTTCAGTGGTTTAGTACTGCTTGGAGTTTAAATGCAGATGTTGCCCGGTTTAGAAGCAAATTAAAGTGGATAAATAAAGTACTAAGACTATCAAAAAAATTGTTTCTGGCTTAAGCAACTACCCTGCTTTGTAATTTGAGAGCTGAAATAGTAAGAAAAGAGTGACTTTCATTCTCACATACCGAAATCTTGTACCATTCGCTATCTACTAGGCAATTTTTTTGTATTACAATAATCATACAAATACATTACATTAAAAGGAATGCTTGCATTCTCCTCAAAAAAAATTGGATACATTTCTTTTTTTTTTTATCCTATAAAGTTTAATTAAGGTATTTAATCCTGAGGATTTTACCTTTCAATTTTAAAACACACTTTAAAAACATAGGCTATTAATAGCATTGTATCACTAATAAAATTATGTACTATCTTTTGGTTTTCTGCTGCAACCACTTTTTTGATATAGTTGAGTGAGGAACTAGAACAGCAGTTTTTCAAGTCTGTGGTTCTTGGTTTTTGGTTATGCTTCTGGGAAAATGAGGAAATGCTGAAAAATTATCTTGATTTTGCATAGAATTCATTCCCACACAAACCAATTCATCTGAAATCCCAAATTGAGGAGTCTCCTGGCAGGGAATGAGGAAGAAAGGAATGCTTCTGAAAGGAATCTCTACTGAACTGTGGATACATTAAACCTCAAAGAACAAGCTTTTGTACCCCTGGTCATTTTCGACTTAGTTTCTCATTACAAAATTCAAGTGTTATTTGTTTCTTATTGTTTTATTGATGGGTTAGGGTTTTTTAATATTTAAAATATTAAATATTTAATATTTATTGTATGTATCATCCTTCACAGTCTACTTTATTTAAAAAAGAAATAGGCATTTCATGAAATATAGGTCTGCGAACACTCTTCTGGACGTCATACACTTAAAAGTGTCACATGTTCAAGTTGAAAAGGCAACTTTCAGCAAGAAAAGTGAACACGTGTGAGCTTCCAAAATCCCAATGAAGAGAGCTCTGGCACTGCTGTTCAAATAAAGAATGACTACTCAAGTACAAAATGAGAACTAAAAACTGTCAAGTAACAAATGAATGCTTAAATGCTGTAAGTAGTAATGCAGTTTTCCCCGAGTTAAATCAGCATTTTCTGCTGTATTCACAGCAGCTAAGTTAAAGAAAATATCATTTACCCTATCCACAGGCCAGGAACATCTTGTGTTTAAGATTGGTGAAAACCATGCTGACCTTGACTGACAGGCTTTATCATGTCATAAAATACAAAATTAAAGAGAGAAAAATACAGTCAGAGTAGGAATTTCTCCAAATCAGAAAAATTCTGACTGAACTCCTACAAAAGCCTTGTACTGATGTCCTCTGCTGTCTGAAATCAAACAAAGAAAAAGATATGCAGAAGGGGCCAAATTATAAATGGACTGTATGGAAGACATACTAGCTCTCTTATAGCCATGCAAATGCAAAAAAGCCCAACAATTAGGGTTTAGAAAAGAAGCAACAGTGAAATCTATGTACATGACAACAACTGGGTATTGCAGAAGGGGTAGAAGAATGTAAAGGTATGAAAAAACAATAGCTGTCTCTCTTCTAGATATTTGTTTGTAGCAACATTAGTGGTTTTAGGTCTTTCTATTCTATTAGCAATATAGAAGCTATATGGAGCTGATATGATGTGATACAAATGGAAAGTTGAGAGGGAGAGCGCTAGGTTAAATAACAAAAAATAAAATTAAATTTGTGTACAAAGACTTTAGTGGAACATATTTTTTTTTTCCACCCTTTATTGGCCTTCCTTCACAACCTGGATGATTGTTCCCCAGTCAGTTACCCATCAAATGGATTACCTAACTCATTTGCAGTTAAGGAACACTTAAATGAAAAAAGTGAAACAACCTCCCGCTAGACAGTCTTTGTCCTATTCAGTTAAAGACCCAGAAGAGGACATACATAGAATAAAGTGTTCCAAGTTTAAAAAAGCAGTCCTGAAAATCTCCACATGGCTTTTCCTTAATCAGTCACATTAATAATAAATAATAAACATGTTGATTATGAACTGTATTTTATAGCTCTCCTTCATTAAACATGAATTTCTCTATTTCCGCCTGGCGTGTTTCAGAATGCTTGGTAGATTAATGCATGCCTTGTACGCATAGTGCAACAGGGGGTACTCTGGTGCTGCCTCCCCAGGGAGCGTGCATACTGGGTGATAAATGTTTCACATAAACTTCATTCAACAGTCTGAAACTGGAAGGTGCTAGATCCCTTCTTTTCTGAGTTTCCACGTTCCCACTTACTTGCTATCTTTCCCACTCTGACCCAGTAACTCTGACATTGATTTCTACATAATGAACAGTCCAGTTTGTTATATGAACTGTCAAGACTGAGAAAATGTGCTCCTATCCAAGAATAATTTATAGCCTATGTTTTGGTCATTCCTCGTGAGCAACGTAGGTTGATCTCCTCAAGCAAGGGAAGATATGAACACAGTTTTCATGAAAGCTACAGCAAACAGGTGAGATGGCTTCACTATCTGAACTTCCTTCAGTCATATTAAACAAGAACAATTTTTTCTAGTCTTTGAAAAAAGTCAGAGTCCTAACTCCAGGCTGTGGATGCCAAGTGGGCAACAGCTGCCTTCTTATTTCTTCATGGGTTGCAGGACGTATGGCATTTAACTGTGATACGAGGATGAATTGCAGGTTTGTCTCAGTATCCCTGGCACTTCCCAAACTCCCACAAGGCTACGGTCATATGGAGGATTGTAACATAAGCCAGATCTTCTGCACTCAAACTTCAGAAGACCACGTTAAAAACAGAGGCAAGCATTTTCAATGGTCATTTTGCTAAGAAAACACACAATCACAATATAATTCACTTAAGAGTCCATCCTTATTTATTGTTTACTGTTGTATATTGGAATGTGAAATTAATTCGGGATTTAACCATGACAAGTATGGAGTAGCCACTCTGTTGAGATAGCAAGACTTGTGAATAACAAGAAATAGCAAAAACTTGTGAAGGATTTACAGGCAACACATATGTCATGTCAAAGTCCTTTTCACTACCTCTCTCTGCACTAGTCTGCAATGAGTGTGATAAAGACAAAATTGCCTTCCTTTGAATAGGAGGGTGTGGACTGATTGACTTGTTTTGTTTGATAATTGGAATATGTTTATATTGGGTCTTCAGTCATCATGAGTAACAGCAATGTAACTATGGCGGGTCTCCCGTTTGGAGAGCAAGGGATGTGTAACAGGTTTTTCTAGACTTACTCATACACAACAGCGACATTTTTGGAACTCTCTTCTGGACTCCTGGGCAGAACACCTGTTTAATCCCAATGATGCAAATCTTCTCTAGTGTTCCTTTTGTCACTAACACCCAGCAAATCTATTAGCAGCAAAGAGGGTAGCCATTATAGCCACATAATATTTTTATCATTTAAAATGATATTGTATATCATTCTAAAATTAGAAACTGTGGGGTTTTGTTGTGCTTTAGTTGCCAGGCTTTACTAGTAAAAAATTCTGTTTACTTAATCATTTTTAAATTTAACCTTGGTTACTAGTTAACAGGTACAAGCTATTCCTTGTGAAGAAAATCCACAGAGTTTTTCAGTCTACTGTTTTGTGATAGGTTATCAAATGCCTAAAAAACTTTCAATGGTAAGCAACCCTGAAACACTTAAGAAAAGTAAAATCTCATATATAAACTCGTATTTCACAGAAAGTGAGTTGAACATTAAATCCTAGATATTCATTTGAGTATTGAATGGTATAATTGTGGAGTTAAATATTTATTTACAATGCAGAAAACAATATGTTGGAAAATTATTTTCCATTCTTACAAAAACCAAAGAGTATTCCAGTGTATTTAGTGTAGCCCATAAGAAGGTTAAGAACATGATTTTTCTCTTGTCTTGTCTGTAATTGCTTTAATATTTTTTCCACAAAATCCCTTCTGTAGACTATGCTTTTAAATTCTGGAGATTATCCAAATGAAATGGCTGAGCAGCCATGAACAGATTTAACATCTTTAAATATATGTCAAATGCTGTTCTTTGGAGGACTTCAAGACTGACAATTTTCTCAGTTTTTCTGTGTGCATCTTCCTGACACTACCTCTTCTAGATTGAAAATTTATTTCTTATTCCCACTTATAGAATACAGACGTCCTTTGCCTAGGTTTTAAGAAATAGGAACTGCTGGAGATAAAAAATATCAAATCCTCTGGGAGGAAAAATTATAACAACAATTTTAAAAGAGTGTCTTTGGTCCAGATTACAGGATTTTGTCCCACAATAAGGAGGGCACAAGGGTCAAGCCCTTAAATTTGCTCAAATTTATCAACCTTAGAGATTAGTTTCAGACCCTAGTTCCATGTCTGACATTTGTAACCTCTTCTACATCCACATCTCAGTTACCCAGCAACAAGGCTGGTCTATTAACAGAGGATACAACCTAAATTCTGCAAGAATTAGCCAACCTAATAAGTAGCAAAATCCTTTCTGAATCTATGTTCTTCTATAAAACTATTCTTAACAGCAGTCTTCCTGTATATCCTTTTGTCTTTATGTCTTGACACAGAAACAATTTGACACATGATCCTTTAGGATGTGCTGCATAAGTAAAAATAAAACGCAGCAAATGATTTTCATATCATGATCTGCAGAAGCATGAGGATGTATTCCAGATAGGGAGGTTTCAACTCACAAAGAGCCCAAAGAAGCAGGGGTTACCGTCTCTAAATCCAGTACTAAGCCTTGCTCACCGTCTAAAGGAGAAGATTTCATTCCGAAATGAAACAACTACTTTAACCAGTTATTAGCTACACAGTCGCAATAAAAAGTAGGATTAGTAAAGCTATTAAGAGTTGTTACCACATAAAAAACAAGTGTAGAGAGGAGAAATGGTATCTTCATGTAGATGTTTAACGAAATATATCACAGGGCAAAAAAATGCAACCTTCCCAAGCTAAACTTAAAATGAGGAAAATTATGTTGTATTAAACTCAGAGTACATCTAACAGACACAGGATTGAAGGAAATAAGAGATCCTGCTTAAGGAGACATCAGCACTTTCCAGTTAGTCTCCGGTTCAACTTGGTAGACTTGAGATACCATAAAATTCTATTGTACTAGCAATCCCTACACACATCAGTAAGCAAAATCATATTTTCATATAATTTCTTTCTCTTGCCCCTGCACTAAATTGTTTTTTAGAACAACTTCATAATCAAAATACTTCACAATATTTCAGGCTGAGACTTTTGGAAATATATTCCAAAATACTCCTATCATTTTGAAGTCAATGGATATATTTGTGCTATTTGCTATTCATCAGTCTTGGAGAAAGCTAGAAAAGCTCCATTATTTGCCGTACACTCAGTAATTATGCCAGAATTGGTGTCACGAGTCAATAAAAGAATAGGCAAACTAGTGATCTGAAAACATTATAATCGCAATAATTCTGAAAAATATTCTGGGCATGGTATACTTTGTGTGGAGACTACTGCTCCCTGCAATCTACTTCCTAAAGATTGTTGTTTCTAGTAATAACATTTACACAGCCAGAAAAAAGACACAAGCAAAACATCAACATATGCTTTAATCAGAAAGCAAAAATATTTTATGTAAGAAATTACCCTTTTCTGTCATTAATATATATGATTATTCTATCCTGCAACCGAAGTAGTTGCAACTAAATTATTTTGAAATATTGAAAAAAAGACAACTAAAAATAAGTTTGTGGGTTTTGTAATCTTTTATGCCTGAAACCTAATTTGTTACTGACACAGGAAGAAATGCAAGTGTTTTATTACATTCATTACAGAATTAAGGTGCGTAAGACTGATAACTAGCCAAAAATAATTCTTTGAACAACACTGATAACTGAATATGGCAATAGCTCACGCTTGTCATGGAAGAGCATGATTTCCATGATGTAGGACTGTAACAAATACAATCCTGCTCTTACAGCTATGCCAGCATTAACCTGCAGTATCAAGCTACTAGACAACTAAAAAGCCTGTGAGAATGGACAGATTATAATGCTAGTGCTTTGAACAATTTGGAGTTTCTTGTCCATGTAAGACTCATTTATACATTTGTGCAAGATCAACACAAGCTACGGTGTTTATATTGTGAAATATGATCCATTTTTCGGAAGTAAGCTGAATGGGCCAGATTCATCATGCCATTGCAAACCTTGCTGAAAACAAGTCTTCAACGAGCCTTTCCTCAGTGGACAGGTCTTAAGACTCTCACAAGAACAAGCTGGTGTTTTTTATTTCCAGCTAACTAGGGAAAACGTCCCTGTTATATGATTAGAAAATGTTTCTACCAGAAATTAATCTGTTGAGGCAAAAGGCATACTTTTACCATACTCACAGTTGAATATATTAAAGAAGATTTTTTTAAGAAAATTATTTCCTGTCATTTAGTTTAATATAATTACTCTTGGAAAACCTAACTTCAGGAGGGATTATTTTAGGCTTTTACTCTGCTCCCTCAGAATTCCCTGGGTGTTGAGCAGTCAGGAAGTCAATGACTACTAATATAAATACTGCCTTGCATTGTGAGTTCTGTATCCATGGGAGACTTATTTCAAGGTAGTATTTCAAATGACCTGCTCTACATTATTCTGTGCGCCCTGAGCATCACTCTAAGGATATTTTCCAGTGAAGTTTTATGGTCTGACTGAAACTCTTTCAGCATGCTTTCCAAAACTGAACCAAGGACATGGCTTACAAGAATGTGCTCAATAAGGTCCGATTTTTGAGTGGGACAAGGGTTAAATTGACTAGTTGGAGTTCTTCCCAGCACAATCTGCTATTTTCTAACTACTGGGTGACACATCAGGTAGCAAGGCTTAAGGTTGCCTTTTGTATTACATTTTGTAACTAGGGAAAAAGGCGTTAACTGTGCACTGCAACAATGTGTCAGCTGCGCAGTCCAATCAGTAGCTCACCAAGACACCTAAGACTCAAATACACGTCATTTATTTCTCAACTACCTTTTTTATGCATGTGTTTATAAACATGCACAGATATTTCTGCCTCCTGTTTCTGTAACTGGCCTGTCAAAATCTAATCAGAGCTTCGACTTTAAAAGCAATCACTCCTGTTTCTCCCCATAAAAACTGCAACAAGCAAAATCTTCTATCTCCAATAGTAGCCATAGAAAAAATAAATCGTTTTTGGCCTAGAAATGCTAAAATTCAGTTTGATTAGCTGGGTGTATTTCTGATAAAAGCTGAGATTTGATTTTATCACTTTCAAAATTAATCTCTTAACTTTTTGATAAAGTCTCAGACAGGATTTATGACTTCAGTGTTGTGCTGCTTTTTTGTCCTATATAAATCACAATTCTGGCAAAAAAAACCCTGTTGTCTATAGATACGCTTATCTTACAACATTTTTCTCTTACAATTAGTGAAAGTCATTAATCTCTAATGCCAACTGTCAAAATAAATTAAGACTGGGAATCAGCAGTTACTTTTTTAGGTTGGGCTATTCTAGCTACTAGCTACTCTGAAATTTTTGGAGGCTTTTTTTCCCCCCACCACAAAGTGCAGCTAATGGATGCAGAAGGATGAGCAGGAATAGAGGACAGAATGTCTGCGGAAGTTCTCTACAAATACGTAAACTTCCACTACTCTGTATTTAAATCTGACTGATCATCCAAAATAAACTCATCTCCAAATAAGTCAAGCAGGATGAATGCCATAAGTAGTAATCCATTCAAGCATTCAGATAACATCCATTATTTGATAGCAGCTTCTGGAACACTTCCCCCCAAAAGAACGCATGTACTGTCAAGATAAAGTACAAAATCACTAGTTGCAATAAACAGCTAATTTTCCTGAAGGTGACAAAAGTAAGGTTGCACCTTGTAATTCTGCAGAGACTCATGGCCACTACAGGGGAGCGTAAAGAGAAACAAATGTGAAATCCTACAAACAACCTATGAAGTCAGTTCTTTACCTAATATAAATTATACAATTTTCATTCTTAATTTTGCCTGTAGGTATCTGTTAGTTTAAAATTCTTACATTTATTGCATTTTCTATTCTACTGAAACCAAAATTACAATATTAAAAACTACAGTATCATACAGAAGAAGTAATTATACTGCACGAGAAAACTGAAGTGCACTATGCTTTGTAACAGATAACATGGAAATGATTGCCACAGGACAGCCGGAAATCTTTCATGTCTAGACCAACCACCTAGATATTGTTGTAAATCACCATGCCTATGTAAACTATGTAATGCTGAATCAGGTATTTAGAAAAGCCTAATGGCTGTTAAACCTGATGGATTTTGAAGATGTATCTCTGGGTATTATAAATGCCTGTAAATATCCTAATTGCAAAACTATTAATGAAATATACAAGTTTGTTGCATATCAGCATATGCAATAAGACAAATGTGATTAGCTATGAGTGCTGTTATCAGTTATCAGTAATAAATACAACAATAATGGGATTTTCTGAGCATCGCATATCTCCCCAAATATCTCTTTTAGATTGAACAGCCCAAGCTCTTTTCTTCAATAACTCAACCACATCTTAATTCAATGAGTCTCTCTTGTGTGCTCAGTTCTGCTGAAGGAATTTTGGAAAGTAAAGGGAAAACATTTAATGATTTCAAGGTGCAGAAGATGAATTGCTTTATCATTACCTATTGATTTGATACATATCTATGAACTATTTAAATGTTAATTTCATTACTGTGAAACTAGTAGAAGCTCAGCAAATATTCCTTGCAAGCTACTTACAGGTACAGAAAATTCCAATATCTGCAAAATTGATGTAGATACTATATTTTTGATATCTGTATGGGTATACGAGGGGATAAGGAGTTTATGTTTTCAGTTCAACTGTTTTCCTTGGTCTGTTCTAAGTTCTACCTTCTGAGGAGCAAATTCATTAAGAAAAACATGTGCTAACTATGGGCAGTAAAGAATGTCTTTTACAAAGTCTAAGCATTCCATAAGAACAATTTCAAATTTCCACATGGAAAAAAAGAAAAAGACAGTTCCTTGCCAATAATGAGATTATCCTTATAGACAGAATGAATCCCCCCTCCCTTCAAAGCGTAGAAAATACCTCACATGAAAAAATTGCACATTTTCTACTGTATTTACCTTGATGAAAATTTTTTGGAAATCTAATCTACAGAGGCCTTATATCCATTTTTTTTTTTCTTCATTTTTTATCACTTCAGGAAAAAAACATGACAGCTGACCATAGGATCAAAGACACAGAAACCAACCTTAAAAAAAGTCATTTTCACCATAAGTGTATAAATTTAGAAAATTTTAAGATCCCTCCCTTTGAGGGACAGGTCTTCAAAATGTCTCAGAGATGCCTCTAGCATACTACAGTCCATTATGTCTCACTGTCTCTGGGCCACCAGCATAAAGTCTTGGATTGAAGCCCAAGGAGATGCAAAGTGTATAGATCAGGAAAATGTCCTTAAATACCTGGTCTTTTCCAACAAACGCTCCTTTACTGCTTTTCAGACAATGACGCCTTTTCCTGCTGCAGATCCAGAGGTATCTGCAATGGTGAGACTGCACTCAAGAAACGAAACCTCACAACAGCAAAAAGGCTTTGTGTTGATGTGACAAGTGCAAAATTTCATGATTTGTGTGGGCTTGCCTTGGCTTGAACTGTTTTGAGAACTTTCTAGTGGTCAAGTGCCACTTGTCTAAACTCTCTTGCCTTAAACTCTAGGAACCACATATAGACAAATCACCACATAATGTGAGCCCTTGATGTCAGCCAAGGGTGGAGAGGCTAGTTTTCAGTGGGGAAACAATGAGAAGTAGACTGTGCTGAGAGAATTTATAAAAATAATTCCCAATGTACTCAAGAAGGAAATCCCTCTGTAATGAGCATTGCATTCCACCAGTCAAAGACATTGGGATGATGGTAAATACTGACAACCTACCTCATCCCATTTTTCTGGGGGAAGACTGAAGTGTAAACCTTAGGACAGAGAAAAGTGTGAGCATAAAAACAAAAAAAAAGAAGGTATTTTATATAGGAAGGCTTTTTATGTAATGATTTTCACCATGTTACTAATGAGACATTTCTGTACTGATTAGATCATTTGGACTATTAAAACATTTAGACTATTAAAACATCATTAGACTGTTAAAACATTAATCAGAGTAAACAAATTTTTCACTCCATAGTGTGCATATAGTGTGTTCCTTTTGCCTGTAACAAGATTGAGTGTAAGTGGATTTTATTTTACCATGAACTTGGGAGAAACCAACATGGCTGCTGCTATCACACTGCTGCTATCAAAGTTTCTGTGTCGGTGTAAATTGCAAACCAGTCTTTCCCGAGGATTAGTAACTGTGTGGGCCTTTGAAGGTCCAAGTCAGTTACTAGACAAAAGCCACAGCAGATCTCCAGGGGGGTGGCAAGTCTGCATCCTTTATGTCTGTTGTCAGTGGCTGCTGCCTTCACAAGTAATGTTACATAGAAAGCTGGGACAAAGCCCAGCTCAGAGCAATCTCTACTTCTGTTTAAAAAAAAAAAATTCTGGGGAATAGGGAGAGACTGTTGAACTCCATTCTTAACATATTAAAAAACTGTGAGATTCTAGTGTCGCACCTCCAATTTCATGGCAGAGTTTGTTTCTGATGTATCTAACTCAGAGAAATACATCTCCCAGAAAGCATTTGCCATAAATGTTTACGAGTGACTGGGACATCTACAAAGTTAAATGTGGCATCAATATCTCAACAAAATCACTTATTATGCCTTGCTGTTTTCTACATAAGCTCAGGAAGAATAAACAATATATAAGAAGTTATGAAAGTCTCCTTAATATACTGCAGTGTTGAGCATAGTAACGACAATGGGCAGTTGTGAAGAACTGCAGGAAGCACTCATGATGCTGAACATCTTGTCAAGCAAGCCACAGATGAAACTGAGTTTAGATAAATTCAAAGCAACACCCATAGAAAAAAAATCCTCATTTTACCAATTACTGCTGCTCAGGAAGAGTTCAGAAAAATAAAATAGAGACATGGATATTGGGCTAGACTGGTCAGCTCAAATATAACTATTTGTATGTAGCACATCGATGACAAAAGAAAATGAGAATGATAACCTTTTACAAAAAAAAAAAACCATGTATGTCATTTTCATTGGTATGATCCCTATCTTGTCTCAATACAAAGTCAACACTGTTCCAGCATTTCACTCAGCACTGCTGCACCATTACATTTCCCCCTCTGAGGGGTCAAGCCTCAAGAAAGCCTGCTTCAAGCCTAATTACTGTGATTGGCCTTGCTGCAGGGAGCCTTAGGCTAACATGTGCCAGGTTCTCAGGCATCTCATATTCTCTTTTGTTGAGCCGAGACACTTGCAGTCATAAATTTGGCAGCTGGAAGTTCTGTGCTCATTGTCACAAATTTTTTTGAACTGAAGAATTTCATTGAGAGAGTCTTGTAATAAAATTTCTACTTCATACAGAGCAAAGAGAAGCCAGAAGGGAATAAAATGATTATTTTTCTAAAACAAAGCATTTTCATGACAAAATATTTGGCTTTACTATGTTCACAGAAGTCTGAAATTAAACAATGAGAAAAAGTAACCAAGGCTAAAAACTAAATAAAAACAACAATCAAAAACTCAGACACCTGTGTGCTCTTTCAGCTTTAAAAGAATATTGAGACCAGAATTATCTCATTAGAATTATTTTCCTAATATTATTTCTAAAGCTGTCTGCCTGACAGTACTGTCTGGGTCTTCATAATTTTAGGCAGCTGTGATATCATTTTATCAAGAGATAAGGGGTTAAAATAACCTTTCTTTCAAGTGGATCTATATGGATACTCTGTGGGTCACTAAGTAATCTGAGCTAACCAAAGATTCTATGTCAAGGGATAAAACTAGCTGGTCAATGTACAGTCAGCCTTTGGTGAATGTATAGACAGAGATCCAGGTAGCTACATGTTACTACATAAATTTTCCTCAACACAATCCTGATGTCATTCGTTTGACAGAATGCCTCTGAGAAGCATATGCCAGTATCCACCAGTAATACTGCAGCAGGTCACCATTTGCTCTATAAACAGTGATGCTTAGATATGGAAGTAATCAACCCCCTCCAGCAGTGCATGGACACTGAAAACAAAGAGAAATTCCTATTGATACAAAGTCTATGAAGTACATAGTCATAGAGAACACACATGAAAAAAATGTGGGAGACTAATACCCTAATTAAAAATAAATTCTATCACTGTCATGAAAGGAAACATGGAGCTGGTCCAAATAGGCACTTTCATAAAGAAAAAAAAAGATATATTAGCCATACAGGACTGAAGTGACACATATTCCTATTAGTGGAAACAAAAGCATGAAAATCTGCCTCCATGAGCAAAACAGGAGCTACCAAGAACCCAGATGTTTAGGCAACCAACTCAAAGCCAACAGCAAGAGAGTCATAAAGCATTGATAAATGCTGACAGGATGATATGCTTTGAGTAGCCTTGTAAAAGATTCATTGATCAGCTCATGATTGTTAGACACGACAGTAAAGCAGACCCTGAAAGACTCATAAAAAGTCCAAATTCTTCCCACTGTGGTAAAAAACCTAAACCAACCAAAAGGACCGCAGGGAAACAGGTGGGAATGGACAGATGTTGCAAGCAAAGCCTGTTCCTCATACTGTGAGTTTAGCAGACTCTTTTACTGTTATTTCTAGCTGTTAGAGCTTTTCCCCTTGGAGAAGAACAAGCAGAGGGTGAACTGTGATCCTTAAAAAACTTGGAGGAACTGATCAATAGAGACCTTTTAAAGAGCAGGTTCTGAGGAAACTGCACCTCCTTCAATCAACACATTACACCTGCTAGAAGATGGCAATTTACAGCACTTGTGAAAACTTAAGCATGTCTTAAGCTGGGTTTCCAGAAGTGTACCGTCTTTCCTATACAATAATTTGAATTTTAAATATATTTTCCCCTTTGCAACAGGTTTAGGAAGAGCAGGAAAGTATTTAGTAATGTATAGCGGTTTAAACAGTCATTCTCAGTGGGATGGGAGAGATAATAACACAAGTATGGAAGAAACAGTTTGTCATAATGGTGTGACATACATCTCAACGACAAATAAGGACTCCTGCTCAGGATATTGCAAAGAAAGCAAAAATACAATACAATACAGTAAGTGATACTATAGTTTACAGACTAAGGGGATCTGTACACCAAAGCCAGCAGAAGACAAAGCTCAAACTGCACAACAGCCCAGGGAAGTTGTGGAGGCCCCATCCCTGGAGGTGTTCAAGGCGTGGCTGGACAGGGCTTTGAGCAACCTGGTCTAGCAGAAGTTGTCCCTGCCCATGCCAGGGGTTGGAACTAGAGGATCTTTAAGGTCCCTTCCAACCCAAACCCTATGATTCTTCATACTTGTTAAGTAACAGACAAATGTGTAATACTTAGAAAGGAAGCACCTACAGTGCCAAGTAACTAATGATGTTCCTTTAATTTTCCTTCCTCTGTACATCTTGAGATAATGAGATTTTCCATTGAACCTAGGACTGTGAATTTGCATTGGATACAGATATATTCCTTTTTAAAGATTCTTATACATAATGTTCTGTTTTCCCCTGTTTCTAACATATATATATAAACTGAAGCCCTAAAGGATTTGGTAAAATACATGAATCATCCATCACCACAGACTCATCACCAC
>VYZM01012489.1:12661-27895 GCA_013398915.1 Dromas ardeola
GGGGGTGTGTGTGTGTGTGCTGCCGGTAACCCAAGTCCTTCCGGAGGACCGGGCATCCCCCACCGCCTCGGCCTTTGCCGTGCCCCGAAAAGGGTGCGGGGAGCCCCGGCCAAACGTGCTCATGACATGAGCCTGCTCGACCCCGAGCCCCCCCCAGCGGGGGCAGTGCAGCGGCGGACCTCGCGGGTGACCGGCCCCGGTGGCTCCAGAGGCTCCCATGCCCAGAGGGGTGTGCGCAGCAGGCGGGACTGACCATCCATCCACCCATCCATCCAGCCATCCCTCCATCCTATCATCCATCCATACATCCAACCATCTATCCAACCATCCACCCATTCATCTGCTTTTCCATCCATTCAACCACCCACCCATCCAACCTTCCTTCCATCCACCCACCCATCCATCCATTCATCCATCCCTCCATCCCTCCATCCACCCACAGCCCAGGAACAATGCACACTCCCCTCAGCCGCTGTCACACATCAAGCGCACGCTGGAGCACCCACCTTCAAAACAGTGGTGGTGGTGAGGAGCTGATGGCAATTTTTAATTAGGAGCTTTACCTGAAAGATCCTTTTCTTTTTTTTTTCTTTTTTTGAAGTGTTCTTTTTCCACCTGGGGGTCAAAAGGCACTTGGCAAAAAAAACGGAAAGGTTTAAGAATGGCTTTATACTGTGTCTTCCGGCACAAATTCTCCTGGGTTTGGAGACACCATGTGCTCGTTTACATCATTCCTAGTTTCACTCTGGGATCACAGAAATGAACATTATCTTTAACTGGACCTGGTTTTGCAGCAAACAGATTTCAGGGGTCCAAATGTGCTGAATTGAGTTCCTAAGAAGAGAACTTGGGTGTGCGTGGTGTTTCATTGGAATGCCTGCTCTCTGTGGATGATGAATACAATAATACAATGAATACAATAATAACGGCTTAGAATTGATTTACAGATCCCGTGCATGGGAGTTGCCGGGGTTTTTCCCTGCTTTCCTTCCAGCGCGTTGGCTGGGTTGCGGCTCCGGCGTGCGCTGGCGATGACAAGGCGCTGGGTTTTCCCTCCCTGTGTGCCAGCATGTGGCTCCAGTGCCTGTTTGCTCTTAGAGGTGGTTCTGAATTAAACATTTCTGCGGGGTCTGAGGCCCAGGAGTTGTTTATCACATTAAACATTTGTTTTAGCTCTCTTTAGCAGAAGTGTGTTGACATTTTCTCTTGGGGGACTGCCGGGGATAATGAATGGCACGTACTGTATTGTGTTCCTCGGAAAGCTGCGGGATCCTGCAATAACATAAACACCCCAGGCTGAATTCATCCCAGATCTGAGAGGAATGGGCTTGGTGTTTACATCAGTGCCGGTCCTGAGCTGCAGCGCGCGCTTAAAGTTTATTATTGATTATGAAAATGTCCCTGTTAATACTTGTCAGATATGGGTTTTTTTATATTTTACTGCTGACAGCTGCAGTTTCGCTCCCTGCTCCATGCGGTGAAGCTGTTGGGGGGAGTGGGTTGCACCGAGTGGGTCTGGGGGTGGCGGGGCCCAGGGGTGAGCCGCCCCGTCTCTCCCCGCTCACGGTTCCTTCTTGCTGGAGTGGGGAAGGGTTTCGCCGCCGCCTTTGTTCTCCCACTGAGCCCCCGCCGCATTCTTCCCTTTTGCCATTATCATTTTGGTTAAACAGAAAGGCAAGTTGTGTACCATATGGATCATGTTAACAATTGCTTATCTGGAGCTGGTGTTTTCTCCTCCCTCCCTTTCCCCCAGCCCTTTTCTCCTCTCTGAGGTCCGGGTTGGGGCTTTAACGACATCTTGGGCTTGGTCCCATAGCCCAAACCTCTCCTCTTGCATCCCTTGGACTTAATCCCCCAAGTTAAAACACAGAATAAACGCTGCTGAGAAATCTCCAAAAGTGGTTTTCCCCAGATGCTCTGAAACACAGCAAACAGTTGTTGAAGAAACCAGCGTGTTTTCCTTCATAGGTTCTCGCCTCTTGCCAGCGATGGGTTTCTCCCCCCGGTGCAGCGTTTGCCTTTATTTGCGGATGGCCGGGAGATGATCCCGGAGCTGCTTTGCGTGTTTGTGCTATGTTTTTCCCAAATCCCCACCCCAGGCTGCTCCTAGACCTTCATCGAGCCGCCTGAGGAAGGGGGCTACAAGTTTTGAGCTCTCACCCCTTTGAGCATCCATCCTCTGCTCTGGGCATTTCAGCAGCCACTGGGGGAAAAAAAGAGAAAAAAGAAAAAAAAAAAGGCTGTTATTTTGGGTGCCCACATACAGATGTGAGGGCCTAACCTTAGGCCAAGGGAGTGGCCACCGGATCACTTCATCCTCCTCCTCCTTCCCCCGTGGAAAAAGTAAACACAAAAGCCTCCCGGAGCATTTGCCTCCAAAGCCGGTATCGCATCCCGCAGCAGTGCCAGCGGATTAGAAGGAATAAACTGATTCTGCACGGCACATCATCACCTCCGTGACGATGGCATCTCCAACGTCATTAAAAAAATAATTCCTGGAAGGACTCTGGAAGCATGTGCCGTGTGGCACACGGAAGCTGGTGTGTGAAGATGCTCTAGGCTTTATTTGTATTAATTATTTTTGCATCCTCCTAGTCAAGGAGATACTCCCGAGCATAGAAATGCCACCTCCAGATTTTTCTGCAAATGGCCAAATATTCTCATTTCTTCCCTTCTCTCCCTGCTTTTCTAACGGTTTGGTGTTTCTTCAGCTCCCTGCTTTCATTCCTGCAGCTGGGAGGAGATGGGTCGTGTGTAGGGCAGGAGAAATCCCTCCATCCCCAGTGAATGGCAGCAGATGCGGGAGCGCCGGTTTTGAGTGAGGATTCCTAAAGGCAATTTCCCTGCAGATGACATTAATGCATCTAGAGAAGCGATAGTGACCCTTGCACGATGCTGACCCTGGCGTTTATGCCATTGTAAACACTTTTCAGTTATATTTTTTCTGAGCTCCAGTGGTGATATGGCTGGGAGCAGAGCTTTGCTGTTTGATAGGGTGCTCGGGGCGGCACCTTTTGTCGTCCCGTGGCAGATCCTGTCGCATCTGGCCAAATGTCAGCTGGAATTTTGCAGCCTGCAAAGAAAGCTCCAGGCTCATGGCTCTGAGCATCTCTATTGCTCGGTGCGCTCCTTTCCTCTGATCCAGCTGACTCAGGTGCCTGTGAGGCTGGTCCTTCTTTTCCTGCTTTTTTTAGTAAAATAAAGATGTTTTTCTTCCTTTTGGGGCGTGCTGGGTAATGCATGTGTTTAGCGACTCTGTGGTGCTCTGGCTCCAGAAGGCTCGTTCCTGGTGCTGGGTCACTCATGTGTGTCACCGAGCATCCGTCACTCTCGTCCCAGGTGACACACGTGCCAGCGGTGGCACTCAGCTCCCGGTCGAAGGGAGCCCTTGGGACTCAGTCAGACTTTATTAGCATTAAGCAGGAACATTCCCATTGCTGGCTCAGCAGCCAAGCAGGGAATAAACCAGTTCTTCCCAGTGCCAGCCCAGGCAATTCATAGAGTCATAGAATCATGGAATAGTCCGGGCTGGAAGGGACCTTTCAGGTCATCGAGTCCAACCATCAACCCAACACTGCCCAAACCACCACTGACCCATGTCCCTCATCACCACGTCTGCCCAGCTTTTTCAACACCTCCAGGGATGGCGACTCTACCACTTCCCTGGGCAGCCTCTTCCAATAGTTGACAACCCTTTTGAAGAAATTTTTCCTAATATCCATCCTAAACCTCCCCTGGCGCAACTTGAGGCCATTTCCTCTTGTCCTATTGCCTGTCACTGGGGAGAAGAGACCGATCCCCGCCATTCCCAGTGCTGAGGAACAGTTTGTCCCCTTGCAAGGTCCTGCCGCCGCAAGTTCGTTGCCGCGATTACTTCTGGTATATTTTCCTGTTGGTTTTTCCTTTGAACTTGGCTTGTTCTCATGCTCTGGGCTGGTGAGACGGGCTCTCCCCCTTTTTATTCCTCATGCTCTGAGCCCTGGGCAGGATCGTGGTGCTTTTTCTGCTCCAGGAACCCCAGTCTGGATTTGCAGAGGATGCTGGTGCCCTGCAGACCTGCTCGGGGCTGTCAGCCTGGGCTCAGCGATCCTCTAACGGGAGCAAGAGTTGGAAGTCAGCGCCGGCTCTCCACAGCAAAGTTTATTTTGCTGTGTAACGAGGGTGTTGTAAAATCTCTCTCCTGGCCTTGTGGCCTGTCATCAGCTGAAGTTAATGTTGGTTAAATTGTACAGATCACTAGCACAATTTTTCCTCTAGTGATGCATGCCTCAGGTCGCTTATCAGCAACCACTGATCTTTATTGGAGCCCTAATAAACCCTGCCAAGGCCTCACAGCTGCTGCTGGCTTGGAGCTGAGAGCAGGGGAGGGTGCAAATTAAAGGTTTTCTTCCTAGCACCTTTCTCCCAAGGACAGACAACTCAAGCATGTGAAAAACAGGCATTTTATTGAATTACAGTGATGCCATCATGGCCTGTGGTGTGGTGGTGCCTGGGGCCCCTCACCCTGGGGCAGGGTGCTGGGGTGCACTCCCGGGTGGGATCCTGGGGTGCATTCCCCAGGGTGGGATGCTGGGGTGTGGTGCCCTGTACCAGGATGCTGGGGTGCGCTCCTGGGTGAGATGCTCGGCTGGTGGAGGTGTGGTACCCAGGCGAGTGTTTTCCCTCAAAAGATGAGTGTGCCACGTTTTTTTCTCCTTTTTCCCCCAAGAAAGTGAAAACTAATGTCAAGACAAACTGCACTTTAACCCACACTTGTCTTGCCTACTACAAAAAAAGCTGAATAATAGCTGAATAAGTACCCCTTTCCCTGCCCCAGCCGCACTCGGAAGAGGAGCCTGCTCCTCAAAAGGAATTTGCTGTGTAAATAGATGAGAGGTGCAGTGGCAGCACCAAGCTGGAGGGGACTTGTGGCATCAGGGGACTCTGGAGCCCGTGTCCTCTCCCTGTGATTAATCTTTCTCGGTGTTGCTTTAGGGCTCTGAAGAGCAGCGGGACCGGCTGCCTGGCAGCTTTGTCTGCTGCCTCGGCTCTGCCGTCGTGCAGGGATGGTCCTGTCGGAGGCTGTTTCTTTCCTTTGGAAAGAGCCTCCGAAGCACTTGACTCTGCTACTCACGTCCTGCTGCCTCCCAGAGTGGGATAATGTGGGTGTAATTGATGGCGAGAGGGCTAATGGCTGTAGAAATGTGTAATTAAAGGCCAGGGGTGACGTGCGGCGAGGCTGTGCTGTGCGCGGGAGGTTAGAGAGGTTGAGTGTGTTTTGAAGGGCTTGTCCTGCCCATGCCGCCTTGGGAGGGCAGGTCGCTCCACTTGGGATGTCCCATGTGCCCTGCACCGTGTGTCACTGGGGGGGACACCAGGGGCGACACGGGGCTCCCCAGCTGGCCCAGCAGAGAGCTGTGTGTGCCGCAGCATCCCAGTTATGGGTGTAAGTGGGAAGGTTGAGGTGTGGGGGTTTTTCTTGACCATTTTGCCATTGCTGTGACTGGATCTGGAATTGCTGAATCCCTGGGACTGGCCCGGTCCTGCCTCCTGTCCTCTGTGCTCTGGCCCCATCCCGGCTGTTTCCCAGAGCTGTTTCCCTCCTCCTCCCCACAAATGCCGAACTGGGCCACATGTTGCAAAGATAAATCGGCTAAAATGCTGGCATGCTGCGACTTTGCCAGACCCGGCTGTGCCGCCGGGATGTTGCCTTGGAGCTCGCGCTCTCCTGCCGGGGAGTTGGTCACGGCAATGGGCAGGACGCTGTGCCTGGGGCGGGTTATGGCAACCCGAGAGCATGCCGCAGTGCCGCAGTGCCAGCTATGCGTGTGCCGCTGGTGGGGACACGGTGACACTTCTTTGTGTTACAGCTTCGTGCTCTTAGAAAAACAGGTTTTAGCAGCTGCAGTGAGGTACCAACAACATAAAAATAAACTGGGGGCTGGAGATTTGGAGATATATTGGAGATGCCACCAAATAATGAGATTTAAAAGATACCTTTTGAAGTGTTGTCCCTATTTTCCGCCTTAGGTGTTAGGGTCGATGAGAGGAACGTCTGTGCAGCGCGAGCTGGGTGCTCGGCCACGGACACTGTTGGGCAGCACTCCCAGATTGAATATCTGCTAATATAAAGATATTTCCATTTCCATCACCCCCGGCTCAAGCAGCGGGGCAGGGCCGCAGTGTGGCCGCTGCTCGGTGCGTGCCAGGTATGAGCTCCAGAAATAACGTCATGATGGATCTGACCTTGGGCTGTTCATATCCTCCTCCGACAAGGTGATTACTTTTTAATGAGTGGCTGCTCAAAAGGGAGGCAAATGAATTATTTCTGCCGTAAGATCAGCTCTAGGAGCCTGGACCGGCGCGGCCCCAGTCGATGGGCTCTTGCATGGAGGCAGCCCGGCACCAAACTTCTCCCTGATTTCCCGGCAATGCCTTCGCCCCGATGCTGTTGTCACCTTATTATTGTTTAATCTCTTTTGTTTTTCTTTTGAGCGGCAGCCCTGTAGTGGTGGGTTTAGGCATTGGCACCCTGTGCTGTGTAATTATAGATAATGATAATTGGCTTCTAATAGCCAGGTATCTGTGCGAACTCCCAGGGCACAGAAGGTGGGAGCCGAGCTCCGAGTGTGGCACCTGGGTCCCCGAAGTCGGGGTCCGTCCGTCCGTCCATGCGGACAGCAGAGGAGAGCCGCAGCCTCGGGCAGGGATGAGGCAGCAGTGTCAGCAAAGAAAGAAGCCAAAAAAAGGGGACTTCTGGAAAATCCATTAGTGAATGGAGTGCAGGAGGGAGCTGGGCTTTTCAGGCTGCTGAGGCGGTGTTTAAAAAAGAATCCACGAGTCAAAAGGCTTGTGAAAACAAAAGCCACCAAGAGAGGCCTCCCCTAGCCCAGCGCCTGGGCTGTGGGTGCCGAGGGCAGGGAAGGTGGTCCCCAGGGATGCGGATGGGATCCGTCATCCCACAGGGTGCGTGGCAGGGACACATGGGGACCGTGAGAAAGGAGATGCAGAAATGATGGAAAAGAGAAGTTTTTTTGCTTAATTCCCTGTGGAGCACACTGCCCAGCAGGGCACCGAGGCGGAAAATACAACCGCGCTGTGCAGTGCTGGGAGGCTCCCCAGAATTAGAGTTAATTAAGATTGATTCATTCCGTGGAGGGGATGAACTGGAGCGTTGCTGCTACCGCTGCGGACAGGCTCTAGTGCATGGGGCAAATTATCTCCTTGCTGCAGCCCATCTCCCACAGCCACCGCAGACCCCGGCACTGACCCCAGCCCAAGGCCAGATGTTGGAGAAAATAGATCAGGGACAGGTAGCTCCTGCCTTGGCTTTTTCCCGCCGGGGGAGTTGGTTATTGGAGCTTCATCAGGAAAACCAGCCGGAGAGGAGAGGGCTTGGGCAGGGGTGAGTGGTGCCCGGTCCCTGGGCCCCTTCCCTGGCTGCAGAGCATCTCCTGTGTTTAATGACCTTCATCCAAGTGCTTGTGGGAAGATGAAACGTAATGGCAATGTTTTCTTCTTGGAAAAATAAGTCATTTAAAATTGTTTTTAGCCTTCTGGGATTTATGTGTATATCAGGGTTCGTAGGCCGCCACCCACAGGGTCTGCCCCCCGCGTGCTTAGCGCTGGGTGTGGGTCAGGCTGTGTTTTCCCCGGGGTGCAGCAGCTGGGCTCAGCGTCCACCTCTGTAACGTGTTGGCTTTGCTTCTTCTCATGCTGTTGTAAAGCAGATCCCAGGGGTTGCATCCCCCAGGCATCCCCCCCCCGCCGCCACCAACATCCTCCTGCACAGCATCATGGGGCGCTGGTTGGGACACCCCAGATCCTCCTTCTGCTGGGCCAGGGGAGCTTGGGCAGTCCCTCTCAAGGGGGATGGAGTGAGTCCTGATGGTTCTCAACAAGTGGTTTTGAATGAAGATCAGGACATCTGTCTGTTGACAGCCACGGCTAAGTGGCTTCTGTAGGAGCACAGATGGAGATGGTATAAAGATGCCTTTCAAACTATTTCTCTACATCCTCCTGTGGATCACGTGAATATGCATCTGCGCAGCCAAAATCTCTGCAGGCGGTTTCATGTGGCATGTTTCTAGATGGGTTTCAGGAGGAGATGGCTGTGGTCATGTCCATGCCAAGCCCAAATGGGAGAAGAAATGTCCTCGCCTTGCCGCATCCCCCATCTCCCCATGGGTCAGGGACAGAGGCAGGAGGCAAAGTCCTGCTGCCCGTGTGGGACCGGGTGGTGGGACCGGGAGCTTCGGGGTGCGCTCACCATGCTTGCTGACCTGGCCGTTGTTATGCAGATTGCATGCAGATTGGGTCCATTCGACCTCCTGACCTTTTTATGGGGCCACCTCTGTTTGGGGAAATGGTTCTGCTGATTAGAAATGGATTTTCCTCTCTAATGTAATCCTCCAAAAATGGGCTGGGTCCTGGGCTAGGTCCCACCCAGGCCCCAGGGAGTTTGTCTGGCGTCAAGGAATGAAATTTTGGTGGAGGCCTTCAGTCCCAACAGAGATCTGAGCAGCACCCAGGGGCCATGGTGCCCTTCTCCAAGGAAGCTGAGGTTTCTCCTGCACCTTGAACACCTGCCCTGAGACAACCTTGAGGGCTGGTGGACTTCGATGACCTGAATGCCCAGTGATGCTCTTGCCAAAAACCCCCTTCCTACTTAAGATCTGTCCTTCAAGCAGTGGTCTGGTGGAGATCACAGCTGGAATGTCACCCCAAGGAACGTCCTACGGCAGACGAGGTGGTTCAGGGCAGGAGAATATCTGCTGGAGGAGCAGCAACAGCGTGGCCAAGAGTGGGAATCCTGTTGGAGGGAGCCATGTTTTGCACGTGCTGAAGCACACCCATGGCAGGGAGTGGGCAAGATGGTGATGGATTAATGCGATAATTAAACTTTTGGGTTTAATGTTCATCTTCAAAGCACTGGAGGGAGTACAAGTGAAGTGGCAGGAGCAGGGAGGGTTGGAGCAGTCCCACCTTTCAGTGGTTGGTAGACCCAGACAAATAGTTCAGCAATTTTCTCCGTGTTCCTGGGGAGGGTGCGAGGCTGAAGCCCAGATCTCAGCAGGCCGGAGTGGTCGATGAGACCAGGGAAAAGTGATGTTAAGAAAAATATAAATAGCAATGAAAAGGCTGATTTTTTTTTTCATTTTTTTTAGGTCCCTTTTATTGCTACTTTTTCTCCCATCCATCTTATATTGAAAGGTGGAGCAAAATTCCTCAAATCCACTAAGTGCATCAGCTTGTTATTAATAATATCCAGATTTTATTGCCATATCCCCTCATTCTGGGGGTTCCCAGGCCACACACCATGTACAGTTTCCTCCCGGTGACATTTAGCTGAGAGTTCCTCCTCCTGTGGTGACAGATGGGTGATGCTCAGCTGCTGCCAGGCTGAGTGGATCCGTATTAATTTTTCATTTGCTGGCTGGGTCCTAGAGCAGGACAGATGGGTGATGGCCCGTTGGTCCGTGCTGGTGCCCAGCTGCTCTGCACTTGATATATGAGTGGACAGAGCGGATGCTGGAGCCGTCGGCCAGGACTGAGGCCGTTTCTCCTGGGCGTGGGGAGAGGGCACGGTGGGAGTTAGCCTAAGTCCTTTTAACATATGTACATTGACCCTGCTCTGATTGCAATACCATCCTGTGCTTTGTCGGCACCGATTAGGAGGGGACAGGGAATGCGGCAGACAAAGAACTGCAGCTCCCCAATGGATTTGCCAAACCACCCAAATTTGCCTTCGGAAACTTGATGTTTGCACTCCGGCAGCGCGCCATGGGATGGGCTGCCCAGTGTCGGGCTGCAAGGGAGGGATGGAAACCTCTCACCCTTCGCAGATGCTGCCAGATATCGCGCTTGGGTCATACCACGTCTAAGTGTGGCTTTGGGCTCCCCTTGGCCTGGTCTTGACTCTGGGACCAGCTCTGCCCCCGCTGTAAATTGGTGCCTTTAGGCTGTTTTGCCTATTCTGGACCCGCCGTGTAGGGATTCACTAGGGATGAGTGGTATCTAGCTTAAACGTGTATATCAACATGCAGAAATGTTGCTATAATCTACAGCGTTAATGCTAAAGCATTTCAGAAATATTGCTGCAACCCTCAGGTCGACAGCGAGTGTGAATGGAAGATCTGCATGGGTTATAATTCTGATTTATAGCTGTGATTTGACTTGTGGTAATGCCGTTGCACTTTGCCTATGCTGCTTTTCAGAGACAGGGATGAACCCCAGCCCAGGACAAGCTCCTGGCCACAAAAGCTAAAAAGATCATCAGGAAATGCCTCATTAAAAAACAAAAAGTCATTCCCCTGCCTCCCGTTCACTGGGCAGACTTGGGAGAGTCTCTTCTTTTCTCCTGCACTTTTTCCTGGCTTGCCCTTAGTCTTGAAGATGTCGCTGCTGATGCAAGATCTGCAGCATCTGTGTGGATGCAGGCACCTCTTGCTGCCACAGATCCAGCTGCAAAGCTGTCGGCGCAGCAGTTGCGCTGATGGGAGGCTGCATTCCTGCTGGGGGTGCTTGGTCCAGGTCCTTGCTGGACCCACTGTCAGGTGCTGGTAACAAAGTCCAGCCCAGAAGATCCATCACACACAACATCCCTGACAGGAGAGGTCTCTGTTAGCAGGGCTTGTTAGGACTGTAGGGACCACCTGGGTAAGGCTGGGCTGCGAAACGGGACTCTCAGCATCCAGCTTTGCTATTTTTTGGCCCCAGGTTTGCACATCAGACAATTAAAAAGCTGGGAATTTGGGCAGACCCAGGAACTAGGATGGCTCTCCCTGCCCAGCAAGCCAATGGCATCGAGCCGCGCTGCTGTGGGTAATTGCAGGGATAATGCAATGGCTCAACGTCTTTTGAAAAAGGCATAAATCCTCCAAGCTGGCGGCTCTGCAGAAAAAGGAGCCATCAACGTTTAAACCAGCAAGACGGTGGCAGTACAAGCACAGCATGGTGGGGGCAGCTCATCGGCTCCTTCCTGCGCCGGGAGCCAAAGGGCAGCAGCACCGACTCCTTCCCAGGGCCTGTGAGACTGACGGGCTGTCCCAGGGGATGCTCAGACATTTCCAGTGCCACGGGGCTGCACTTGCTGCCGTGCTCTGCCATGGGGTCACCTCGTGCAGGGTCCTGCGGGCTCGTCTGGGTTTAAACCCTGGCTTTAGAGCATCCTCAGCTGGAGCATGTTTGCTCTGGTGTGCTCCCCTCTCCGTCCTTGCCCTCCAAATCTATTCAAGCACTCTCCGGATCCCCCCAGGGATGCTGGCTTGCTGCAGCCATCCCACATGCTGTCTGCAGCTCATCTCCGTATCCGTCCGTGGGGGTTTTGCCGTGCGTTTTTGTGCACCAGCATGAGCGATGGGTGCATGTACATGGAGCCGGGATGTACAGAACACGTGTACATGCGTGCTCTGTGTCTGAGGGCTAGGGACGAGATATCTGTGCTCCAACAAAGGCGGCCGGTGCTGGGGTGCTGCGTGGCCAGAGCTTTTCCCGGGGAGGGGGGGCGGCAAGGGGGGGAGTGCACCCCATCCCCAACGCCGAGCCGTTGGACACCCTCGTTGGTGCGCCCCGCTAAAAAGCCCCCGAACAAAAGCCCAGTTCAGAGTCGCTGCTGAATAGATTAACAAGATTTCCATAATTAGGGCGAGCGGGAACAATAGGATTCTCCCCTGCCCAGCCCCCCCGCCCGCCTTTGTCTTGCGCTGGGGATAATGGGCAGCAGCGAGGGTGGGAACCGGCCCGGCCATTTGGTCACTGGACAGTAATTTTCTCACACTGCCAAGGGGAGCATTGAAACATCTGTCCCACTCCGCCGCCTCATTCACATCCCATTTCAAACCCCTGACAACTTCTCCCTGCCCTGCCTGCCTGCCCGCCCCCTCTGCCTGGTTTTCCGGGGTGTAACCAGGCTTTCCAGGAGTTTTGGCTTTTCTTCTCCCAAATGCATCTCGTCTTTAAAGGGCGTGGATGGAGGCGGGTTCACTTCTCCATCCTTTTGCGCTCGGGGTTACTTGGTGGAGCAATCCTGTGCCCGGGCATCCCCCCTGCCCCTCTTCTCACAGCGGCTTCGCCCTTTTGCCATCATGGTGGGCTTCCAGCTGCATGCCGCCCTCTTAGAAGAGCAATTCCCATCCCTGTTTTTAGCCGGTGACTGAGCAGTGGGGTTCAGGTTTTGGGATCCATCCCTGCCATGGGGAAGAGCTGGGGGGCTGCTCGGAGACATGAGCATCAGCGTGCAGGGGTTGTGTCCAGGGGTGTGAAGCTCAGGCTGCTGCGTGCTGTATTGCAGGAGAAGATAGGCGTAGAGTTGCCTGGGCGATGGGCTGCCAGATCATCCCTTCTCCAGGAGGGACAGTGAGGGTGTCTGTGCCTCCTCAAGGGCAGCTTCAGAAGAAACAGCCTGGAGCAGGGCCAGAGGAGGCGACAGGGATGCTGCGAGGGCGGGAGCCCCTCTGCTGTGAGGACAGGCTGAGAGAGCTGGGGGGGTTCAGCCTGGAGAAGAGAAGGCTCCAGGGAGACCTTCGAGCCCCTTCCAGTCCCTCAAGGGGCTCCAGGAAAGCTGGGGAGGGACTCTGGATCAGGGAGGGGAGCCATGGGTCGAGGGGGAATGGTCTTAAACTGAAAGAGGGGAGACTTAGATTAGATGTTCGGAAGAAATTCTTTGCTGTGAGGGCGGTGAGCCCCTGGCCCAGGTTGCCCAGGGAAGCTGTGGCTGCCTCATTCCTGGAGGGGTTCAAGGCCAGGTTGGATGGGGCTTGGAGCAACCAGGTCTAGTGGGAGGTGTCCCTGCCAAGGGCAGGTGGTCTTTAAGGTCCCTTCCAACCCAAACCATTCTGAGATTCTCTGAAACTCTGATTGGATTTGCCGGTTGTGGTGCTGGCATCTCTTTCCTGCCGTGCTGCTCCACACCAAGCCCTACGCTGTGGCGGAGTCTGGGGCAATGGGCCACCTCCCAGGTGCCTCCCAAACCCCTTCCTCCCCCCTGAGCCCCGGGCTTTTGCAGACTGTATTTTTGGAGGAGCGGAAGGAGTGGGGGTCTGCACCTGCAGCGCACCGTGCACTGCTGCAAGGATGGAAGCTCCTGGTGCTTTAGTCCCGTAAAAAAAAAAAAGCTTACTCCTCCCGAGTCATCCAAACCCTCATTTTCCCTTTTCATAGCTCCTCTGTGCCTTTTGCTCGCAGGCAAAAGGCTCCGTCTCTCTGCGCCCAGCCAGACCCCCATACAGCATGGGGAAAAGCTGCTGGTGGAGCACGGGTTTATTGGGCAGTGTTCGCTGTTGTGTTCATTAAACTGGGCCCTTTCCCGCAGGCTGTTGTGGCTGTCTCTATCTGAGCAGTTATCTACCGGGAGCACTTTATAATGGCCAGCAAATGCAGAGAGGATGCCGGATAAAGCCACGCAAAGCCGCCATTTAAATCCTCTTGTGTAAGTTTGATATCCAAAGTGGAAGTACAAATGCCATATAAGTCAATTAAAGCATTAAGTAATCTAATTGTGCTGTGGTCACAAAAGGCTGAGAGAGGCGAGTGAATGGTGCACGAGGTCCCTGCTGTAGCCGTCCCCCAGGGCTTTGGGCATAAGGGCGGGGGGACAGGGGAGACCCGCACTGGGGGGGCGTGATGGGGGTCACTGCCACCACCCTCTGCAGGCACTTGGGGGCCAGCCGGTTTTTGAGGGCTGGAGCCGGAGAGGGTGATGCTGACCTCGGCATCCCCATGATGCGGAGCCGTGGGGTGACAAGGGAAGGTGACATAGGGTCTGTGGGGTGACAAGGCCATGGGGGGGATGGTGTCGCAGGGTCTGTGGGGTGAGCGGGGACCCCCAAGCAGGTCCTGCACAGTCCCCCGGGATGCGTTTCCCACCCACTGCCATTGCAGCCCCAGTGCAGGGGTGGGTCCAGGCATGGCCGTGGCGTTTCTGCCTTTCCCTTCGCTGGAGAAGGTGTTTCAGTGAGGCCACGTGCAGCCTGTCAGTACCGGTGCCGATGCCACGGGGTGGGCAGAGGGATGCGGCAAAGGGCATCTTTCCACCTGCAGGCGTGCGTGTATGGGCAATGCAGCCCTTATTTCCCTGGCCACCTAGCTACACGCTGTTAATATGCTATTAATATTATACACATTATAATTATAATATTATAGCTATACCCTGCTCCAGGTGGAGCATCTCAGGGCAGGGTTGTTCTCCAGCTGTGCGTGCCAATGCTTGGCGCTGCGGCGCTGCTGACGGCACTGGGGGGGCTGCACCGTTTGTATTGCCTTGGCGTGCCATGGTTTGATAACCTGAATATTTTAGTCTGCTGGATGATGTGACCATCAAAACCCGAGCTGGCTGGGTTCTCTGAAATGCTGCTGGTGTCTGTTCCTGGGGAGTATTTGCACCGGTGGCCAAGGGGATTTTGGCATTAAAGGTGCGTGATTGAGAGCATGCATTTGTAGTCAGGAGGTGCAGCGTAGGACAGGGCAATACAGTGGGATTTGGAGATACTCCATGCAGAGAGGCCCTCATCCCTATTTCAGTGGCCTCACCCTGCCCTGTCCCCCCAGGTCTGTCGAAGATGCACTGGTCACCAGAGCATGCCCAGTCCCTGAACCAGTGGCCGGAGCAGCACCTCGATGTCTCCTCCACCACCTCCTCGCCAGCCCACAAGTCTGACCTCTACCCCAGCACCCGCCAGCGCTTCAACTACGCCTGGGCCAACGACGACATCTCGGCGCTCACCGCCTCCAACCTCCTCAAGAGGTACGCCGAGAAGTACTCGGGGGTGCTGGACACGCCCTACGAGCGCCCTGCACTGAGCGGCTATGGGGATGGA
Source organism: Dromas ardeola (assembly GCA_013398915.1). Classification (NCBI taxonomy): domain Eukaryota; kingdom Metazoa; phylum Chordata; class Aves; order Charadriiformes; family Dromadidae; genus Dromas; species Dromas ardeola. Next base: position 27,457 of record VYZM01012489.1, read on the forward strand.
GCCTTCGGGCCGGTTAACGGGCAGAAGGGGGACGGGGAGCCCTGGCCGGTGGCCCACGGCTCTGATGGCACCTACGCCCTGACCCCCATCCATGATGGCCTCCCCGGCGCCAAGGGGGTGGTGCCCCCTGCCATTCCCCCCAGTGGCGGGGCCATCGGGCTCGGCGGCTCCCCTGTGGTGTCCACCAACCTCGCCGATCCCATGTACCCCAGCAACTCCTGCGGAGGAGCCACCGCCAGCTCTGGCGGGCTTGGGTCATCTCAGGAGTACTCCTCAGGCTACGGCGGCACCTACTTGCCCTCCAGCTACTGCACCCAGCCAGCAGCAGCGCTCCCCCCCACACACCCCTCGGGGCTCCTGCAACCCCCGCACCCCTCGCCCGCCCTGGTGCCGGGCTACGGCTCGTCTGGCCCCATGTACAACTACTCCACCGGCAGCT
>VYZM01012490.1:403-16803 GCA_013398915.1 Dromas ardeola
TCCTGCATTTTCTGATTTCCTAAGTTACTTCAAATATTCTTAATATGGGTTATTGGCGAACACAGATTTCAGAAACTGTTGACGTAGAGGGGCTTCACACCAGCTAAATCTTATTTCTTGTACCAACTGGTGCTCTCTTCTATTTTAGGCCCCACAAAACACACCTTCCTAAATATAATAGAGATTTTTATCTATAAAAGAAAAGATTCAAACACACTATTTGAAGTGATCAAATCAAATACAGTTTTCCTCCTCCCTTTGACTTGCAAACTTTGCTTAGGCTACCTATTTATTCTCCTGTTTTCTTTTTGAGTACTATGATTTTGAACGATGATTCAGAGATTCACCACTGCATTGACATCCTCCATAGGAATAAGAACATACTGTTATTATACAAATAGCACGTAATGGGGATAAAAAAATTAATCTCAATACACACGCCTCCTTAATTGTTCCCCAGAAGCTTTCTTGCAATGGAATATGGCTCTTAAGGCAATTTATTATACTTTAAAGCTTTAGCCCTTTCTATTAGCAGTTCCATACACAAACTGGTGGTAATTTCACTTATTTATTTATATATCTTTGTGGTAAAATCAGATTACTTCCAGATACAATAGTGCTTTACAGTCACCAGGAGAACTGCATCTTTTATCCACATTCCTTTAAAATACATCATGCATATGATTACTTGTAAGAAATAAACTGATGCAAGGACATTTTTGCAAAGTGCCTACAGCAGTGTAAAACCTTGCCTTTCCTTGGCCTCACCAACTTTTCTTCTTCCAAAGATCCGTGGAAGTCATTTTACCCTGGGGTCCAAGACCCATAGTGCTATTTTAAAAATGAAATGGTGTTCATAGGAACAGTATGTGTTTAAATGGGGTAATACATTGTATATTTGTATACAATTCCTGCTTTGAGGTAATGCTATGAGATTCTTTGCCCTGCACAGTAACTAAATAACCATAAATGATCTTTCATGCATATGCAAATCTGTCCCTCTAAGCACCTTATTAATTATTTCAAAGATACTTGGAGGTCACCATTCATGGAAATTTCTATGCATGAAGCCTCATTAATACAAGACACCATACAGAGAGATGGGATAGATTTTTGTTGCCATTTAACAAGGGCAGAGAGAGTATAATCTGTAATGTTTACTTTTTTATTTTAATGACCAATGAAATCCAGCCAGCTCCTATCTATAAGTCCTTGCTCTGAGCTGATAGAGTGGGTTTGAATCATGGGGCTGCTGCCACACTGCTCTGAACAGCTAATCCTATCAACGCACCAGTTACTGTGCGCAGAACTCTGGTCCTCAACACTGGCTGTTCTCAGCTGGAGTAGTGCTGCCTGGCACTAGATTAGCAGCTAAGCACTAAGGAATTAATGTTGTTCTTCCAAAAATCACAGCAATGACACATTTTGTATTGGAACAAAGTGAAGTTATGGCATTATCAAGGTGATATATCATAGCTCATCAGCTGAGATGATAGCCTTCTTCCTAACACGTATTATCTGCTGCTTAATTAGGCCACATAACAGAAATCGAAGTAAAGGAAGGATATAACCACACAAAATACCTGAACACAATGACAAAATGCATCTTCTGGTACATTTGTGCCAGGAAGCAAAAAATTAAACCTACTTACGAAGCACTGTTTATGTGAAATCCCTAGATCCTTTCCAGCTCAAGTTATCATACACATGTGATAACACTTATCTCGTCTGTCACAGTGACCCTTTGCTGTAGCAGCTACTGTTTATTTTATTCTGTTGTGTGTCTGGTGCTTTCACCTCTAGATTGATCCAATAAAAGATATAAAAAACTTACTATGTTGGTACACTCCCTTGATAAAAATCGGGAACAGTGAGTCAAATGTTAATGGAAACTGTGGGCTATGTTCATTATGTTATCTCTATTTTTGAAAAACACGAGAATGAACAGAACTAACTGGAAGCGCAAACAATTTAAATGGGCTTAATTACAAAACCAAACCCTCCTGTAAAGTTCTAGGGCAATGTATGCACATATGCCTTGAAGAAATGGGCTAGTTTTTAAGGAAATCCATTCTTACATGAAAATGGAAAAGTAAAATAATTTTTACAAAGTCCAAACTCAGAATATTAGTATTTTCTGTTCAAGATACCATGAATACTAATTCAGCATTAGTCTGTGATGTTTAAAAGTGTATGTACTAATACAGACTGTCTTGATCTGTCTGTGCAACCTGGTCACCTACCATAACATAAATCTCATTACAGCAAATAAGACTTTGTTTTGTATTCCTTTTAGAAGCAGACTCAAGTCAACATCTAACCTTTCAGTAAAGCTCAGATCTAATATTTTTTTGCTTTGAATCGTGCTCTGTTAGAGATAACACTTATTAAACAAACATTGCCACCGAAAAGACTTTTCTTGGCATGTCCCATGGTATTCATTCCTGTCAAGGGGAAATAATTTTAGGCTTCACTGAGGTAATTAGAGAAAGTTGTGTCAAACAGTGCTTTATCGTACTCATATATAAATACAAACTGAAAAGTGCAGTTGCAAAAATGAAGATTGCAAACTGTAGATTGCAAAATGCAATCTTATACTATTCAGTAGGAATGTCATGATAAGTGGAAAAGCAAATCACACGATACTCTTCTGAATGTTTCTTAATTGAAGTCATTGCTGATGAAAGGTGATGGATCCATAGCTATGAAGGAGGCTAAAATCCTTTGTAGCTGAATGGTAAGAGAGAAGGGGTTGGCAGCTCAGGCATTCCTCTTCTTCACAGGCATGATGCAACTCAGCCTCATGAATTTCTCAAAGGACAAAAAATAGTCATCAGTGCCTAACTCAAATATAATTTAATTCAAGAAACAAACAAATCTCTTGCATACCAGAAAGTCAGGTTCAGGTAGCTGCAGAAATGAACCAGTGAAGTTACAACAGCACTGATTAGATTCTTCATCCTGCAAAGCAGTCTGAAAGATAATGCTTACAAATGCTTTTATTGATACAGAACTGATAACACTACAAAGAGAACTGACAGAAGTAGCAATCAATTTTAGGTTTAGATGGAATATCTTTTAAAACCGTGAATACTCAGAGATTGTGACCTCCCCAACACAAAGCATGCCAGCACATTATAATGCCAATACTTCTTAGAGATAACCAGGCCGGCTGTAAGCAAGCAGGTATGCCTGGACAGCACCACACGCCATTGTGCAGAAACACTAGCACAGGTCCTGAAGCTGTATTTGCCTGATCAGTCTTCATCAGCCTACCAGACGTGTCAAAGAGCCTGACCTACATCCTGTACAGACACTACTATACTTCCTTCCCTTCAGCATCATGATTCGGCTTCTAGCTCAAGAATCTCTGTACTGCACAGCACTGCACTGTGGCACACCTAAACTATGCACCGGCACAGGGCAGCACCTCCACAGAAATTTTTCCAAGAAGCATTCTTACTAACTGGACAACAGAGAGAAAATGTATTGCAATTGTATTATTATTATTACTACTACTAATACTTCTGTTAGTACTACTTTGATGTATAGTATTTTGAAAACAACTTTCTGATTTGAGGAGTTCTGAAATGATAAGGTTAGCAATATTTTAGTATTTCCATATTTAGATATTTTAACATTTAAAGTACAACACAGCTGAGGCTATACTGGCAGCCATAGCTGCTTTTCCATTCTCACAGCTGAACCCTATCGCACTTGAACAGTAGAAGTACAGTCATCCTTTGTGCATCCTTGACTGTATCCCTTTCTTACGCCTTTCTCACCTTTCAAAAACTGAAATCATATCCCGAGCATTTCAGCTCTGTCTTCTTGCATTTTCTCCTCATCCCATTCCTACTCTGCTTCTACCGCTCAATTCCCATAGTAGTCAACTTCAACACATAGAATAAAACGTGAACTGAACAACTGGACTTGCAAGATACGTGGAAAAATCCTAATACAAGTTTTGCGCAGCATGACTAGCAATGGGTTTACAGACAGAGAAGGTGGAAGGGCCATCAGTTTAACATAGCAGCCTGAACTAGAGGAAGCACTGTGACACTAGCCATGGCTGCAAGGAGGCCCACAAGAGGAGAAAGGTGAGTTACCTGCTGCACCACTGGGATAACTGATTAACCTAAGGAGCTAACAGGAGAACAGGGAAAAGAACTGATAAATGGGGGGGGGAAAGGGTGCATTCATCTCAAGCAGCTAATTAATTTGTGTGGGAGGAGAAAAGGGATTACATTTTGGAGAAGCAAAGAGGGAGGCTGAGAGTACAGTCTGACCACACAGTACTACAGTAATGTCAAGATCAAGGGAAGAGCACTAGGTAGAAAGTTCCTGTTAGGTTCCTCATGACAAGTTTTCTAACACAACATTAAAAAGTGTTTTGTGCAGTATGACATCAGTGTGTAAATGCAGGAGCAGAGAAAACTGTTGGGGGGAAGTAAAATGAGACCTGGCAAGACAGCACATAAACAGCAATTTAATGAAATGTGAACTGATGACCACTGCTACATTGCTCTTGAAGCAATTAAAAATAAGTAATTTTAAATGGTTCTTACTACTGTACTTTCAATATCCTCAGTGCACGTCCTCACATTAAGTAAATGTCACTCTCCTAAGAAATTTTGTCAATTTTTCTCCCTTCTAGTGATTTGAAACTTATTTGTCAGCCATTCAGGTAGCCAGGCAAATCCATCTTCTATGCAGCTTCTAATATGCTGGGAAATTATTCTAATACCAGTATACAGCACTTGTGAAAAACATATACCCAAATATGCAAACTTAGCAACTGAAAAAATAAATTCTAATATATTTCTTCACAGCAAAATTTTTGAGAATTTTGCAGTCCATGTGCCAGTGTAATGAAATCGATTCTCAAAACACATCTTCCAGACACGGTGTAAGCTTTTGTTTCGTTAAGTCAAACTTGGTTTCCTACTCAGGTAAAACAGATAATCTACAGCCTTCTCAGGGTGATCTACATTTCATTCAATGAGGTGACAATTAGTACCAATAACTTCATCACCAGGAAAGCTATTTGAAATTCCTATTGCAGTCCATTTTTGTTAGTACTTGAAGACAGGCCAAAAAAGTTAACAAGTTACTGAATCTGAAAGTGGAAACGTGGAGGTCAAGGTGGGTTTTTTTAACAGAAGTGTAATGCTATCCTCTGCTGCCCTTCATGATTATCAAATACTAATGTGAAGAAAGTATGCATTTGCTTTTAAAAGAAATGCCCTTTGGAATCCAGTTAATTCTCCAGTTCACATGCTCAACAAGAACCACTTCAATATTCAAACATTTTCTCCACGAAATGAAACAACTCCTACGAAAACAGTATAACTCCACAGATATACTCAAAACTAATAGACCATTAAAAAAAATCTTGCCCTGAAATCAAAATCACATATATTTTTAAAAAGAAAATTAGCCAAATCTTACCTACGCAAGGCAGGGAATACCCAAGCTCCAGGTGATGGATGAACTGACGGTCATTCAGCATAGTCACACAGTACAAATGGAAACAGTCTAGGCAAATGACATGGCGATGCACGCACTGGAACACAAGCACAGGACTCCTGTAAAAAACAAAACAGTGAAAATGATGCACAAGGACTAGACTGAACTCCACAAAAAGCTTTATTTCAAACTGCTAATTTTATAATAATTTTTCATTACTAGTACACAAGGTTATTATGTACATAAAACCAGAATTTAGCCTGCCATATTGCAGCACTTTTAAAAATAGGTGGTTTCTAACATTAATTAGATGTGAGGAAAAGGAAATAATTTTCTACTGAAAGTTGAAACTTTACTCAAAACTGGAACCTAAAGCAAGAAATGTGCTTTGGTAACAAAAATCCTTTGTATGAGGTGAGGTAAGATAGCAAAACATCAAATGGCGTTAGGTAGGATTGAACAGAAATGTGACCAGCTAGGAAAGCTAAATAGGACTTTGTGAAGACCACCCTGTGCCTTCAGCGTCTCAAGGCAGCCATTGGAATGCTACATTGAGGGCATTTCCTTAGCAATATAATTCAGCTTCCAGTCAGACGTATGGGATCCAATTTGGGAGCAAGACACCTAAACTTCAATGCTATATATAAATACCTACCCAGATGCTAAACAAGAAATTCCCACTATAGCCAATACACTTAGTGGGGGCTGGAGCTGATCAGCCTCCAGGTATCAACATTAGGATGAGCTAAATCACCTGCTTGGCTCCATTGTCTGTATGGACTAAATCTTCACAGATCATTACCGGAGCTCAGATACCCACTGCACATGCAGACACCTATATGGGGACAACTAAATATGGGTATCCCAAGCTTGACAGGATACTGCTTGTGGAGATGCAGAGAGGAAACACTTGGAAAAAGTGAGGACAAACTGCTTTACTCCTGAGCTGGCCTGCACTTAGAAACCTTCCAGTGGTGGCCGCAGCAAGGAGGGGCAGCAGCTCCCAAAATCCTGCTCAGGACCAGTACACTGGAGGTGAAAGAGATGAGTAATATAGGAAATATTATATACACATGAAATGTGCCTTCACCGCAGGAACACAGAGATAAACCTAATAAGTTTAATGTAAGTTAACTTCCACTCCTGATGGACATACCTTAACTGTCAATTCCAAAATAATTACTATGACCCCTTTGAAAAATTTATGTGCTCTATAAGTGTTAGACAATACTACTTGCTTATCTCTTCTCCTTGAAGAGTATTACCAACCTCAAGTATCAAAACTGGAAAATAGAGAGATGCATTAAGCTGAAAAGAACAGTGAGATTCTCATTCAAATGATGATCTACTTCATTTTTTTTTGTCTGTGAGCAAACACAGGTAGAAATGCGTTAAATGTTCATTTTTTTTAGTCACTAGGACGAAAGAGAATTATTTTTAGAAATAAAAGGAGGAATTCTCACATATTCACTGTACTCTGGGAGACAGTTATTAAAATACAACATCAAATACAGCAGGACTTGTGATAAAATCATTAGAGTTAGCAATACTACTATAGCTTCTATAAATCCTGCTAGATGATGCTTTGAAAACCCACTGAAACAGTAAATCACCAAGCCTTCAATGTGTGAATACAACTGCAAAATGTAATCAATAATAATTTCAGATACTGTATATAAGCATTTAATCTTCCATGAAAAAATGCTTTAGAGTTGCACATACTATAGAATTCATGGCAGTGTGTTGGTATCTCCAAAAATATAATCTCTGTGTTTTAAGGATTTTGTCGAATAAAGCAGCTTAAAAACTGAATTAAATAAAACCTCCCCATTACTAATCCTTATTAGTTGCCCACTTGCTGTTCTGAATGTAAAAAATAATAATTTTAAAAAGACAGCTGTAAGGCAAAATGAGAAGCTGATCTGTATCCTTTTAGCTCTGGATGGTCCCAAAGTCATTACAGAGAGCTGGAGGAGCAGTTATCTCGACCCTGTGGTGCAAAAGTCCCCATGGCTCACCAGTCAAATGTAACCTTAAGAAATCTTCTTGAAATGCACATATAATCAAATTTGCCTATAGCTTTAATGGATATCTCTCTGTTATGGTTAATTGCTCACTTTTATTGCTTCAGTACCTGAGTATCTTTTTAGTTTTGTGGGAAGTTCCCTGGATCTAAATTCACACCTCTCTGATCTTCATTTCAAAGACAAAACATATCTTACGTGTGAGGAGAGATCCACAAGAAAAAGCCACCAAAAGCTGAGTATCTTAAAAAACCCAGGCTAGAAATGAAAATGGCTTTATTAACACTTCCACCTAAACTTGTACGAAACCAAGACTAACAGCACTTCATTACGCAAATGCATGACAATAATCAGATAGTAATGTAAATTATTTCTGATAATCAATTTTGCTTCTTAATATATTACAACTGTTTGAAATCAACCTGTATTCTCCAGAAGGGGCACAGCCATATATGTACACATTTAAAGTGCATCTTTAGGAACAACATTAATGTTAGAATGTGCTATCTTTTAACACTATCACACTCACAAGCAATGCATACAAACTATATATATAAGTCTGGGTTCTGACTGTGTCACAAAAGACAAGCTTAGCTTTCACAGCTATTACACTGTCTGATAATTCTGCAGCCCACTGTATCTGTGTCATAAGGCTTTGAGAAACTCAATCCGTATGCAATGCAGATTTATCCAAATTCATTTGGCATTGGAACAGTCACTGCATTCCAGCATTTGCAGATTTTGTATCTAAAGAAAGCACTTCTGGTTTAAGAGAGCTAAAAGTTTTGTTCCTGAGATCAGTAAAGACGAAGATGTAGAGATTATGTTCATAATGCCAGGTGAAGCTAGTAAATACTCATTTAGGATAACCCCAAGAGTTATTAATAGGAGCCTTGCCTGAACAAAACACAATTTATTTTAGAAAGGAGTATTATGAAAGTCAAAAAATTTGCCATATAGTGTAACAAGGGCCCTTGCTCAATCTAACATAACAGTCTAGTAATGTAAATCTGATGTACATTTTAGAAGGTATTTCATAGGTTCCATTTACATAATGCGTTTGGCTGAATTAGAAGCTTCATGAGAATAATATATAAGAAAAATGTTTCTCACAGCAAGGGATAAATTGGTCCTTTTTGTTCACCAATTAGGAATGTAACCACTTTTAAAAATTGAAAATCCAACATTACAATGCATCACAGAAAATTTCCATAATAAGTCACTCGCTCCTGTGCTCTGATTCCTTTTCATTAGAATTTTATCAGCATGCATTTACTTAAATGAAAAAGAAAGGAGAACCTAAATGTTTCTGCTTCACGTTATTACTGTCGGATAACTGTGTGGCACAACAACAGCACGGTTGGAAGCGCTATCTGGTCTGTACGCTCCTTCCTCCCTCTCTTACTGAGAAGCAGCAAGACACAGATAATTCTCCGATTGACTGCAACAGTATACCGGCTAAATAAAGATAGGAAGACTTGATCTTGTTTAGATAAGTAGCCCACTGGGAAATAAATTGTTCTAGTATATCCCAAATCTCATGATGGTTATTAACGTACTGAGAGTGAGTCCAATAGCTATGAATGTGAGGGGCTACTTAGCATAAGGAATTATTTGCAGACATAACAGTGGATTAATTTATATATCTTTCAATGCCTACTGCAGAAAAATGTGAGGCAATTCGTCCCTTCCTTGGTCTTTACCCTTCATATTTTGAAAAAGGCTTGGCTGAGTAAAGGTTAAACAGCCCACCACAGATATCAGTCTATTATTTTTTAGAAAATGTGAGTAGCCACGGTCTGAAGCACTTTGGAGCAAGGAATATATCTAAGCCTGTAGAAATCTGTGAAAAACATGTTGGACAAATCTGTGAAACCCCCTCGAGGTCATTTCTAGGTGACAGTTGGATTTTTCTCACCTCAATCTCAAAATCTTAACCAAATAATAATAAAAAACCTTAGCAGATGTCTGTAAGGCTGCCTTGCTGGGATTACAGTCAGCGAAGTAAAAATAGCCATTTGGGATTCATTTCTGTGCAGTAAATAAATCTGAATGCACACAGCTATATCACAGCCTTTAACCCCACCTATGAGTGCTATATTTATCATAACACACTTCTGCATTTCTAATACATTTTTCCATGTTGGCAATCTTCCTGTACTTCAAAAAGCTTTCTATATAAGTACCACGAAACCATTTAATTTATAAATGGATCTCTATGCCATTCCAAAATGAATCTTTGTTAACTTAGAGGTCAGATCAATAAGCACCATTCAAGAAAAGATGAATCACTGAATAAAATGTGTAAAAAAAAAGAAACTATGGAAAATATAAACTTTGGTGACACAGACACTGGAGGCACTCTCCTACTTCATAAACAAAGTAATTAAACAGAAATACTGTCCTTGAGCGGCACTCAATCCGTTTTGGTTCTACCCTTGTAGCAGAACAAAATTACAATGCCTCAACAAGCCAAATTATTCATCCATCACATGGCTTCCTCATAGAACTGTATGTAGGAAGAGTATAGTCTTCCAATTCATACAAAGCTGGTGCCACATCTGGATTTCCTGTCTATTGCATAGAGTCCACAGTCTTATTCAAAACTATTGAAAGAATTGCCTGTATGTAACGCTTTAAGTGCATGGTTTTCTTACCATGAAAATACTTCCAAGTACTTCCAGTTAGAGTAGATTATCAAATTCCATTAGAAATATGCTACTATTTATATAAAATATAAATATAGAAAATCCAGAAAGACTACCACAGTGACTTCTGTTTTAGAACTGAGGCAGTTTGGAGGAAAGTATAGCAACAAATCCTGCCTGCTAATGAGTAATATGCTATTATAGATAAACAGAAACAGTGACCTAGCAATTGCAGACAACCTGCAAGTAACAATGCAGACTGGTAAATATTTAGACAAGGGTAGGCATTTGAAATGGGTATCAAGACCTTACAAGAGAAAAGAAACAATGATGAAGTACTAAGAAAGAAATGTCACTGATCTGACTTTGCAGTCAAGAACTCACCTTTCAAGAACACACAAAAGTACATCCCTACTTTCCCTTTTCTAAGGGACGAAAAGAAATCTTTACATAGACTGCCAATTAAAAAAAAACAATACAGGTAAATACAGTATTCTCAGAAAACTGACATACTAAATCCACTACAACAACCAAAAAAATTCTGGTTTGTGTCTTTCATCAGTTGCCACACAACGCATCAAAGGTCATACAGTGAAGGTTATGAACAGCATGGGACATCACTGTGCGAGCTTAAATTTTCTGTCTGTGCTTCTGTATAAAAATGTAGTCTGACCGACAGCTGTTAACTTAAAGGGGCATTGGCAAGTGAAATCTGACCTACTTTCTCCACTATTATGTTACATGTTTTCCTCTAAAATGTGCTTTCATGTTTTTTATTTCTGTTGGAAAGCAGTGCCAAGAGGCCAGAACCCAGGAACAGCCTGACAGTAATAAACCAGGATATAAGAGGGAAGAACAGGCACACTTAAAATTAGTGCACGTGATGGCAAGTGCTCCTTTCAGCAGTGCTCCTGTTAACTCTGTTGTTAAGGTTTTTTTCATGCTATGGAAGTGACACACATTACTGCCTGTAAAATCTGTAATCACTGTGACAGGCAACAGCATCTGCCTCCTGAGGACACAGCAAGGGAATTCTATGTTACATGTACTGGTACATTCATATTAGTACCCAGCATTAAATATGTGCTATGCTTGCGTACTCACACATGCCTTGTCTGAGCTCTGTGTTCAGACAAAATAACGACTCTTGGCACTAACAGCTGAATCTTATGATATCAAGGAATGGACAGTGATTAGGCTGGAGAAGAAACTTTTCCTGTAATCTGTCAGACTAGCTGTCTACAGCGCTCCTCTGCACAGCAAATAACTGATAAATCAGTCATCCTTTGAAAGGAGATCAGTAGAACCCGCTCCTTTTCCTTCATCTGTGCTTTTAAAACCTCATTAATGCTCCATTGGAAAGAAAATACCTCAGTAATGGAAGCAAAAGATGACAAATGTGAACAAAGGAAGCAGCTCATCAGCTGCCCTAACGCCAGTTGACAGTGGGAATATGAGAACAACCAACGGGACAGTATAAGCGTGAAATGTCTTTGGTTTTCACAGAGCATGGAGGACTTTGCATGGATGTGGTTCTTTAGAGCTCAGGGACCCTTGGATCTGCTCTATTCCTTCCAGCAATCCGCTGTGAGCTCAAGGACTGCCCTGGCATCAGGCTCACCATGATTTTTTAGACACATATGCAACGCATACAGCAGCACACCAGAAGTAAGACCATAATCACCAGTAGGAACACATTAGGAATGGCAGAGCAGCCTCCTTAAATGTTAACTCGGAACCTTTGTAGCTTGCTGAGCACCAGCTTACTGTGAACCGATTCCTCCATACTGGCTCTTTTGCATGCAATGACCTGACCTCTTAGAGCCTATGTCACTTCTACCCTCAGTTGTTGCCACTGAAGGGTGGCAAATGCTTCTTTCCTGGATTTAAACTGACTCACAGCAGACTTTCCCCCAAGGCAGAGCCCAGCCCACAGCAGCACAGGCAAAACTGCACATCGTGGGCGGCCCACACCAGCCGCACAGTCCCTTTTGCCCAAAGAGCCTCCCTTTCACAGGCTCCTCCTAACTTTCTAACTAGAGATACTCGACTTTGACAGACTACGGACATACAGACAGAAATCAGCCTAGTTTGGTTTTCAGAAAAAAAAAATAAATCAGTGAGGTAACCGATGAAGTTGGGGAATGATGGGATATCATGATAAGAGGAGGAAGGGCTAACTTCACCTACACAAGCAGCCCCACGTGATCCTGCAGTAATTAAAGATGAATAAATAGAGAAAGTCAAAATGCCTTTGTACCCTACTGGCCTCTTATTCCCCTGACTGGTTGCTGAGGATTCCATTGATTTCTTCCAAGGATTTAAACCTTATTTAGTCTTACTGCCCGCATCAATGCTAGTGAAATTAACATTGTCAGCAAATGTTCTTATGCCACTGGAATGCAACTGTCTATGCTGTTAAATTGTTAGAATGGGCCCTGGCATAGTTTTAGGCTTGCCGAATAGCAAAGTCCAAAACAGTTCCTGGGCATGGTCCAGGGGTTACCATGTGCAACAGCAATCTCCATGTGGCCACTCTGCTCTAAAAACTAAGGGAGTTTAATAGGACAGATTTATGGTAGAAGAGCTTTATTCTGGGACCCTTCTCTTAATACCAAAGCTTACTGAATTATTCTCTGTTTTCTTAGTTTTAGACTCACACCTCCATTCCCAAAACCAAACCTTTTGAGATAGCCTGTGAAAATTATGCTGTCTGTAAATACATTTCACAGAAGAAAAGTCTCCCGACATGAAAGGCAACCATAATCATGACCTCTTTTTGCCTTGTTGTGGATGCTGAAATCCCTGGAATGACACAGGAGGAAAAGAGTACTGGGTATCGTCTTAAGGAATGCTGCCATATTATCCTCTTCATTCCCTGGGACTCCAGGAGGGAGTAGGACTGTTGGATACAGCATGTCTCCATTGTGTAAATTTCAGTTATTCCTTTACAGTTAGCTTTCAAAATACACCCTGGTGCATGAACTTTAAGATTGTGTCTCTTAACATGTATAGAAGAAGAGAAGACTGGAAAACAAGGTAAGGTAAAGAAGGGAGGAAGGGGGAGAGGACAGAAAAATGTAAGAGGAAACAGGAGGTAGAAGTGATAGATTAAGTGCATTTGCTCCTAGAGAATTATCTTTCCCCACCTTAACATTATGTTTTATGTCTTTTCTCATCTTTCTTTTCAAATATGAATATTCAATTTATGTGTTCATCCAAACAATAACTTGAGGGTGCTTCCCATTAAATGAGTCTTCAGTCTCAACCAAAGATATGATTATTATCTTATAAACAAAAACACCCTCAAGTTATTGTTATAGTAAAGAGATTTCTCTATAGAAAACCACTTTTTTCAACTTCTCGCTATCATTATAATGTACAGATAGTATTTTACCCTTTCCTCCTCAAGGCAAATACCTTCTAGCATAAACGTCAAGGTGCAGTTATCTGAGAACACCTTCTAATCAGCACCTCCACTCAAAGGGAAGAAGAACAAGCCTTGGGCTAGCGAGTCTCCTTGAATGCATTCTGACTTGGAGACTTTAAGTGTACAAAGCAGTAAATTCCCCTTAATAGTCTGAAGAAAATAGTTTGCAACGTCCACCAGAAAATTGAACTAGCAGTGAGAATGGCTTGTTTATATCATTTTTCTATACTGCTTACAACCACTATCATAAGATATTCATGTTGTGATTTTTTTTTCCTGACCTTGTTATGGCCCTTGTCACAAGAACAAATGTGGAATTTAAATGCCCAACATGCACACAGCTCTATGTTTCATTTTTTTCATTTGTCCTCGCCATCTTTTTCCCTACACACAAACTTCCATTATATAGAAAAATAGGTGGGATCAACTTTCTAACCAGAAAAAAAAAACCATGCCACTGTCATGGTTTAACCCTAGCCAGCAACTAAGGACCACAAAGCTGCTCACTTACTTACCCCAGTGGGATGTGGGAGAGAATTGTTAGAGTAAAAGTAAGAAAACTCATGGGTAGACAAATTATTACAAAGTTTGGGAAGTAGCAATTCTGAAATTGTAATTGAGCCAATTAAAAAAAATGCAGAAAATTCTAAAGATTTACAGAGATTAAACTCAACTCAAAAGAGGATTCTGTAAATTCAAATAATTTTATGCCCCTCTTTCCCGTTTAATCTCAGCATACATTTTCATTAGTTTTGTACTGGCCCTTGGAAGCTGGGCGGTCCTCTTTGTGCCTGGTCTTTCAAGGAATTACAGTATATATTAGCACTCAGATAATCTACTGCTCTTCCGACAGGAGTACTCAGGGAGAAATCTTCTCCCATTTGTCTACCTGATTTAATAATCTGTGTAACACTTAGGAAGACTGACATTCATCCAAATAAAACTTTGCATTTCTGCAGGACTATTCAATTCCAGATCTTGATATCCAAATGATGCACGGAGTACAGTAAAAGACAATTACAAATAGGCACATGTGAGTTTTATCCTTCTTCTAGATTTACTGAATATTGTAAGAATGGAAGCAAGGGTATTCACAATATTGCTTTAGAATATCATCTCTGACAATCCTGTGGAAGCTGCTTGTGACGCTAAGATGAACTGACTTCTGAAAGAAGACACACTGCAAGAAATAAATTTCTGGTGGCCATTTCCTCTGTTCTTCAAGCAGATCAGGTTTTTAGTTAATGCAATAGTGTTATACTACTCATATAAATTTCAAAGAACTTATATGAAGACACTTACTGGAAAAAGATTGTGCACGAAAGGGCACGTATCTTGGGAACCCTCACAAATACTTCATTTTTGCCCATCTTTTCCTTGTTTTGATGAAGTGGTTCACTTCCCACCTAAGCCAGTTATGTGGACTGACACAAGGGCTGGGAAAAGAGTATGGATTTTTGATCCTACCCCCTACTTGTCCTCATTGAGTGTTTGCTCAAAGAGAAGGATACAGCAAGCAAACTGCAACTTTCTCGGAGGGGATATAACAGCCATAATTGTCAGCACTCATGAACAGTTTTGACTTCTCATATTTATCTACAGGTTTCCCAGAGCACATAGAACATTCCCACAGAGACTATTCATATTCACTCTTCTGTTACACTCTCTCTCTGTTAGAGGAAGCAACCTGGCCTTGGAAGAGAAGACATGTTATACGTAGAAACTTGGTACGTATCCCAGTAATTTCCGAGAAAAACTAAGATGAATAAGTTCAGAAATATTAACAGGCATTTACTAAGGTAAGTTTTCCTCTGCCTTCAATTTCCTTTTGACAACTCCCTCAACATGCCATACTTACTGCATATGAGCTAGGGTCCAGATTACAGTCTAGCTAACAGGGGAAAAAAGGACTAGTAAAAAGAACAAGGAAACAGAATGGAAAGCATGCAAACCAAAAATTTAATGTAACCAATCAAATTCGTTTAACATGTGAAATAATATCCAGGAGATGTCTTGCAATCATCATGGATAACATCATTACTTAGCTTCATGGTCAGCCTATATTAATTCACAAGCTGATCAAACCATAAATTATATACAGAAATCTTTCATCACAAATGCTGGATTTCTTCCATTACAATGCCAAAGAGAGTGTATTTGTACAGAGCATCTAAGACCTGGCTCAGCCCTAAGAATCTGTACACCACTAAAATGTGTCCAAGGAATACATTCAGACTCTGTGACAAAACCTTTCTTTTGTTCAGGCAAGAGAGATACAGTATTTCTCAAAACATATTGACAAAACAAACAAACAAACAAATGAGCATCACTTAATTCAAAATGTAGGATAAAATAACAAACATTTCCCAAAAGAAATGTTTCTGAAGCTCCTGCATTTTCTCTGTTTCAAATTATAGAACAGTACCTAAAATAAATGGCAACCCCACCTTATTTAAAATGGTATTTACCAAAGATCATTGGAAATTAGATCACTCATCAGTCTTTACCTTTTGCTTTTAAGTGAAACATTCAAACTATTTCAACTATTGTTGAAATATTATATATGAAAACTGTACTCCAAGCTATCAAAACCCCGGTCAAGCCCCATGTTGGGCCCCATCATCAAATAACTTTAGACAAAGATCTCCAAAGACACGATATAACATTTCACTTAAGAACAACATGATGAGAGCATCTGTCATTCCTTTCAGTGGCCAGTCCAGCCCAAACCACGATAACCCTTTAAAATTCACTTTAAAGTTTTAAAGTTTTACTTAAAGTTTTTACACTCATAAGTGGTTTTTTTTTTTTTTAAATTAGGGTTGTTTA
>VYZM01012491.1:10057-20851 GCA_013398915.1 Dromas ardeola
GCTGGTCCCTGGCCAGAATCTCCTTCTTACTTTTTCACTGCAGGCTTAATTTTTGAAATTTTATTATCTCTCACCACTACTTCCGTGCACATGAGGTAAACATATAGGAAGAGTTGTCAACATGTCTGTTGTATAAGTGCCTGGCACTCATACTCTGACGAACAGTTCTTATCTCCCTTACATGTGAGACACCCTGTTCAAAACGAAATTAAAAAAAATATTTCCTTTGCATAATTGATGTATCTTTACCAAATTATGACTTTGAAATCATTTATTATCAAACTTCTCATCCCCTCCAACGATTAAACAGACAAAGTGTTTTCTACAGGATCTTCTTTACTTTTTCCTGATCTCATGACATAATGTAAGAGGAAAATCTCTGTGCAACACAGTTTTTATTGAAGCTTCATCATTACCAGTACAAATATCTTAACAAACTTTATTGTTCGTAATGAGCCTATACTTTCTAACTCTTTTCTTGGTTTCCTTACACCCTTCATTCTGCGTTGCTCTTTCTGACTTGATCAGACTATTTTTCTAATTGGAAAATGGAAGCTGTCTAGCACATAGTCCGCTCATTACTAGTTTTAGTCCACAACTTGCAAAAATTCTCAGCAGACTGCTAATTGTTAAATTGTTAAAAATTGTTAATTGTAAAAGAAGTGTTCTGGTGAATTTTCTTTGGATCAGTCTGTGATGTTTTGGAGCTTTGATCACTGGAATATCTCTTAAGAATACATCAACCATTTTGATTGGACTATAATTTATCTGAAAAGGTTGCATACACTTAAAGTAACAGCAAAATCCTCACAGTTGCACACAGAAGGTGTAAAGACACAATGTGAAAACAATATCATGGAAGAAATAAACTGGAAGCAAATATGTAAAATAATGCAAATTTTAATAGCACCAGTTTTCTGCAAAACAAACTGTGAGGTGCTATTAGCAAAACGAGCAAAGATAAAAAGAACAGTAATCTCATAAACACAGAGAAAAAGTAGGAGATGATGTAAACAGAGTACTAAGAAAAGGGCATAGCCTTTTTTTTTGGAAGCTCAGGTCATGATTTTTCTAGGAATATTAGTACAGAACAGTAGACAATGCTGTGGTTGTGCCTAGTCATGTGGAAATTTGATTACTGCAATGACCATTTATGATTTCTGCCTTGCTGGCTTGACAGTGTCAGCTGTTAAGTGTACAGGTCCCTACATACAGCACTGGGATTTTTGACCACAGAGCTTTGTTGCTGTCGTTCTTACGCTGGTCAATAGCAACCTCCTGAGCTTTGGCTCTGCAGCATTTTGTACTGTAACATTTCAGGCTGACATTTCTTGCAAGGCATCTGATTCACTGCTCCCGCAGACAGCTCACCTGAGCTTCCTCCATGCGCAGAGTCTTTCATGGTGCTATTTCCCTGTATCAGCCCTTGCTGTTTTACCAATTGCTTCTCACTATGCCCTTCTGACAGCTGGTAGGGTGCTAGGGATACCAGTCACTGTGAGCTGAACCACCACCAGACCTTATTCCCAGTTCACAGGGTATCAGGTGAAACTGGAAAAAAAAGCTTTATACTTCTCTGAATGCAAGACCTGTAATTTCTCTCAGTCCTTAAAAGGTCCTCACAGGCTCAGAAAACTCTGTAAACCCTTCATATCCCATATGTATCCACATAATATCAAGATACATTCTGGCATGTAAGAGTAATTTTCAACTTCTATAGAAATGGATTTTTTAGATATGCATAGGAAGAAAGATATTTGCCATGCATTGTCTGGAGTCATTTTTCATATAGAGATCTACTGGATTCTAATGCATAAATGCACACCATCTTGCAAGTTACGCAGCCCTATTAGACTGAACAGAAAGTGTTTAGGTCTGAGAGTCAGTTTCAATATCGACTTTGAGCTCTGGGTCAGAGAGCTTGCTTTAACTACCATCTGTATCAATCTCAGCTATCTCCAGACACAGCACAGGATATTTTTCCTTCTTTCTCCAAGGATTGAATGACCTTCCGCCTGACAGTCATTCAAGTGATTCTCTTAACGTTTTAAAGTTAAATGCAAAACATTTTTCAGAGTTATTTCCCACTTGATACTATACACATGGCTACATCTGTTATTCTTTCCTCGTATTTCCCCCTGGCACTTGAAGGACAGATGATAAATCTGGGCTAGATTGTATCTGGCTTTCCATGGGCTTGCAGTGAATCAGACAAAAGGGTACAAGGAGCTCTTCCTGTTTCCTTGAGTATCCAGGCAAGGGGCAGATACAAAAGACAATCTCAGCCCTGATTTAGTAGAGCTCTGAATGTGTACAATTGGTGTATTTAATATTTATAGAAGCACTGAGTGCCAAAAAAGGAACTAAGGCCATGGTCTTCTGATTGGGTCAGCAGTGGAGTTAGGTGACATTTTTTTATGAACTTCACTCAGAAATACAATCCAGAAGAGACCAAAAATACTAGCAAATGTAGTTTGGATTTCTTGACTAGATTTAGCCTGCACTTCAAAACCAAAACATTTCTCCGCCCCCTCAAAAAAAGGATACAATGACAATAAAATTAAATATTCTGTTTCAGTTGACTATCTATTTTGATTTGTCAAATTGGATCAGCAAATAAATAAAAACCCCCTGTTTTTTACACAGTAGAGCTATTGAGAAATGCCAGTGCTCAAGGAACAAAAATTGTACCCTTTAAAAAGAGCAAAGGAATACAGGACTCTAAGGGTCATGGGACCCCTGAATATATCAATTTCATCCCTTTCATATACCAATCACACTATACATTAAAACTGGTTACGCTGTCTTAGCTTGCTTCTTCTACTAAGAGGCTATTCCAAAGCCTACTTCCATTGACAATCTTAAACCTTTTAATTTTAAGATCACAGTTGTCCATGGCTACTATTATCATCTAATTGCGTTTGTACCACTATTGTCCTTAAAACAGTTCATTCTCTTTGGTGTTTACTTTCTTGCCTCTGTCTAATGTGCAATCATATACCCTTACAGGCTTCAGTTCTCTAGACTAAGCCACAAAGCTTATTTTTTTCAAAAAAGAAACAAAATTATCTTATTTTACAAAAAGGCTTTCTTCTGATTATTATGGTAACCCTTTTCTTTACATGTTCCAGTTTGAAGTAACCTTGAATGGTGAGTACAACTAACCATAGCATTCTAGATGAAGTTTCATTTCTGCCTTGTGCAATGGCATTAGTGCTTCTTTTTCACTCCAGGATGTGGTTCTCCTGGTGCTTCCAAGGGTAAGTAACATTTACCTTATCACAACAACTCATATTTGTTGGAAGGCCAGATGCTGCAGTGATGGAGTTAATAACAAAAAAAAGCATATGAACAGAGTATACTCCTGAGGAGTTGGAGGAAACTGTTATAATAAGACTATTAACTTTGGGTTAAAGGAGAAAACAAATAAAAGACAAGTGTTGCTAAGGCATTGGGTCAGATAAGCTAGATTAAAATAATATTTGTTTTAGCCTTGGGAAAAGAAAAGCAGCAAATTGGGAAATAAGAGTTATTATTACAGTTAGAAATAGAAAAATATAAATAAGATTAGCTAAGTAGTTCAAACCAAATAACCAAGGATGGAAACAGTCCTCTACTGTGACTATGAGGTTATAATTGAAGGCAGGGGTTGAGGGCATTTTTAAGTTCTTTGCTTAGTATCTCCCAATATGGTGTTGGATTGATTAGCCAACAGTGTTTCTAATAAGGATGTAGTGTCCACTATCCAATTTAAATTCACTTCCCAAATAGAACCATTTGAAAACATAAAGCTTTCTATTTGGGACATCGAAACTTAAAGCCACAGTACCATTACTGTTCATCATTACTTGTACTGAAAACAAAACCAAATTAATTTAATTTGAGGGCTACCGTTGTACTACTGTTAATGTCCTTAGCAATCTATCTTTTTTTCCTTTTTCTTCTTTAATTTTGTATTTTCATGGTCAATAAGCACATTGTCAACTCTAATGCCCCATAAAAGCTTCATTTCAGTTTGACTTCTGGAAATTCTCGATTTATTCTACAAGATGTAAGGTTTTACAACCTTTGCAGTTTCCCTGTTTAATCCTGATGTCTCATTTGTATTGGCTATTTATCCGGTTTTGAGCTTTTCTGCAACTTCTAGCTCTCTTCTTGGGATACATGTTCAAGAACATTTTTGGACATGCAAGACAAAGGACTTCCAGGCTGCTTTTACATTCAAGTGAAATGTTAATCTAAGCTCTGTTGCTGATATGAGTAACTAATTACTTTTGTCTAGCTTTGCTTGCCTATTTGAAACTGAAACCCTTCATTACAGGCCTCTATTTACTCTTCCATTTAATTAAAACTCAATTACCTTATGGTCATGCAATCCAAGTCTATTTTCTACAACTGAAATTTTGTATAGTGTCTTCACTACTTAAAAAAAGCCAAGTGTAAAAGCAAATCAGTTTTGTTGGTTCATTGGGGAAGGAACCTGATCACATTCTGAGGGACTCATTCTTTATGAGTAGCTTTCGGTCAGAAGATCTAGCCAGAAAATTAAACAGCTCTGCTGCACACGATTTTCCCAGGGTATACACTGACAAGTTTTTGTATATTCAGTCTTATGACTTAAAAGTGCGGTGGCATAAAATTCTTTCATGGCAGGTAACCTTCTTTGGGGCATTCACTTCACTGACTGAGAGCCAAGGTTCTTGAATGCTCCAGGACAATTACCCTGGAGCTTCCTGGGATGCTCAAAGTGGTATCAGTGGGGCTCTACCTACAGTCTTCCCTCCCAGCTGGGTGCAGTTTCATTTCTGGTATGCTCTGCTGCTGTAGTTTTCCACACAGCAAAGCAAGAGTGTCCTCCCCATTGCTTTTGTCTTTCTTTTTCTTTTTTTTTTCCTTTTTTTCTTTTTCTCTCTCAGAAAAAGAAATCCCATATTCTGCAATAAACTATAAAATATAAGCCTGAGTTTTAAATAGTGAGACTATGGACATAATCAACTACCATATACATTTTATCAGCTTTTTAGTAGCCATGCTGTAACAAAGTAATTTCAAAGCTGTTCAAATTCCGTCACATGCAAGATGAGCAGGGTACTGAATAAAAGACAGGTATCTGTGAGATGCAGGAGGAGTGCCAGTAACACATTTGTCTTACTTATTTTCATAGTAGGCTAATGCAAAGGAGGTCCTCCAGAATTAGCTTAACAAACGTTATGCTATTTTGCATCGCTCTGTGATCTAAAAGGAAAATTTCTGTGTGATGCTCTTTCTCTGAGGGCCTTGGGTTTTCAGCTATGTAATTTTTCTTTTGGAACCATGACTTTCTTTTCAAAGCATTCAGTCAGACTCAGGGAAGAACCCATTATTGTTCCATGGACTGTGTGTCTTCACATATTGGTACTGAATGAAAGACTCAATGCATTTCATCAGTATGAGTGCACACCAGCACTTTTTAGCACAGCATTAGGAGGTTATACCACAACCTTAGAAGGGAACACTAGCAGAATGCTATTAATGTTAAGAAGCATTCAAAATAGGTTAAGATCACATAGCCAAAGACTACCTTTTGCACAGAGACTTCTACCCCTTTCACTGCCAGTCTGAGTGCAGGACAGTGAATCACATTTCCCAAAATTAGTTGGATGTGACTGTTCTTTGGAGGCGTTGCTTCAATATTACTCCATTTCTTTTCACCCCTCACGTGGGGTTGTGATTTACCCCTGTGTAATTCCAGTGTAGCACTCAGCATCTGTAATGAGACTGCAGCATGAGTAAAAACACTTACAAGCAGATTTTTATCTTCCTGTAAATTAGCAATTCTGCAAGAATGTCAAATGGTTCCGCTAAACACATTGAGCTGGCCATGTCTGAAAATTAACTTTCTAGTCATTGCTCCAGCCCACGTGGCACTTGACAAGTGCCACAACACTCAGGAAAGACCATGTTAATTATCACATGACTATTATTTATATCTCTATTTCTTGAAACACTATTCAGTCATTAAAGATAGTGAAAAATGGCACTATCCAGAATGAATATGAAATGAATATTCATAACACAGCTAATTGTCACTGACATCTCAAATTTCATTATAATTTCTGTTTTGCTTAGCACTTTCTCGTACTTGCAATAAACCCATCACTATGCTATTTAATTACTGACTGTAACAGAAGTCCAGACAAAATTACATATACACAAACGGAGTCTACATTTCATAATCAGCTATATAGTTAGGATGTTTGGAGAAATATTTCTTAAATAGGTATCGATGTATTTACGTAGCATAACAGACCTTAATATGCTTAACAAAATCTCCCACTTTTTTCAATAGGCATTGAATATTTTAATTCACAGCAAATCTAATAATTCAAGAGTTTCTAAACATGTTAGTGGAACTAAAATAAACTTTTTCCTTCTACTGGGATATTGTAATAGGCTTTATTTCTTTACTCTGTGCGTTTCATCATTCTTTTGAAAGTGCAAGTAGAAAAATACAACTAAACAAAAAGGCTTGCAAGTGAGCCATTCTAGTGTTTATCAATACCATTATTTTTTCTTGCAGGCTTTTTAAGCTCTTAAGCGTGTGTTTGTATCAAGCTCATTTAAGCCCATGCTTTTTGTGTAATATCACCTACTTCACATACGCATAGACAATAAGGGAGGTTAATTTAAAAATGGCTACAGTTACAATGCTGGCTATATAAAGCCAAAGGGAGATTATTTTAGCTTTAAAAATTGACTTGGGGAAAATTAACACAGTGAACAAGCACATTAAACACACACTGCTTCAAACCATACTGATTCTTGCTGCTGCTCAAGAAAGAGCTATCTGATTTAAAATATTTCTCAGGCTTTAAAGAGTACTTCTTTTATAAATACTTACCTTTACAAACACTATTGTTTGAAGTGCATTAAAAAAGGAGCTGTTTATTGGTAGCCGACAGTTTTGAACAGAACACTGTGATGAGGGAATCTGTCACAAGACAGGAAAGCAGTCATTTGGGGAGGAGAAATTATGATGGTTTGATCATGATGTATTTACCGGAGTTCCTGGGACTGTGGGTCAATGGATCCTCCTTCCTGCAAATGGGAAAAAGTCGACCCCTAACTAGAGGGCGGTCAAGCCACACTGAACTGCAGGCCTAGCTGCAGAATGCCCACTGATTTCTGCTTGTAATAAATGTCAGCCTCTGAAGCTGTTATTTACAAGCTCTCTCTGTGGTAGCCCTGAGATTCCCAAGGCATCATTGGTTGCAGCATTATGCACAACAAGTTCTTTCAATCAGAGCAACCAAGGTAACAGGGACTGAAGCTGACAGGTCACAACCCCGTAACACTTTACAGTGACTGGCATTCTTTCTGTTTAATGGATACTTTAAAAAACAAAAAATAATTTTCCTAAGAAAATGTTTGTGTTTCTATTAAAAATAGCTTCTCTTGAATTCTCTTAGGTGTGCTATCAGTCTCTTTCTTTTCTGATGCAGAAGATTCACAGATGTATTTAAGCAGGAATGACAAAAGAGCTGAATGTATGAGCAAATTCTAGCCTGTTTGTACATTTTCTTTCTCTAAAAAGGGTAACAGGCAACATTTGAAATTTCTTTAAAGGGGAAAATCCGTGCAGACACTCAGTTTGAAAGTGATGCTGTCTGTATGGCTCTTAAAGAAGCCATCATGATTATTCCAACTTAGATAAATAGTGAATGGAAAAAACTCCAGCAAACAGCTATATGAGAACCACATCATACAAAGACTCTTTCTTGACAAAGAATTGTCTAGTGACACTCACAGGCCTAGTTAGCTGCCTCCCTTCTAAGAGGAACTAACAGCTAATGACAGTCTGTCATGGAAGTTTTGCCGGAGGTCATATTTGATACTTGTGACATTTATAACAGGGATGTAGGAAAAAAGCTGTTAATACTGGGAAAAGAATGAGTGAAGTGGAAAACCACAGAAACTTCTATGGAATTAATTTGTTAATCTTCATCTCTACCTACAATCACCAGTATTTTCTTCAACCCATGAAGCAGCTAGCTGTTGGATGCATCCTTCTGCAGGAAGTCTATTTAAACATGTTAAATATAAAGACATATTTTAAGTGAATTGAAGAATACATCTGTGAGCATGCGTATAAATGACATTTTACACAAAATTTTAAACAAGTGTTTCCTTGAACTCAGTCCTTCATCATCAGTTAATCAGCTGGGACAGAAGAGCTACACTGTGGGAGTGCAGAAATGTGTGAAACAGAGCATAAGATTCAATTCATGGCTAAAGTACTCCCAAAGATGCTGGAGTCACTGTTAATGGCCTGGATTCTCCAGGTAGATCAAAGGCAAAAAAAAGCAGAAAAGATACCTTGAAAATTCAACTGAACCATGGAACTAAGAAAATGTTCTCAAGTGAGAACAATCAGGTTCTGTAGCACCACGCATTCACTGCATTTTTTTTTAATCTTCGTGATTTGGAGATAACTTTACAAATATGATCTAGTAGTAAATTGGTATTGTGTTTTCTTCTTCGGTTTGCAGTCAGAGAGGTCCAGGAGGAATGTGCAGATATGTTTTAGAGCTTTTAAAGAACACATGAATTTTAATGAGAATCCCTAAATTTCCCTTTGGTGTGGTTGATACCGCTTTTCCGATTATAGCAAATGTTGAGCGAAGCTGCTATTAAGTTCTTTAGGGCTCCAAACTGACAATACTGAACTCACTATGGGAAAAAGAGATCAGTTGTCAGAAAAGAAATGGACAAATAAATAAATATACCAGTGGAAGTCAGAGAAAATTATTTTGCAATAGTGTTACTGGAATTGCTGCGAAAAGCATGGCTTTAATCTATTAGAGAAACCCATGTGTCTTCACCCAATGTGAAGAAAAGATTTTGAAAAGAACAAAGAGGGGACAATGTGAGAGCAATTATATACCAGTTTATGAGAGATTATACTATTAAACTGGGACAGCTGTCATGTTTCGCCTTACCTGTAAAGTAGCTTTTTTACAAAATAAGCAACAAAGAGAACAAAACATAGTACCTGTAATAAACACAACATAGCAAAAGACTATTTAATTGCAAATTGTGATCAAGGAAAAGAAACACAACAAAAGGTAAGCCAGGTGGTAAACCCTTCTCCTCTAAATGTCCCTTGTTTTACTCAGTATCTACTGGGTATTTTAGTTCAGATAGCAAAATATCACCTCATTTGGCAATGAGATTCCTCTCATTCAGCTGTAGACATTGAGGTGAATGAGATTTGACTCACAGATTGAGACACCAAATTTAGGTATCTACATGTGAATTAGATATCCAAGACCCCAGTCTAGTCAGTAAAATACTGGAGTTTCAGTCAGCTGTTTAAAGACAGATGTCTATTGCTTTTCCATTTAAAATGCCTTCTTAGGATATCTGAGACAACCTCATGGGCCTAGCAGATATCACAGAGGACTTCAGGGACATTCTTCTGAAGAAGAGGCTGGAGGTTAGGCAGACATACCTGAGGCATCTCTAATAGCATTAGACATCTATGCATGGACAACTGAAGTGAAGCCTTAGTCCATTTGATCAATGAATCCAGAGGATTATTCAACCCACTCCAAAGTGGACATCCACAGCAGATCAACTGAGCTGTTCCCTACATGCCCCTGCAGAGGACCAGGATGAGATCAGCATTATCGATTCAATGGTTTGCATCTTCTTTCTTCTCTGTGTACATATTAAGTGCCTGGTTAAAGGTTTTTCTGCAGTGCACATGTTCTACAAACAAGCCAAGCCTTGGATTCATTGTTAACCGAGTGAACTTCCACAGCAGTAAATTTTACATTCTAGCAGGTAAATCATTGGAGACAAAGAAAACTATCATCTCGTCTTATGAAGTCCCTTTATTTGGAATACTGTGTTCAAATAAAGGTACTGCATTCTTAGAAATAGATTGTCAAAATGGAAGGGGTTTTTTCAGAGAAGAAAAGAGATTTGGAATAAATGCTTAGATCTTTACTTCTTAAATCACTTAAATATTCCAAAGCACCCAGGGCTCTAACTACCATGGACAAGTGATGAAAACGAGGAATAGTATCAGCTTGCAATAGTAGAAGTCCAAAGAAAAGAATGGAATTCTAGTGTACATTACTCTGGGATGTAATTAGAAGCCAGAGTGTGAAAACAAAGACAAGAAATATAAAGAGAAACATCCCAGTCAGTGACACTTTTCTAGTTATTCAGTAACCTTTGAAATGTAGAAATCCCACTCCACGGAATACTGAAATCCAAGCTTGATTTAGTAATAGAAAACTGTAGAGTTATGAAATAGTGGAATAGTTTGGGTTGGAAGGGACCTTTAAAGACCATCTAGTCCAATCTCCCCTGCAGGGACATATTCAACTAGATCAGGTTGGTCAGAGCCCTGACCAGCCTGACCTTGAATGTTTCCAGGGATGGGGCATCTACCACCTCTCTGGGAAACCTGTTCCAGTGTTTCACCACCCTCATTGTAAAAAATGTCTTCTTTATATCTAGTCTAAATCTACCCGTTTTTACTTTAAAACCATTACTCCTTGTCCTATCGCAACAGGCCCTGCTAAAATATTTGTCCCCATCTTTCTTATATGCCCGGTTTAAGTACTGGAAGGCAGCAATAAGGTCTTCCCAGAGCCTTCCCTTCAGGCCGAACAACTGCAACTCTCTCAGCCTGTCCTCATAGAAGTGTTCCATCCCTCTGATCATTTTTGTGGCCCTCCTCTGGACCCGGTCCATGTTTTTCCTGTGCTGAGGGCTCCAGAGCTGGATGCAGTATTCCAGGAG
>VYZM01012491.1:22945-96859 GCA_013398915.1 Dromas ardeola
CTTCTTTTGATGCAGCCCAGAATATGGTTGGCTTTCTGGGCTGCAAGTGCACACTGACATCTTTTAATCTGCCAGTATCCCCAAGTCTTTCTCAGCAGGGCTGGTCTCAATCCCTTCATCCGCAAGCCTGTATTGATACCAGGGGTTGCTCCAGCCCAGGTGCAGGACCTTGTTGAGCCTTATGAGGTTCCACAGGCCCCCCTCTCAAGCCTGTCCAGGTCCCTCTGGATGTCATCCTGTCCCTCAGGCATGTCAACTGCATCACTCAGCTTGGTGTCATCTGCAAACTTGCTGAGGATGCACTCGATCCCCCTGTCTATGTCACTGATCAAGATATTGAAAAGTACTGGTCCCCATTTGGACCCCTGAAGGACACCACTTGTCACCAGTCTCCACCTGGACACTGAGCCATTGACCACTACCCTCTGGATGTGACCATCCAACCAATTCCCAAAATCTGCTGAACAGTCCACCCATCAAATCCATATCTCTCCAGTTTAGAGAGAAGGATGTTGTGGGCGACCATGTCAAAGGCCTTACAGAAGTCCAGACAGACAATCTGTATCTCTTTCCTTGTCCATTGAGGTACTGAAAATGTACTTTAGAAGAGTGTCCGATATCAACAGGGAGATGGATGGGATAATCTGAAAAGCTCGTCTGTTACCAACACCTATGCATTTTTCCACACACTATTAGTTTTCTGATATTTTGTCAGAAAAGCAACTATCCTCATAAAGAAACAAGATTTGTCAAGAGAATACCAAATAACTCTTACTTAGGACTCACACTGGTAGGCCTTTAGCAGCACTGCCTTAAATCATATCTATCCACCAATATTTCTGTTTAGCAGATGCTCATTGGCTAGTACTTATTTTGGACTGGCTTTAAAGTAGAAGATTAAAGGCATTGAGTATTGATAACTAAATTAAAAGGGCTGGCTGCCAATAGCTATAACAGTAAGTAATGAATAAAGAGCATTGCCTGCTCTGTGTCCTCTTGACCATGCAGAACAATCATTAAGAATTAAATGCCGTGATTCAGTCCCCCTCCTCCCTTTTCCCCAAGAGGCAATGCCTCACACACCACCAAGTATGCAGTACTCCGGGAACAAAGCCAAAAGTAGCAACTCGTTCTCTGAATGAGAACAGCTCAAAAATAGGTCTTACCCAAGAAGGAGCGGTGGGGGGAGGGGAATGACAGTGTTTCCTACTATTGCTTATAATGCACTTTTTTTTAATGGAATGAAATTTCTATTAACACATCTTTTACTGTCTTTCTTAACTGAAGTTCAGGATTTTGGCTGAGAGGCTACATTAAAAATATGTCATAAAATGATGCTGTTTCCTTTACTCTTAACTTATTCTTTCACTTTTGCAATCATACATACTGTAGCTGGAGTGACTTTTGTACAGACAGGTCAGGTAAGTCACAGCGATTGATGATGCGTGAAGCTTTGAAAGGAATACCTTCCACCATACCACACCCTCCTCCTCTTTTCCCCACCAACCTCTGCTACTGGCGCAAAAAAACAAAAAAACAGTTGCATGATACATATTAAATATGTATCAGCTTTATACACACAGGCTGGCCTATATGTTTGTATATATGCATAGACTTGCATTAAGCCTTGTGGTTAACCTGAAGAGCTATTGTGATGATTTAAAGAAAGTGTACTACAGAAAACTAAAATGCAACTAAAAATATACCTGAGAAACAGAGACACTGCTGTTGGCCTAAGTTTGCTGTCTTAGACTGATTTTACTAAAATAAGGGCACTGACTTCATTGTAAGTTTAAGTAGGAACAACCAACAACAGAAATTATGCAATGCTTGCATATCTTTTCACATTATTTGATTTACTCCTGGTAGAATGCAATACAACTTTTGAATGACTCGCTCAGTTACATTTTCAAAGGGTTTCTCTCTCTTTTGCTTGCAACAACCTGCTGAATGCTTCATAACAGATGTTATTTTCCATTTGGAAAACATATTGTGATTTGTTTTCTTTTTTTTTCTATATGCTTTCACTTCTAATGATGTTCAAAGTTAATGTCACTTTCCTATTTACTCTGCATATCGACCTTGATGTCAGCACAACACTGGTGCTGGATGTGGTTAGTTAAAATTAGTTCCTTCTGTTTGCTGTGTAGCAACAGAGCATAAAACAGAGATAATATCTGAATCCTCCAAAACCAGTGGCTATTGTTTAGTTGTTTTTAGATCTTACATCTCCATTGATGACTACAAGGCAGAACGGGCAAAAACCACAAGTGGTATTGAATTCAGTGGGATTATACTGACGATTCATTTAATCATGTATGTTCAGCATAAAGAAAGCATTAAACACTCTCCAGGCTGTGGCTGGCCACACAGGGGTGTGCAGATGACAGAAAAAGCTACTCTTGCAGGTGAGAACCACGGGAATACTGGGGAGGGCAGTCAAGGTTAGCAGAATCGAGCTGAGCAGCAATAAATGAGCTCTGAACCGTTTCAAACTGTGGCTGAGCTCCTCCTCCAGCATCCCCTCTCCAGAGGCCTGGCACCCTCTGAAAAGGCTTCAGTATGTGACGGATGAATCAGAGAGTATTCCTTGAGGGAATTCCACTGTTGCACGGCTCCTCTTTGTCTCTTGTTCCCTCTAGTGTAACACAGTGCATGCAGTTACCACGTTCATATATTCAAACGCTGGGTTTGCACACAAATACAGATGTTTGCATCTCCATAATGGACACACCTCGATTTTTTAGGGTATACTCACAATGACTCTAGCCTTTAATGTCTGATTAAATTAGGAGGATGTGCATTACAACTTTATGTAAACTTCATGCAACAATTCTCAGATCAACAGTCTGAGTATTTTAACCATTAAAATACCAGTATTTTTCAGTTGTTCCAGCTTGAGAGTTTTTGTTGTTTGGGTTTTTGTTAACACCCTACATACTGGAATAGGGCATACCTTACACATTTGTTAGCATGAAAAAAGTATTACAGTAGGTATATGATAGTTAATAAAATACAGTGAAGATCTGAACATTTTTATTGACTGAATACAGTCTTCTATGTATCTGACTTTTAAAAACCTTGTAACAAACTGGACACTGTGCTCGCATTGCAGTCACCAGAGAAAAAAAATAAACAAACATCTCTGGAGAGCAATCCGTCTTATTTTCAGATAAGCATCTGAGATAGGTCAGCACATTGCAAAGTGCTCATTTCTCTGTGTAAATTACAGGCAGAGGCTAGGGTGGATATCTCAGACTTATATGTCTACTTTGTTGATGTCTGTGGTTAGAGAAATCAGCACAAACCCAAATGTCCAATGCCAGTTAAAAAACGTACCCCTATGCTAGTCCTCCTCCCTTTTTACATAGACTTCATCACAGAATCACAGTATTGTGGAGTGGTTGAGTGAGGTTGGTGTGGACATCTGGAAACCCTTTAGTCCAACACCTCTGCTCAGAACAGGGTCGACTAGAGCAGGTTGCCCAGGGCCGTGTTCAGTTAGGCTGTGAATATCTTGAAGGATGGACACTCCACAACCCCACTGTGTTTGACCATCCTCAAAGTAAAAAAACTTCTTGTTACATATAAGTGAAATTTCCTGTATTTCCATTTGTGCCTATTGTCTCTTCTCCTTTCACGGGGCACCACTGATGAGAGTCTGACTCCCTCTTCTTTAACCCTCCCATCAAGTATGTATAGGCATGGACAAGATCCACCTGAGCTTTCTCATCTCCAGGCTAAATAATGCCAGACTCTCTCAGCCTCTCCTCATATGAAGAGGTGTTTCTGAGCCCTTAACAATCTTTGTGGTCTTTGCTGGACTTGCCCTAGTAAGTCCGTGTCTCTCCGATACTAGGGAGACCAGCACTGGACACAGCACTCCTGATGAGTTCTACCAGTGCGTAGCAGAGAGGAAGGCACCTCCCTCTTCCCTGCTGGTGATGCCCTGTCTACTGCAGCCCAGGAGGCTGTTGGTCTTCGCCACAAGAGAGCTGTGCTGGCTCATGCACAACTTGCTGTCCAGCAAGACTCCCAGGCTTTATTCTGCAAACCTGTTTTCCAACCAGTCAGCCCCCAGCCTGTACTGGTGTATTGGGCTATTCTTCCTTGGCCGCAAAACTCTCCATTTTCAATTGTTGAACTTCACAAGATTAATACTTCAACTCATTATAGCCATCAAGAAGTCGGTTAATCCAGTCCGTTAAGTTATCCCTACAATCAACTGGAAGAGTAAATCTGCTTCAAAGAGCAGTTCATCCCTCTGTTCCACTGAATAATGTCTGAGAGAAGGGGCACATCTCTCTCCACACATGTGGCCAGTCACAGACTGGAGAGTATTTGATATTTTCTTTAAGCTGAACATGTTCACTTGTTTCACAAAAAAATCACTCTTAACGCCTTGTGCTTTCTCATCTCAAGAGAATATGGACACTAAATCTTTACTAAATATGGTTGTGATGGTGCTCAGCTCTTCTTTGATCCCTGGTGTCCAAAATGCAAATACTGCTCCAAGTGGCAAACTTACCCCTCTGTAAGGCATGTCCTTTATTTGCTGTCTTATTTTAATCTTTAGTTAGCTTATCCACTGTCTCAAGAAGTTTTACTGTTAGTCACAATATTTTAAAAGTGTTTCTGTAATACTTTATAAATCCTATGTGGTAAATATTCACTATTCATACATCCAGTCAAACTCACTACCTTTAATATGCCTTGATTTTTTTTTCACACACACCACATATGTCATGCTTGATTTTAAAGTTTGCTTCATACAAACTACATTTTCCATTATCCTTTCACCAGTTTTAAGAGCTCATGTAATGGAAGCTTTCAGCAAAGACAGAAGTCAGTATATTTAGTAAAAAGTGTTGGTTTTATCATATGCACAAGTCATTAAATAATGTTTGTGTTGCCACTGGCAGTTTTTACATTTTTACAAAGTCCAATGACAGATTTTATGTTAAAATTATAACATGAAACTCACTTGTAATTAAAGTATAGGTGTTGTTACAAAACTGTATGAATTCTGGTGTCTTTTCCAAAAATTGATGAATAAAGATATAGCTATGTTGGTTAAAGGAGCAACTGGGCTAAGTGGAAATTTATATGCAAAAGAAAAAAAGAACTATTCTTGCACCAAATAGGTCCCATAAACACTTATCTCTAAAGTGAGAAATCCTGCACTACTCATGAAAAGAAGCACTGTTTCAAGGTAGGATTTTATGGTGGAATCCTGTTACGTTCAACTCCTTCTGGAGCTCTTGTTCCTAAAAACTTCGTCATAAGAGTAATTGTCCCACAAAACGTTCCTTTAGGGCAGGTTCTGAAATTCTCATTCATTTTTCCATCTACTCAGCCAGTGGCCTTCAATAACCCTTTCAAAAAATGACAGAGTTCCCCCTCTGGCATGCCCTCTCCAGAGCAGTGACTCCCTTTGAAAAGAGGTCGGCTTGTGCAATATACACTATATAATGCCAAAAGCAGACTGTTGAGATAGACCAATCATTGTAAGTCATGCATGCTTTCCTCCACCTCTTTGTCACCTTTTCTTAATTTTTGAAGGCTGCTGGGAACCAAACTGGCCCCTGACATTAGTGAGGCATTCTTAGCAGTCACTTTGCTGGGCTTAATTATTGCAGTGATGCAGAAGGGCTGTGCATTTGTTTTTGTATTTTTACTGTCCTTGGTAGACTGTTATTGAAGGACAAAGTAGACAACGTAATAAATGTCACAGTATATTACTGAATTCATATGAGGCCTTTAATTTTTTTTGGAAGCAACCTGAAAAAGGACCTTACACTTAAAAATGTAAATCTCTAAGGAAAAAAACACCAAACCCACCAAACCCTAACTAGAAGAAAAGGACAGTGAGGATCTTACTAGATATTCAATGATATTTCTGCTAAATCCTATCCTGCATTCTCATATTAAAAAAAACAAAAACAAAAACAAAAAAAACAAAGCAAACCAGCAAACCGAACAAACAACAAAACCAAAAAAAGCCAAAACCCCAAAACCCAAAACCAAACACAAAAATCCCTGGTTTACATTCCAACTGAAAAAGAGTTTAGGCACAGAAGACCTGGGTTGTACAGGTGTTCCCAAAAGCCCCTTAACTTCAAGACACTACAATTCTTTTCAAAAATTACCATTAACATTTTCACTAAATGACTTTCTCCTATGATACATTCTTGCTTCCTTCCTAGGTGTGAACTGTACGCTGTTTTCCTTACAAGCCTGTTATCAAGCCTGTTTGGTAGGACCAATCTAAAGTCAGATTAGGGTTCGGACTTTTATTGCTGATTAGTAAGTACACTGCGTCACGGTGGCCAGCTGCATCCTGAGGTTGTCTATCTAGCACCCACACCCACAGCAGTCGCAATACCGTGGGCAGTAGATGTTGCTGTTACTTTGAAATAGCACCTCTTTTTCCAACATGCCTTTCTCTTTGTTTGGACTAGATATTGAAGGATTATCTGGAAACCTACAGCCTGCTATATGGCCTCTCTTTCCCCTGATTAACACAGCTTTTCTTCAGCACTCTACCTCAGAACCGTTTCCCTGCTGTGAGCTCTCCTTCTCTGAACCAAAAGCTGCCACTGAAAAATGCAGGCTGTAAGAACATGAGCAGGAAGTTTTGATTAACTTTTATTTCTAACCTTCAAATTGGTGTCTGCCATAGTCATGTATACAGTTTACCTCTAACTACCCAATTCTAATGTAGGTTTCCATCAGACTGCCTGTTAACAAGTAATCATTTAAAGGAATAACTCCAGTGTAACATTCACACTTCATATGAACTGGTTTTAGCTATTATTCTTTAAAGCAACATTTGAGGTTATCATTCTCAGAGAGAGAAAAAAAAAAACAACATTGTTCTGTGTTTTCGGTCTTTATTGTCTGCATCCAACACCCACATTCTGAATCATTGCTCTGTTCCCACAGTGCCTTCAGTTTAAAACAGTCTGTGATTTGGTTTATTTAAGTCCATAAGAAATGACAATATAATAACACGTAGGGAATTTTAAGTCAATTGATAGTATTTTTCTCTTGGCACTACTACTGTTAAGGCTTCACCAAATTCCTCTTGGTTAAACTATCAGAAAAGCAGAAAGCCTCTTTGCCATCAGTTTTCAGTTTGCACAGTTTATTCTTAGTGAGGTACAAAGAATCATATCCTGTTTTAATCACAAAGTCAAGAAAATGTTTCAATTTATTTGAAAATATATCGTGAGAAACTGCAGGAGGTTTTCTTTTTCTTTAAAGTTATTGACATTTTATCTCTTGATTCTTCACAAAGTGGGAGCAGTTATTTCATCCTTGTGCTCATCAGCATTAGAATCATTAAAGACAGTGAAATGCAGTTAAACTTTCTAAGACCTGGGTATTGATCTCATTTAAAAAAAAACTCTTTTCAGATTTATTTGTATTAGATTTCACCTTAAGAAATAAAAAAAGTGCAGGAACTACACAACAGTCATGCCATTCTTTACTAAGGCTGTCACTTCTGGGGACATGTTCTCCTTCTCCATCAAGCCACGTCATTCAGGGATGTCATATTTATCCCGTGTGCTGTTTGCCTATGCAGACTCTGTGTGTTGTAGACTAAATATACCTGTGCTGCACTGCAAATATACTACCTTTCTCATCTAAGATTTTTTTGAAGGAATATGGGAGCCTTGTACACAATATATCCTGTTATATTTTAACTAAAGTTAGACTTCACCTTACAAATACAACATTTCTATCATCAGATAGTCACACTCAGGCTGTCTTTACAGCCAAAAACTTGTAGAAAAATATTTATTTAGCCATATACACTAGATACTTTAAGGATGAGAGAAATCACTGCCTGCTAGGGTCTGCTTCACTCCGTAGAATCTAAATGTGAGTCTCGATATCTACACATCAATGAGTCCCATTCCATGTCTGTCTTTTTCATCCACAACTTGCCTACTGTGCAATTAAACTGTGCCTTTATCACTCTACAGGAGTCTAGTCAACAACTGCAAACTAAAACCTCTTATCATATTTAATTAGGCAATTTAACCATGCTGATTTCAGAATTGCACTTCTTCCTGATTCAC
Organism: Dromas ardeola; assembly: GCA_013398915.1. Taxonomy (NCBI): domain Eukaryota; kingdom Metazoa; phylum Chordata; class Aves; order Charadriiformes; family Dromadidae; genus Dromas; species Dromas ardeola. The sequence goes on from VYZM01012491.1 coordinate 31,033, forward strand.
ATTTGAAAACAAAACCCAGAATGTTTAGAAAGAAACTGTCACGTTGAACGGCAGGTCAAGGAGATTTCCAAATCATAGTATCAGTCTTTCCTAATATATCAGCTCTTGAGGAGCCTTCTCCATGACTCTAGTAAGTTGGGGATCAAGAAGAGAAATTCTGATATTGAAGTCCAGGAATGTATGGAACTGGAATCATACTATAAACCAACAGAGAATTTAAAATGCTAATCGATTTCTCTTGCTTTTCCCGCAGCTATAGAATCATAGAATGCATTGGGTTGGAAGGGACCTTTAAAGGCCATCCAGTCCAACCCCCCTGCAGTAAGCAGGGACATCTTCAACTAGATCAGGTTGCTCAGGGCCTCATCAAGCCTGGCCTTGAATGTCTCCAGAGATGGGGCCTCCACCACCTCTCTGGGCAACCTCTTCCAGTGCCTCACCACCCTCCATTGTAAAGAACTTCTTCCTAATGTCTAATCTAAACCTACCCTGCTCTAGTTTAAAACCATTGCCCCTCGACCTATCGCTACATGCCCTCGCAAACAGTCCCTCCCCAGCTCTCTTGTAGGCCCCCTTCAGGTACTGGAAGGCTGCTATAAGGTCTCCCTGGAGCCTTCTCTTCTCCAGGCTGAACAACTCCAACTCTCTCAGCCTGTTCTCACAGCAGAGGTGCTCCAGCCCTCTGATCATTCTCGTGGCCCTCTCTGGACCCTCTCCAACAGGTCCATGTCCTTCTTGTGCTGAGGGCTCCAGAGCTGGACACAGTACTCCAGGTGGGGTCTCAAGAGAGCAGAGCAGAGGGGGAGAATCACCTCTCTCGATCTGCTGGCCACAATAAAGGTCTTTGGGTCTGGTTTAGGTTCAATGTAAACAGATTTTTTTTTTAAGAATCAGTACTCAGACAGTATCATTTCAAAAAATAAGAAACAAGAAACATCTTACATATGAGGTTTGTTCATCCTGCAGTTTACAGAGTTGAATGAAGATCAAAGTCATTTTGATCTTCAATCCATACTTTATTGTGTGTGGATAACTGCATGTCTCAGTGATCGTACCAGAAAACAAAAAGTCTGAAGTTCTACGACAGAACACAAATGTAATAATGTTCTCAAAAATTATTTTCCAAATGAAAAATACTGAAAATGTGTGGCACCTTCTAGCCTCTCGAGTCTTCTCTATTCAGGAAGAACAAATGCAGAAGCAAAAATTCAGTGGAGCCAGGATAGATTTCTTGGAAACAATTTACATCAGTCTGTATCTGAGAGAAGACATTGCTGGATGAATACTGATAAAGCAAACCTAGATATAATTCTAGACATTTTAAAATAAGAAATGCAGTTGATTATCTAACACCAAACGTTCTCTTTCTGATGAGTCAAACTGTGGAGTTACAAAGAGTTACTAATGATATGCAGTTAGAATAAAAAAATTAATACATGCCATTAGGAGAAATGTAAGAAGTTGATTTTTTTTTTTCCACCTTGCACATGAAAACCATAATTTGGACACTTGGAGAGCCACCTAAGTAAATGCAACCACCAAATAATTTTCTTTTGTTTAGGAGCTGTATGACTGGCTGATTCTTAATAACTGCAAAAATAGCTGTAGGCAAACAACAATACTAAGCTTGCAGTGCACAGAAGTGAGCTAAAAACAGATGCCAGCCCTCAGCTCTTCCTGTATAATTTGTACATGGTAACAATAGTAAAGTGATTCCTTAAGCATATTTTCTAGCTTATTATTCACCACTATCTTATTTCATGTGGCACTTCAAAATGCTCTTTTATACCTGGGTTGCTAGAACAGGATATCAGCAGCTTTTTGCTAGTACATGTAATTGAAAGGCTGTTACTTAAAGCAGGCACCATTAAAAAAATCTGAATTTGCCAACAGTTACAACCCAATTCTACACCTAGAATAGAAAAGTAATTATGGTATGCTGCTGTATCTGAAAGTGTTGGCAAATCTTGATCTTTTAATGGTGACTCCTGTTCACAATAAGCAGCATACACCTTGAGGCTCTTTCTGTAGTCTATGTATACATACTATAACAGAAATAGCGCAAGTAGGGAAGATAGAACTATTTTATCAAGAATTAAACTTTAAACAACAAAGTCCATTAGCTTTCATAGGTCCTTTCAAAATTTTTTAAATTTTGTCAGTTCTGTTAATTTCAATGGTGATGGCTGAATTCACTTGCTAGAAATGAGACTAGAATCACATGTTTTGTTTCTCCTTTGTGGAAGGACTCCCAGTGTTAGACATGAAGTACTTAATACCACTCTTCAGCTTTAAAACGAGCACCATTAACAATTCCTGACTACTCAATGCTCAAAGGGGATGAAAATCAAGTGACTTCGCATTCTAATTTTGCCAGAATAAAATCCTGCTGCCTCAGGTAAAATCAAAATAAATTCTCAGTACCGCAAAGAATATGTGTGTTCTACTATACAGATGTGTCCTAATGGCATTTCATACAGTGCAGCACGTTAAGTACACTTACTGTCTGACAGCTTGCGCATTTTGTTAAAACAGGAACATATCTGTCATTTCTGAGGTAGACTCAAAAGATTAGGAGGTTAAAATTATTAAGTGCAGTGCCTTTTGTCGCTGAAAATGCTCTTGAATGTGAAGGCACCAGTGAGCTGATTTGATTCCTATATTGTTGTACATAAGCTGGATGTGCACTAACGGTACAGTACTGATTATACCTTCAAGCAAGATTTACTTTCCTGTAGAAGATCATCCCTCTTTATTTACCGAGCTAAGTACTTCATGTGCATTGCCTTGTCTAGCATAGAATAAAAGGGCTTGTATTTAAAAAGTCTCCTGGTGAATGAAGAGTTATGTATGTCTTCATTTATTTCAGTTATTTACCATTTATGCATTCAAAATGACTGTAAGAAATACTGTTTTAGGGAAAATGGATACTAATATTTTACAGTTACTGTAAATAGCCTGTGGGAATGTAGTGGCAATGTTTTCTATCCCTGTGTTATCTCAAATTGGAGCATGGATGAATGTCAGCTTGATCAGCCACATTCAGGTGGGTTTTTTCATTCTGAAAGTTAAAATCCCTGGGTTTTTGAATAGTCACAATTCTCAAAACTTATATTTCTATCTAAATAATGAATGCAATTAACAAATACATATAACCTTTATTAATTCAAGGAATTAAAAAAAAACAAACAAACAAACAAACCATTTTTAAAAAAGCCACAACAACAACCTGGAAATGGAAGGTAAAAACATTATCCTTTATTCTGTTCACTAAAAGTGAGAAAACTAACGATGCCAGAACAGAGTGCAAGGTCACTGGAGATGGACTCATTTGTATAATCCAGGGGGTTTTAACGTTTTTTCTTTCTTGTTTTTTTCTACAGTAGCCTCTCTGGTATGACAAGACTAATGTATTACTTCTTAAATGATCTGTTAATAAATCACAATAAAGATATTTCTTTTACTTTGTCAATACTAGGTCTGTATTTGAAATGCAGTTGAGGCCAGTTAAAGAGAAATAACTAAGCTAAGACAGGAAATTTTTGAGGATTCAGGAAAAGTGTCTCCACATTAGCCTGAACAGAGCTTATTCTTTTTAATATAATTTCTGGAATTTAAGATACAACGGAGTCACCAAGCTGGCACACAGAAATCCCACTAGCAGCACAACTCTGGAGAGTGCAACTCAGGTGCCTTAAAAATGACACAGATTGTAAGAAAGAGAACCCAGGCTCATTTATTTGATCTTAACAGATGAAACAAGGATCAGATTCCTAGGAATTGACTTCACTTTCACTAAGCCCTCATTCAGGCCAGGTCCCATGGGCAGTAGCACGAATTAAAACAAGACAAGACCCCACATTTGGCTTAGTAGGATTTGTAATGCCATGTGCCACGGTCGGAGATGTCTGTCTCTGAAGAATATCAGTCTTTCTACATGCTTTTGAATGTCCGTGTTTCTGTTCAGTACCACAAATTTACAAATTTGTAGTGACATTTTAAATATTACTCACTGTGTAAGAAAGAGGAGAAATCAAATGTACTTTGTACTTAAACGATGGCAGGAATGGTTGTTATTCTGGACATTTTGGGTCAAGGAACAGAATGATGAATTTCAGTTTCATGAGTGACCTTAAGTGTAGAAATCCGATACAGCAGTCCTATGCACGTAAGTGGATAGAAATAGTGGCAACAATGTTTGTGACTCTGTCCTTCATTGGCATAAATCTGAGAGTCTACATAGACAGGCAGACCTTGCAAATGTCATACTTTGGTGGTAAACACTCTTAGTAGGGCGAGAGAAATATTTCCTCCTGTTCATACCTCTTCGAGAAAGTGAGACTGATCCCCAGGAAATGTTGAGCCCCATTGATGAGGTCTTTCAATTCCTTATCTCTTAACTGCAAGTTGAATATTTCACACAATTGAACTTTTGATTTGGTAGGTTAACTTATGTCTTTTATTGCCTTTCTCATAGTCATGGTAGCTATCTAAAGGGATAGAGTTTCCTAAAATAAAATCAGGATGGACAGGCGTAGGACTGTCAAGATTCCCTAAGCAATCCTCAAAGATTCTGCACAAATTTTTTTTAGACTTTTACTGCAGCATTTTCAGCATGTAGAAAATATCTCTTATGCAGTAATATTCTATGAGTTTTTCTACTCCTTTCCACAGAAGAAAAGCAGTGTGTTTAAAGTTATAAAATTATGCTGAAGGCATGAGATACTCCAACAGCAAAACTAAATCTTAACTCCCTTATCAGTTTTAATGTAGAGGTCTACACTCCTGTTCTTTATATTAAAAATGAGAAAATCTAAACTTAGACTTTTATTAAAGAATCCACTTGTAGAACTAGGATCTTCTTGTTACACGAAGCATTGCCAAGCTTTTATGCAAATCCATGATACCTAAGAACCTCATGTAGAAATTACTAGCAGCCAGCATCCAATCATAATTATTCTCTCACATTCTTAGTAACTAAAAGTCATACTACGATTTTTAATTTTTCAAAGGAAAAAGTTTCTCCCACCAGCTTCTAGAAAGTAGGAGACGTGAGAATTTTAATGTAGTATAAATAGAAAGCCCCACTTAACAGTGTTTCTACCCAGCCTACTGTTAAACTGGAAGATCATGAAAAAAGATACATTATACACGAACTTTTATTTCATAGCATTTACATTTTCTCTGTGCATGCAAAGGAATTCCTGATTCAATCAAAACGCTGACAACCTTCAGTCTGGAAATTGTGCTTACTTGGAAGACTGGATTTTAAAAAGTAACAAAGGTTAAGCAAAAGAAAAAAAGAAACTTATTAAAACTAACTAGCTGGCTGCCTATCAAATTGCAAATATAAATGGAGCACCTTCATCGATTGTATGTCTAGAAAGCTTAACTTTTTTCTCTTGCAAATACGTCACTTCTCGGCCCTAGAAAGCCAATTGCATCCTGGGCTGCATCAGAAGAACTATGGCCAGCGGGTCGAGGGAGGCGATTCTCGCCCTCTACTCTGCTCTCGTGAGACCCCACCTGCAGTACTGGATCCAGCTCTGGAGTCCTCAGCAGAAGAAGGACATGGACCTGTTGGAACAGGTTCAGTGGAGGGCCACAAAGATGATCAGAGGGTTGGAGCACCTATGCTGTGAGGACAGGCTGAGAGAGTTGGGGTTGTTCAGCCTGGAGAAGGGAAGGCTCCGGGGAGACCTTATAGCAGCCTTCCAGTACCTAAAGGGGGCCTACAGGAAAGGCGGGGAAAGACTCTTTATCAGGGAGAGGAGCAATAGGACGAGGAGTAATGGTTTTAAACTGAAAGAGGGTAGATTTAGATTAGATATTAGGAAGGAATTCTTTACTGTGAGGGTGGTGAGACACTGGAACAGGTTGCCTGGAGAAGTTGGGGATGCCCCATCTCTGGAAGTGTTCAAGGCCAGGCTGGATGGGGCTTTGAGCAGCCTGGTCTAGCGGGAGGTGCCCATGGCAGGGGGTTGGAACTAGATGATCTTTAAGGTCTCTTCTAACCCAAACCATTCTATGATTCTATGATTCTATGATTTTTAACCTAAATGTAAGTAACTTGCAACACAATGAACACCCCACATCATCTCAGGTAAAATATACAGTAACACGAATAACGTGAGCAGGTAGATGAGCAGACCTGACCCCTGCTACAGAACAACCATGATTGCTTGGTAGAGTGTGAACAGGAAAAAAATGAAAAAAAAAAAAAAGAAAAAGAAGATTGTATCTACATGAATAAAGAATGAATGGCATTCTTACAGGATTTTATACTACATTCTGGACTAAAATAACTGCAAAATTATGTGGAAACATAACCTTCCTGTAAGAGACTTATCTAATATGCATATAAAGGGAGGACCTTCGCTACTGAGTCAATGGAGCACTGCAGTCCAAGATACAACTAGTTTTGGAACAGTCTGTTCAGTTCTGCTAAAACTGTCATCTAGGAGATCTCTGATAAAACGGAGGGGTTTCAGAGGACATTTGAGAAAATAATTAAAGGAATGAAGACAGACCTTCTGAACAATTCAGAGTCCAATATATCTTATCAAAGGAAAAGATTAATGGAGAAGTGACTCAGTCACAGCCTGTAAAGATCTAGACAGTTTTAATCACGCATTTTCCCATCCAGCAAAGGTAAAATAAGATCCCATGACTGGCAGTTGACGATAGACAAGTTTGCCCTACGACTGTAGTGAAATCTTCTAACTGAAGACTATTAGGAGCATTTTTCTAGTATTACTTTTGAGTCTCACCACTTGATTTTTTAAAATAGGTTTTGTATTTTTTCCTAAAATTTGCTTTTGAGGGCATTGTTTCCTAACATGTAGTTCTTTTCCAAACTAATAATCTACAGACAACTTAACTGATAACTATTCCTTCCAATATTTGAGGGTAAATTAATTCAGTGAATACTTCAGAGAAAATACAAGGATAATTCACCAATACCTTAAGTGAAAAATATCAACATTCTAAACCTGTTTCATTAACAGATTCGTGATTTAAACACATTTTTGCAAAACCTCCTAATTGAAGATTAATTTCTTTTTTGACAAAAAGTCTATTTCTTTATTCATGAGTCCACAGTTCTTTAAAAAATAGCATCCATCGTAATTTCATCAATTGGGAAGGCAACATTTTGAGTGAAAATCTTGTCTATTCAGGCTTTTTTTTTTTGTTTAAATGTAGTAGGATATGGACTACAGATAATTTGAACAATAAAATCTTCTATCCTTTGGCAAGCACTCATTCACTTTTAAACTCCAGGTGTCTGTGATTGAGAACTAAAGCACCATAATTAAAACATGGAATGCCAGATATATTTAACAGGTTCAATTTTGTTTGCTGGTTAAAGACTGAGAGACCAAAAGATGGAGACTATTAACAATAGTGTATGAAGAAAGAGAAATCACTGCAGACTGAAGTAAGTCCCACTGGGGGCCTAACAAGCACCTGCCATTTCCATGCGGTGAGAGATCAATCAGTCTCTGTGTGCAGCAAGCTGACCTGCCAGAAGCTGATCCACAAGGGGGAGAGAAGAAAAATGATCAGTTCCCCAAATTCTGTGCTCTGCAGTAACAAAATGCTGTGCTCTAAACACTTACACTGTCTTTGCAATTGAGGTATCTTTGTCAAGTTCAAAATATGCAGTGAAACTACAGTCTGATATACAGAAAGAAAGGTATCCAAAGTGTATTAGAAAACAAATTCTCTCTATTGCTACTGCGTAAATTCAGTCGTATTACAAGGAAAATAAGTTTTGGGGTTTTTTAACTTACAGTTGTAAAGAACAAATGCCCAAGTTTTTGATCTCATGTACAAGACTGCAGTTTAAATTTTGCAGACTTCAGTTCATCACTTCTTTGACTTCTGCTTGCAGTGCAGGACTGAGTCAGCCAATAGAATAGTAAAACATACTAAATATGTACCAAACACAATAGTGGTAACTAGAAATGAAAACAGGGGAATTGGAACTCGGTATTTGTCTATTTTCTAGAAAGCGTAGTTATCAACACCACTATAAAGTTCACTTATTATCAAGCAGAAGAAGAATCAATAATTCTAAGTCCTACCAAAACTCCAAGTTGTTACTGGCTTGGGTCAGAGCCTGGGCCCATGGATACAGTTACGCATTAAAGTAAGGAAAACCAATCTCAATTTGCAAAGATCAGAAGCCATGAATGAAATCTCTAGACATTACTATTCTTTCCTACGTAATCAAGTACTCAAATACATCTTAAAAGGTGACACGATCAAACAAAATTGTCTGGAATTCTAGGGAAAGCACTGAGATCATGCGGTTCTTATGAGATTAGCCAGGATCTTTTAATATTTTCATGTTCTCTCTCAAGTGTTCTTAAAGCCACTTTCCCACAATATGAAGTGTGATTTTTCATTTCCTGTTATATAGAAGACAGCTGTGGAGCAGTGGTACAGTAGTAAATAATACAGGATGGGAATCTGTTCGGTATACAGAAAAAAATGAAAGAGCCTTATTAGAGTTATTTATTTGCATTTACCCTTCACTACTGTTACGAAGAATGAGTATTATTAATGAAAACCCTCAATTCAAAAAAGTCCAAAGCTGTCTTTTTGTGTAACAAAAGAAGTCCAGACTGGCAAAAATTAAAAATAGAGGACAGCTAAAAAATTCAAAATAATATTGTAATCTTCATCACTTGATTAGAAAAATACTTTTGTTTGAAAAAAAAAGAGTGGAAACAAATGGTCTGATCTTCAGAGAAAATTGTTTGTTTCTCTTTCACTTGAGAAATTGTTCCAGAACAATTCATCCTCGCACAAATATTACCTTTGAAATATTACCAAAGTCACTGTCTGCAGAGGTTATCTGCCAAACAAGTGACTGTAGTTTTAGCTCGAGAGATCCAAAGATGGCTATAACTTTTCCATCAAACTTGCAGAAGGAAAAACGTGAGTTTTATCATATACAGTCAGGTTTTTAAATAGCTTGTTCAGTTCTGCCAGTCCCTGCGTTAGTCTGTTCTCTGGGACTGCATTTAGGTTTCAGCAAATCCATCTCCCCTTAAGTTTTGCTCCTCCGATACCCTTGTTGATATATTTAATTTTAATATTACACCTTCAGTTGCCTCACAGAGAAAAATATCACACGACACCACGTGGATTCTGCTGCTCTTCAATTCGATGTGAAGTTCTGACTTCACTGAAGTGAAGAGGAAGACTTCCATTGATTTCAGTGGGATCATGGTTTAACACACGGACTCTATAAAACACATCTCTAGGGACTGCACCATAAATCCTGTTATCACTCAGTGACCTGAACAAGTTCAGTACATTAACACACAGTAAATTAATTTTACATTAAAAAAAATAATCATTTAGAGTTATGTTGCCAATCTTTAAGCAAATAATTAAAACAAGCACTTGATAAAGATAAAAAGGAAAGAAAACAACCTCCAAAACAAAACAAAAACCCCACCAAAAACCCCAACAGAACAGCACATGTGGAGAGGGAAACTGAAAATAATTTCTTTCACACAAAACAGAATACAACTCAAGCTGTTCTGTAATGTGTAGCATACTTTGTAGCATACTTGCCTATTAAATAAAAAGCAAGAGATTCTGTCATTTTGGCTTTCAAATATCACCCAAAATATACCTTGTACTTCTGCGTGAGAGTTAAGTACACAAATGCTGAAGAATGCTGCAGTCTTTAGTGATAGCTTCTTTTTCAAAGACGCATTTCAGGATAACAAACAACTTACTCACAAGTTCAGTATATGAATTCTGTGTCACTTGGGCTCACTGTGATACAATGCCTTCGGAAGAGATTCAACGGTATAGCTGTGCAATAATACTCAGAATACAGACTGAATTATTTCTCTTTCTAGGAATCACAGCTACAATCACAGTAAGAGCAGGCTAAATTACATTATGCCTAAAGTAGTATTTAGATACCTTACATCAAGACAGCCTTTTTACATTATCTCATATCCATCTTTGCCTAGTCCTGAAAGCACTTCTACTCTCTACCCATTTGTGTTTGATCTCAACTTTTCCTGTGTTTTTATATTAAATATCAGCGTGTGTGCATTGATACTGATACCCAGGGAAGCATATGCTCTGGGGAGAATCCTGCCTTTCTTCTGCCTAAGCTTCTCTATCATCTATTTTGACTAACCTAAATTCCACCTAACTCCCCAGAAAACCTGCAAATTTTTTTTCTGGTCAGCCACAATCTGGAAAGCAATGGAAAAGGCAGTGTTTAACTCCCAGGTAGCAACCTGATGGCTATCATCCATATTCCTTGCAATACGTCTATAAAACTTTAAGTTCACAGCCTGAAACATATTGAAAAGTTTCCAAGAGCTCAGCTTAGAATTTTCAATAAAAAATTGTAACTACTAATTCTCAGATATTTTTAAAGCATTTTACCTGGATCACCAGCAAGCACACTGTCCAGTTTACGGTGAAAAGGACTTCTGTTATAAGTGCAGAAGAAATATTTTAAAACACTACTTTGCTAAACAAATTAAAAGGACTCCTCTGAGTATTCATAATACATGTTTACGAACTATTTTAATTAAAACACATATCTCTGTAGTTAACTTGAAACCTCTATTTCAATCTGGCTGCTTTATTATGATTTTCAAGTTTCCTGTATCACACACACATGCATTTTGAAAAACAAATATAAATAAAATATGACAGAATAAACACTGATTAGAACATTTTAGAACATCATTAACATACCCAATTTACATGGCGTAAATCTGCTAACATCTGCAGTGATATAAAATCCCCCAACATCTTTCACATCGTGAAGATGAAAGCAGCCTTTTTTTTTCCTTCATTTGGTACAATAAATAAAACAGTGCATTTCTATTTCGCATTTAACAAGAAGCCATTACAGTGTGTTAGCATAGAACATTAAAGGGGAGAAGATGGAAATATGATGCTGAGCAGTTTAAGTAATCTGTTTGCCCAGGACCTAGAACAAGAAATTACCTCCATCAGACAGTAATTCATTGTTCTTGGGGGCTCCAAGATAAATAACCTAGATGACAGCGTCACCTCCCTTTGCATTTTTCACATTTCTTGATTTCCATCACCTTAACTGAGCAGTGGAAATTTAAACAAGGAACAATATATTATATATGAGGAAAAACATACACTTATGCACATTGACAATGCAGAAGGTTCTGAAAACATCGCTATTGATTATTTCTGACCCATATTAAATCCTAGTTTACTTAGATGGACATTGTTGTTTGGTTATTTTTTAATTAGGAAAATGAGGTTTTTGAATCCTAAGAAGAAAATAATAAAAATCTGCCAAAATTTACATTTATTCTGAAGGTTGCCAACTCTTGATGTAAAATGCCATTATATTACAATTATATTCACAGTGCGCTTGCAGGAAGGTGCAATAAGTATCATCCATTTTAGCTCATTCAGAGCCTAAAAATGAAAGCCCAGCCTAATATGCATCTACCCAATTTTTGCTTCAATCAAACTGTTTTACTCAATGTCCATTTGTATGAATAAATCAAATACTGAAGTCTTCATTCAGGCTGAAAAAGAACTTACAGTCTTCCCCTACTGAGAGTGGAGTGTCCAACTTAGCAACAGATTTATGTTTTGAAATTATAGTATGTCCATCTAAAGAACAGACAATTCGGATCCACTTTGGGTCTGAAAAGGTTCATCCAACAAAATGTTAAGTCTTCGAAAACCATTCTGCTCTGCAAAGTCCTAGACACAAATGACTGATGACAAGCTCTTTCAGTTGCAGTTCTTTATTTACATAGACCTACGGTGGCAGCAACCTATCACCCACAAGTTTTTTTGCCTCTTTGCTTTTTTGCCTTGTCCACATCCTTTGCCCCAGGCATCCCTCTGCTTCACAAAGAGCTAGGGAAATTCCTGTTTGTATTTCAGAAAACCTGAATGCAAAAAGTTATGCATTTGCAAGCTTCCAAAACCAACAAAGCCACTGTACCAAAAATGAGCTCTCAGATTCAGGAATCTGGAGATCAATTGCTAAGACCTCCAGCTCCTAACCTTTGCAAACTAGTTTTGAAAGCAAAAAGATGAGAGACACTTTGTACCAAAACACTTTCCCCTGGGCCACTGGAGCTGTCAGCATTGTGGTGGCAGACACTGGACTGGGTGTGGAGCAGACACTGGTTTCTGTTTGTTGCCCCATCTGCCCACCTTCCTCTTCCACTCAGCTGAAACCATTTCAGCATGCCCCCTCCCCTGCCATCTGTCCCAGACTTCTCCTCCCCTTTCCATGTGCATATTCCACACCCTACCAGATACGGGATCCCACACCGTATCTCACACACTTTTCAGGTGAAGAACTATTACTACACATTATGGTTACCTACAAAGTAAGTATCTAATGCTCAGATCAGTCTGCAAACCAGCTTATTACTGGCCAAAAATAAGTTCTTTTGACCACTTGTCCTTTGTAACTCAGGGCTTCCTCTTCAGAAGACAAGTTTTAAAATCATGTTTCAGATACATCACCTACTTTTCTAAGGACAAAAATGAAATGTATGCAAAAACTAATTTTAATATGAATGTATCATTTCAAACATAAATTAATGTGAGACCTAGTCCTAGGCTCCTCAAATACTTGCTTATTTGCCTTTATTACAGTGCATTATCAACGACATATAAAATACATCCTTCCCTCCAATTTTAGCAAGCACTTTTACTAAGATGGTGGTAATAATGGGTCCTTTATCTTTATTATGCGTTACTTTGAAATGTTTACACCCAAAAATGCTAACAGCAGTACAAGCTCCATTGCTAACAGCAGGCTGCTCTCCACCACTAGGCAAGAGAAAGACAGCTTCACCAGAGCAAAGAAAGTAGCAAAAATACCTTTTTTATGAAAGGAACTGTAGCTGCTGGTTATGTATTTTTTGTGCTTTCTGCATTCTTCATGTTCATCCTAATTTAGAGAGGGGTTGTTTCCACAGGATTGTAAAAGACAAGTCATTCGCCCTAGAAAATCAAACCGCTCCTGGGGCCAAGTCAGGTAAGTCAGCTCGCTCAGGCTGCAGGGCAGGCAGAGCACTGGAAGAGCAGCAGCTCCTTAGACTGGGGTCACTGGGTCACTGCCCTGTATGAGCATCTAACTCAAAGAACCCAAGTGACTAGCCACAGAGTGTAGATGAAAACTCTCTGATTAACCCTTATCAGGGCTGTGCTATCTTCAGAGGACTGGAGCATTAATGACATTAGTAATGTTTAAGATGCTGTTCATGATAAAGCAGCAAGGGGGATCTACAGCAAGACCTGAACTGAAACAACTCTAGATGTCTGTGGGCCAATAACCATCTCACCTGAAACCTGTCTGAAAGCTGGCAGATGATACTGCAGGGTTTACATTGCTTTAAGGCAGCAGTAAGGCAATCTAAGATTTCCCCGGAAACTTTCACAAAGATTTTTTTTCCAGAAAACTTTTAGGAGGGCATTGGCAGGTATGTAGTTGTATTAATACTTTTTGTATTAATGTATTAATACTTTTTGCCCCTTTCCAAGCCCTCAGTTCAGTTCCTACCCTGTCACCTGCACCATGGAGTCCCCTCTAGGGATCAGGTGCAGGAAAGTATATCATTTCATGGTGGCAATTATATCATAAGAGCTATCAGAAGATTCCCAGAGCTAAGAGGCACAGTTGGACCAAAATGTTCTGCTGAAACATATACTATAAACACTACAAACACAGACATAATCTTTTTTTTTAGGGGATTAATAATCTTTGCTACAGTTATCTTATTCTTTCATCTTTTTCTCTTTATTGTCTCCTAAGGGAATACCATTTTTAAAGGAGATTGTTCCAGAATTCATAGTGCACAAAGATAGTATCGGGGAATTAAGAAATATAAGTTATTAGTTTCTTCCTACACTGATACTAGGCCACTTAAGAATAACCCACTTGGAAATAACTCATGAGCAATATTATCTCTATCTTAAGGGCTTTTACAGAACTCAGTTTTATTTTAATGGATGCTGTTCATTTACTGAAAAGGTTAAAGGCCTTTTAAAGTGTTTGATTATTCATCAACAGCACACCTTTTTTACACATAGTATGAAGAAAAAAAACCCCAAACCCAACACCTGGAAATCATAACCAGACCTTCAGTCTTGTTGATGCTAGCAAAAGTTTCACAACCTGTACATGATTTGTGAGTAGGGCTGTGACTGGACCAAGGCCTCATTAAAAAAGAAAAAAAAAGGAAAAGAGAAAGGAAAAAAGCCCCAAAGGTAGGAATTATTCATAGTCCTCTTGGGAGCTCCATTATATCTTTCAAGTGCATCATTGTGTCAGCAAAGCTGTGACAACTTTGGACTTTAAAAACATGGGATACGTACAAAATCAATCAATAAAAATTGGTTTGAAAACATCAACAATAACACACTAACTTTATTACTTAGCACTCCTAACCTGGTTGCTCATCATGAGGTTTAGTAGTCCCTTCTCAAAGTATTAACTTTTCAGTCTGCAGACCACTTTCAACTACATTTGACAGAGATCTCAAAAAACACTAAGTCCTGGAATGTTTAAAAGGCTGGCAATGGGCCAGAGTAAAAAAATTACTAATGACAAATTAATGCTTATTGGTACTCCTGGCGTGGGAAGGACTGCAGCTAGATGGTCAGTCAGCACAAAGAGACTCTTCTTAACTGCCAGCAGGACAAAAATGACAGATAGGGTATTTGGGATTTTGTAGGAGGGAGGAGCACAGGATATAGCAGGGAGGGGACGCAGGGGACGTAGAAGAGAACTAGAAGCATTTGCATGTTCTGAGAAGGGCTTCGGGTCTTGGAGTATTAGATGACATGAAGGAAAAGTAGTCAGGATTGCAAGGAATAAAGACTACTGCTTCATTAGCCCCACAGTTCACAGGACAACCTTCCAATTAAAACATCACACACTTGAATTTGTAACGTAACATCTATTTTAAAAAAAAATATTTTTTACATCTGGTAACTGCAAATAGGTATGGTTTTGGCATTTGGTTTTGTTTGTTTGTTTGTTTTTCTTTTTTTTTTTCTTTCAGATTATGTTATTTCGGATAAGCTTTATAACACTGTAATGAAGATTTCCTTGAAAAGTGATATAAACCCTGTTTATGTGTAGATATTTCACTTTTTACAACCTAGCTACAATACTCTATTAAGCTATGGTGCCAAATTTTTATGCAATGCTTGGTTTCATGGCAGAATTCTTTGTATGAATACAGACATTCATATGGCAGATGTTTTGTGTGTGTCTATTTTTTGTTTTCCTTTCAAAAATTGTGTTATGTCTATGCAAATTCCCTGTACTTCAATAATTTTGTTAAGAGCTGGCAAATATGCTCAGTACTGTGTCTTCCAATA
The DNA here is from genome assembly GCA_013398915.1 of Dromas ardeola. NCBI lineage: Eukaryota > Metazoa > Chordata > Aves > Charadriiformes > Dromadidae > Dromas > Dromas ardeola. Next base: position 46,429 of record VYZM01012491.1, read on the forward strand.
GGGATAACACTCAAATATAGACTGCCTTGTCAGCAACTTCTGCAACACTTTGGGATATGCTCCAAAATTTTTTTTTTGCATTTTAAAGTTCATTAATTTGACACATTTAAAATATATTTGCATTATAAAATCCTGCATTTCTCGCTTCCATTAAAAAGGCTATATTGCAGAGAATGTGATTTTGTCAGTTCCCTTTATTTCCTACAAGTTCACCATTAAAGAGACAGCATATCTATTCTTTCATTAGAGTGAAAGTTTTATTTTATATGTTGAATCAAAAACAAATAAAATCTTGGCACAAAACATATGGTAAGAGGATGTTTTGGCCCAGTTTTCTTTTGATTTTCCTAAATGAAAAATAAAATATTACTTCTAGGGGATGGAATGGGAATGGATTTCTGCATTACTAAGTATATATATTGATCTCATAATACTCAGATGGCAACCCGTCAGAATAGTGTGACTATTTCAGTAATGCAGGTAGAGACATTTTCACACTTGCTTGAGCAGAACAGCTGCATAGGATGCTACTAAAGTACTCTTGGCTTGACTTACTAATACGATTTTAAACATCTGCCAGTGGTCTTAGATTTTTTATCAGTTATTAAGAAGGATGAAGAGATACTGACGAAACACAACCATTTGACAAAGCTTTCATATTGTAATTAGAGGACTATCTAGCATTATTATATAAACGCACACATTTATTCTTGATGTGATACCATTGATTTCAGTAGAAGTAGTTACATCAAGAATGAGAAGAAAGAGAAGAAAGCAGTTCACAAAGGAAAAACAGAGATGAAAGGCATTATGTTTAGTGTAACACAGCCTACTGAAAAATGGGATGACTGCCATACCTAAAAAGTGCCAGTATGCACTTAATCTCCCTTCCCAAACAGCAAAGGAAATGGAGGTGAAAGCAAAGCTGTCCTCCTCCAGGTCAAATTGTTTCCTGGAATGAGAGCACCAGGGGATGATTTGACTTAAAAATAAAACCATAAAATGTGACTATAAAAATAAAGCTAGGCATCAAACTTAAATGTTTGGAATCTACCTCCCTCAAATGCATTTTGCATCACTCCCCCAGCCTCCACTGAACACGCTTACTCTGGTGCTAGATGGGTAAATCTGATCCGCTGGTTTGCCAGCGGTAGCCAAGATATGCCACAGTTTGGGTTCAAATTCCCTAATGCTTCCAAGTTCTTCTTCTTCCACAAAGAGCAACTTACTATGGAAAAATTTCAAAAGTCTGAGTAAAAAACTCTGCAATGATCACTCAACAAGTAACATGAAAGGATAAGGCAAGCCACCTAAAACCTTAGGTTAAATCATAAACATCTAAACCTGCTAAATCCATTTTTTTAATTTGCATGTCTTTTAGAATTTGTATTTATTAGATATCTCTGAAGGTAGTATGAAATTTATATTTTAATGAAATTCAAAATTTTCATTGGTAACACATACTTAGAAGTGTATACTCCGAGGAGATGGCTATCTGTCTTTCTAAAGTAAGGCCTTTCTGCTATCCCCCATATTTAGGCAGGCAAGAATATAAAGTCCGGCTAAACCATCGGGGGAGTCAGGAAAGACATACGTGTACCTGAACCAAGGATGATGACAACAGGGCATCCATCTTTTGCATATCAGTCTAGTAGTTAGACCATTCATCTAGGATGCATCTAGGCTTATTTACGGCAAAGGGGATTGAATCCCCCTATTCCTGCGTTCCAGGAAAATGCCATAATCACCAGACAAATACCTTGAATCAGACTGTTTTTCACTCCTATTCCAAAAGCTAAACCACTATGCAGCAAATCTTGAAGTCTCACGGAGAACAGAGAGGATAGCCTGTCCAAGCCCAGCAGTTGACACTCATCATGGAATCGAACAGATGATACAGACGTCTCTCCGTGAAACATATGTGCGTATTTATATTGAATAAAAAACAGCCTAAAGAGATTTTAATTTTCTTCTGGAGATACATAACCTGTCTACGTAGTCACCAGGGACAGAAAATTCAGTGCCCTGGTGGAGATCTAGATAGGCACCTAAGCCTTTGGCTGGATAGTAAAGCTGGGCACTTTTGCTCATGTCCTTGGCTCAGACACTTAGGCTGTGCCTAGTTATGAATTAAATTCAAAATTCACATTTGTCAGAAAGAAATCTCATCATATAATTGATGTCCTAGTCCAAACCCCAGGTGTGTCGTCTCACAGCCAAAGTGAAAAACTCATATAATTGGCTTGTACCTGATCTTTCCCACACTACAGCTCTGTGCCAAACATCTAGAGGATGTTACAGAAGGAGGATGTTCCTTTTTCACCCAAAGCAGCCCTGTGCATCTCTCAGCTACAGTAATCCCTGTACCTGTGGTAGTACCATTCCTTAAGACATCACCTAGACCACTAAATGCACCTTCAGTTGTATGACTCACTTCACAGGTAAGGCAAGAATTTACCTCAGAAGTCTACAAAATACCACCCTTCATTAAAATATATCAGTGATTAGGCATAAGAAACACCACCAATTCAACCTCACGCCATCTAGCCTAAAGTGTCTTTCAAATGGGTGATGAAACTCCTTTAAGGGCTGTCTAGAGGGAAAAGGATTCAGAAGGTTACTTATAAGTCTTCCCATAACTTTGACTACCTTTTTCTTTATTTTTTTACATATTTGTCATTGCCACACCACAGAATGTATAGTTCTTTTGTGGCTGAAACAATTATAAGAATTGTTCTGTAAGGGAAAAAAACACTCTGAAAAGAGATTCTCAGGACTTCACAGGGAAAAAGGAAAAGACATAGGAAGAATAAGGAAAAGAAAAATGAAAAGAACAACAAAAAGAACAATTTACTGATTCTCATTTTATTTCAAACTAATTAGTTGGTCATTTTATTACAGTTAATGATTTCAAAGAAGTGAGTTCATTCTAATTCAGGCTACAGGATGTATAAAGCTGATGTAATACTGAAACGAATCCTACCATGCATACATACCCTTTCAGTCACATAAAGGAAGATGAAATATTACTCCACAGCACAATTCAATGGCAAGTTTTTGTGACCAGTGTCTGTCTGGCTGAACAGACCACTAATCTCTGAGAAAAATAAAGTCTGTCTGATGACTCAAAGCAACCTCAGAGTATTACAATCTTCTCCCTCATATGGTTTATGAGTTATTCCACTATGGCTTTTATAAAGATGGTTAAAAAATAATCGGAATGTTAGAACTTGTAAAGACCAATCAGTTAATCTATTTCATATCCTACCAATACAAGATTGATCCCCCCAGTACTCTTTCTAGGTCTTTGTCCAAGCAGGCTTTGAACTCAACAATTGTTGGAGTTTCCAGCTCTGAGAAACTATTTCACAGCCTAATAGACTGAACTGCTAATTTTTTGCTCTCCTAAATTTTTCTCTATCCATACTTTCGTCTCTGCAGGCCACCTTATATGCTTCCTCTTCCACTATGATTTTACAATGTTGAATTAGTCATGGATTGTTACTAGCTTCATCTCTGTCTCCCCTATTAGCCACCATTTCAGTCAGTTCAACAAATTTTTGTGCTTTATGTAACTCTACACAGACATTTCTACATGTGTTTGGTTGTTCTTTGATTTTCGTGTGGGATTAGGGTGAGTTTTACCTACATTTTCACAGGAGCTATCATCAGTTACATTTTAGCTCTTTCAGGGGGTTTTATATTATCTTTCAATCTTTATGGGTATCCTTCCTTTAAATTGCGTTTAAGTCTTAGTCAGACTTTAGTTGCCAAGCTTCCATCTAAGGCAAATTGAAGTAAAATAATTTTGGGGGCAGACAGAACAAGACACAAAGAGGAGAAGTTCCAGAGGTATTCAGAAATACCCTGGTTTGAGAAGCAAAGCGAATAAGCTCTAACACTATCTGAAATGAGTGTTTCAGCACCTAAAATATGCCTGAGTCCTTAGAGGACTTCTAATCTGCTACCAATGATCAAACTTCACCTAAGTCACCCGTACAGCTCTGAATCCAGCACAAAACATAACCAAGGGAGAGGAGTGCATCTGTCAGGTCTTACACATATTCTATGGAAAAAAAAAAAAAAAAAAAAGCAGCAGTAGGATCAGTACTCAGTGCTGCTTCTCCCTCAGAGGAGTCCCCTTTTTACCATGCCACAAACTTATGTTTCTTTTTACTTATTTTCTCCATCTGGACCCATCAGTCTTGAATTGCTTTCTGCACAAGAGTTTCCGAAAGGACTACAAAGGCGCCTCAACTGGGATATGCCCCAGTCTGGCAGGTAGTGTGATTTGTGGAGTACTGTGGCAACCTACTCTAGATGCTCTGTGGATCGATCTCTGCTGGGTTGATATGGATCTCAGGTACTAAAGGAAACACCATACTGGGCCTACATGCTTCCCTCCCTAAGTGTATTACCTTCCTGAGTTTGGCCCCTATCACAAGATTTAGGGTCTTAATTATTTGTATTTGTCCTCCAAAATTTACAACACACTTAAACCCTGCAGATCTCAGCCAACTTCTTTTTAGCTACTCACAGAGATTAAATACTTAATTTTTACTGATAGCATGCTTTCTCCCTCCTCCCTCTCCCTTTTATTTTTATGACTCACTGGTCAGAACTGGCGCCTTGCAAGCTGGTTTTGGCTGTATTATCACATGTCCATTGAGTAACCTGGTCTAGTAACAGGCGCCCCTGGCCATGCAGGGGGGCTGGAACGAGATGACCTTTAAGGTCCCTTCCAACTCAATCTATTCCATGATCCTATGATGATTATATGTCCATCTTGGTCTCAGCAATGTTCCTCCAAAAGAGTTTCTCCACAGCAACATCCTGCTTCCTTTCCAACCACCAAAATTATTTCCTTCAGGGAACATCTTTCAGTCTTAGGTGAAATCCAGATTTCTTTACTGTACCTAGAGATGTCTAATATCCATCAGTAGGAATAAATATTTATCCAGAAATCAATCTGTCACCACATTATTCACAGAGGGACGGCATACAAATTTAGAATTGTGATGTATGTCCTTACAAATGTTTTAATGTAAATGGGGAAGTGTACTAGATAGTAGAGAGGCTGCCTTTAAAATCCCCACTCCAGCCAAGTACAGCATCCTCCACAGTTCAGGACATGGGCTTTCAAATATCTTATCCCCTTCACGTAGGGTACACTAGTGTTTTTCATATGAGGGATGTATTTCATATGCTTTGTCTGCACCTCAGAGACAACTTTTAGAATTCTTTGGTAAGTGCAAATGGGGAAGAATAGTCACATTAGCTGAAAAAAACTAACTAGGTATCCAGCCGCAGTTGTTGATGGCCCAACAGGCGTTGGAACTACATAATAAAGACATACCCCATAGGTTTTGGCTTATAATAATTTAAACTGTTCTGTATCTGTGTTATTCTGGGTTAATCTGCAGCACTGTAATCAAAGCTGATGTGGCTGAAAACTAACCTGGCAAAAAGTGATGCCTGTTTGTCATCCCGGACATTTCCACAAACACTTAGTGCCTGCCCAACACAGAGGTCAGGCACATACAGAGAATGGGACTGGGGCAATCTGGATTTAGGTTGGTTTAGGCTACCATAAAGCTCCACTGTCAGTTGAAAGAAAAGGTCCTATTCTTCTACATTTTGCTGTTTGATTTTACTGTCCCACCCTTGCCTGGTTCTATTTGGGTCAAGGATCAGCCAGTTTTGTTCACTTCCAACCTCCTGTCTCAACCATGTAATGAGACTGTTAATCTCTAATGAAACACAGGAACAGCCCAAGCTTTACCATGACCCTGTGAACTGAATTGTCTTTCTTTTATGCATACAAATACTTAAAGGGTGGGTGTCAGGAGGATGGGGCCAGGCTCTTTTCAGTGGTGCCTGCCAACAGGAGAAGAGGTAATGGGCACAAACTTGAGTATAGGAAGTTCCATCTCAACATGAGGAGGAACTTCTTTACTTTGAGGGTGGCAGAGCACTGGAACAGGCTGCCCAGAGAGGTGGTGGAGTCTCCATCTCTGGAGACATTCAAAACCCGCCTGGACGCGTTCCTGTGCAACCTGCACTCAGGTGACCCTGCTCTGGCAGGGGGGTTGGACTAGATGATCTCCAGAGGTCCCTTCCAACCCTATGATTCTATGATTCTATGATTCTGCACACCCTAGCATGCTCATATTCAAGTGAGCAGGAGGAGCAGGTGAGAACAAAGTCTCACAGGCAGGAGTTAATTAGACCAAAAAACAGACAACCTTATCCTTTAGGTCTGCAACCAAGGTAAAGATACTTGTGTGCAGACACAATGCTACTAAGTATCGGAGCTCTATTTAAGATGCTATAGGAAAGTATAGCAGGGGAATATCGGAAAACAGAGATGTCTGTTATGTGCCTGCCTTCCACAGATTTTCAATAACACTTAAGAGCTTAACATCTTTTACGCTTTTGAAACCATTCTTAATAAAATAACATTAGACCTTTCACAAATCTGTCACTTCCTGGGCCACTTTGACCGAGATCAATACACTCCTGTTCACTGTTATTATGCGCTGTTCGCAGGTCCTCCATCAGTACCTTGTGGAAAGGGCAGTTTTCAATGTGACAGGCTTTTCTGAATTAATTTTCGAGTATGATTTTAAGAAATAATGTGTCAAATGTATTATAAAAATCCCTGTACTATAACGGCTATTTTATTTTCTTTATTCACTGCTTGTTTTGTTCAGTCCAAGAAGTCTAGCTTGGTTTGCAAGATTTAACAGAAATCTGTGGGGGTATTCTTAAAAAAGAAATATTCCAAAATGGATACACATGTGCAACAGCTACATCTTCTAATACTTGTACCATGAACATCCTCACTGTGCAAAATGGGTGTGTAATAATTTTAGCATCATTTAAATCCTTGATGTTGATGTGACATACCAGTTTCCATCCTTCATAGTTTTCCATTACACGCCCACAAAATACATGTTTTAAACTATATACTCAAGTTCTGTGTTGTCTTTTCCAGCTTTCTTCCTCATTTGCATTATCAATCAGATCTATTTTTTCTTTCACATGTACAATGTATCCTGTAGTCCCCCTCAGTTCAACTACATGGCATATAGCATTTATTGAACTACTTCTTCCAAACAGTGTGTTGCGCTACTTACAGTGAATTAAGAAATTGCACAAGTAATCCTCAGGGTTGTTTCCTCAGATAGTCTCTCTTTGCAATCACTTATTAAATGCAAATTGATTTTCTCATATTCATGCGAGAAGTCAGAACCTTCAGACGATGCCAATCTATCATGAAGCATACACAGGAGGAGTGGGCAGGACTGTATCAAATTGTCTGGTTTAGCAGACGACGAGTGAGGTTTAGTTGCTTAACAGAGGCAGCTTGTGAACTAGCATCTCCTGAGCGGCGTCCAGCTGCCACCCCACAATGGCCCTGCTCTATAGATTCTATGTCATTTATGCATGACCCTATGCAAGGTGACCTTATGCAAGACGTCTTCAATACCCTTAAGTATCTGAAGGCACTAAAATGATAAATTGAGGAAACTAAATCCCAATGAGAAAGTTTATCTGTTATGCTAAGAATCGTCAAAACACAAAAAGACCCAAAGTTGCCCTTACTAATACGAATGTGGTTTAACTCTTCTTGTTCCCTTTTAGTCAGTCTCAGTTTAATAATGTAATAATTCTTAACATGTTAATTTCTTAGACCAGTTGCAATGCTATTTCAGTATTCGGAAAGGCCTACATCAATGTAAATGGTGACTAAGTTGCTAAACAATAGTAATTAAATCCAATATCTGCCTCTTCACATCCACTCCTTGATGGGTCTGCAATTTTCCCATACAGAGACCTGAATCGTCCATTATACATCACAATTGTCTGTGCCCTGGGCATTCCACATTTGAAAGTCACGTTCTTTTTTTTTTTTTCTTTTTGAAGAGGTTGATGAGAATCCTACCCCCATATAAACTTATAATTTTTACTGACGTACTGCTAAATTATGGGAATTGGAAAGAATTCCAAATTAAAGTTGTTGGTTGGGTTGGTGTTTTTTTTGTTTTTTGTTTTGTTTTTTTTAATTGGGATCAACATAATAATTTAGGCATTCCTTAAAATGCAGCTTTTAAAGTTTTGTATACCCTTGAACATTTTTAGATGTCCACAATTTACTGGGTGGGTTCACACTATGACATAGTAATCAATGAACTCCCTGCGTTACAGATGTCGTTTTATTTACATTGCAGAATTCTGGTTTCAAAGCATAGAAAAAATAAAAACAACCCATGCAGTTTTTGGTTGGTCTTTGCTGAAAACAAACTCTATTCCACAAAACCAGCAAAGAGATGATTTGAAACTTATTATTATTGCCTGGGCTAGAATCTGCTTTGGTTTACTTACTCAAAGCAAATCAAACAGTTACAGTTCACACCTCAAATGGATCAGAATGTAGTTCTTTTTACAGTGAACTAACTGGTTTTAAGTATATTAACCCATATCACACACACAAAAAAGAAATTCCTAAGCATTAATCAGTAAAACAGTTTTACCTCACTGAATCTATATCTGTTGTGTCCCTAACTTAGTATACTAAGACAGGACTGAATGCTAGAAGCAACTTCCCAATATGAATATGAGTTAAGAAAAAAGAATCCTGAACGGAAAGTTACCTCTAGAAATCTTATCTATCTGAAAATTGAGTTTATTTATTTTCATGGGAATTGCAATATCTTTAAAAGAGCCTGTGCAGAAATGGGTATTCATATTTTCTTTAACTTTATAAAGCACAAAGAAACATGAGGCTATTATAATTCCCCATTAAAATCTAAAAATATATGTTCTGAAAGAGAAGAACAAAACCTATGTTTTCTTATTTACTTCCATGGAGTTATATGAGATGTTAACAAATTATGATTTCAACTTAGAATTTTTACTCCAAGTTATTCTTGGAGTAATCTGTGGTCTCTTTTCAGGCAGTGTGAATCACTGAACATCAGTAGAACCAGTATTCAGCATTCAGGGCAGAGGAAGGCACCTAATCTCTTTAAGGCGGTTCTTTCAGATTCTGCCAGCTCCTTTCAATGTGAAGTCTACAAAAATCACAAAACCCTTTCTAGCATTTTGGATTTAGGACTTGAAGATCAGTTATTTGCCACAAAGAAGTGCATCTTGATAAGGATGATGGAGAATAGAATGGGTGGGTTTCAGTACCTTGGTACTACAAAAGAGTGCACAGATTTGAAAAGACTGTACTAGTTGAAGCAGCAGTAATATGCAAGAGAACTTGCATATTACAAAGCAATAGCATGGCCCCGCTCTATTTATGTTCTTCAGTTTCATGAGGATTTTATTTCTATTTAGCTTCCTCAGTGCAAGAAGGACGTAAGACATGGGGCCATGCAGACCATCCCACCACTCTACTTGTAAGCTTGTCTTGAGCTACTATTCTTTTCCAACACAAGAATTAGAAACATGACTTTTAATCTCTCTGAGACTTAAGACATCCAACTCACATGTTAACTTGATGGGAAATTAACAGAAAGGAATCTAGTTCCAGTACTGCACTGATGACCCATTTGTAAATTATGATAACTTTAGAGTACAAAAATCTCTTGAACGCCATGGAAATAAACAACAGATTGAATTTAAGTCCTGGGGTACAAATCTACAGAGTGTACACTGAAACACATGGCTATGGCATGTCAAGAATTGGTGTTTTCTCTTGCAATTACCACTGGTACTATGGGGAAGAATATCAAATTAATAAAAAAAATTAAAAGGCTCAGTTAAAGCACTGGAACATGACTAGGACTGGTCCTGTTGATATGCAGTTACATTAGAATGAGATGTTAATTATGAATAACCTAGTTCTGGTAGTTAATATCCACAGTCACATATCCAAATATCATGACTGTCATGATATCATGATATTCTGCAGAAGGTGTTCATGTTCTACCCTTTCTCAACTTGGTATATAAATATAAAAGGTAGAACATAAAAACATTTTAACATATGAAAGGTATTTCAGGCTAGCTTCAAATTATGTGGTAGTGGTCTCAGAAAACTTTATTTAAATAGCAATTTCAGGACCACACTACTGGGACTAGTTTTAGAGGACTTTGTGATGCATTATGCTTGCTGAAGCAATGGTCTCAGAGCTCAGGAAGCTCTAACTGTCTGACAGCAGGAGTTAAGAATACAGATGGGTCTTAGTGACAATAAGGATAGTGATTTTCTTAAAACGGGTATCTAGAAATCCAACAAGAAATTTGGAGTGAGCATGGCTGAGGATGATCTTCAAGAGAATCAGGCTGAGTTAACGACCTATTTCACCACATAAGTCTATTTGCGAGAGCCCTTTCTGCTGCTGCTAGGATCTCTCACAAGGCAGGGGCAGGCATGCCATCATGAAGAAGGCCACACAGAAAAAGAAAAGACAGAGAAGACATTGGGACTCACAGTTGTGCATGTATATGGACTTTGAAGCAAAGATGTACTCCTGGTCCTGTAGCTTAAGTATAGCGAAAGATTCTGATTCCCCAACAGTCTTGGCTACGAATTCAGGATCATAACTTCCTGCTTTTTTCTAAAAGCTATTCTTTGGATTGGGATACCAGGATACACCAGCCTCCTGAAAAATATCCTCTGTAAATTTGGTCCGTGTTCCTGTTACAGTTAGGACAGTGAGGGAACCTGGTAGATGAACTATTGACAAGTGGATTTGATGTATCTGTTTCATAAATAGACCACTTCTGACAAAGTGGAAGAGGAAACTTAATTTGGCATGGCATGCACACCAGTATCATTCCACTGCTCTAATCTGGTGCTGCCTGAAAGCTTATTTTGGTGGATATTGTGTCCTGGAATGACACGGAACTAGAACTTGTGGGATGTCAAAAGACTTCCAAAAATAGCTTAACCAAATAAAATCAGCTGACCTGTGGAGATATGAAATGCACATTTAGAAACACTCAGAGCTGGAATGTAGGTGAGACTAAGTACAGGAATGCCAGGGATATGTGAATATCGAACAACAACATGAATATCACCAATAAGGACATTTATAAATAACAGTATTTGTATTTTTAAGTTACTTTGAATTTTAAACCTCTTGAAATATTAACTCAGGACTCCCAAATTCACTATGGTAGGTAGCTAAGGATTGTTAATCTTATTTTTACTGCTGGGGAAACTGAGGCAGAGAGGTTCAGTGACTTACCCAAGGCCACAGAGGGAGTCACTGTCAGAGCCGGGATTAGAGCTCAGGAGTTTCTGGCTCCCAGTCCCAAGCTCAGACCACTAGACCATGGCCTCAGGACATTTCCAGCTGGTCTTCAGTCTAAAAAAAAGTAAATTCTCAAGTATGTTACAAATATGTAACATATATATATTTCTTTTTACTTTGAATGTAATGGTATGAATGAGAACACATTGCTCATAAGTCAGTGATGAAAAGCAAACCAGTGCATTTAATCTGAGTCACCTTTATCATACATATGTGTATGATAAAGGTCTGCAGAAAAATCTTGATTTAAATTGCAGCGAATACAAACAGCTATTGTATTTTTCAGGGCGAGGAACAAATTGCCTTTCCAACCCAGCCAGCATGTCATTTATATTAATGGTGAGGAATGCCAAGTTGCTCTGTGTGTAAGTAAACTCTATTAAGAAAGTCACGTCCCTTGGTGAAGCTAGATCCTTAGTAAATTTTACTAGCTAAGCACTGAGCTCCATGTCAGAGTAATTACACCTTTTATCCACTGTGAGCTCTCTCTTAGCTTCTTCATACTCCTTAATTTCCCACTTCAGCTAATTTAGCAGTAAAATCGCAAAGGTTTTAAAAGGTTAGCTACCGAGGAACTGGCGCATGAATGTTCTGTTAAGCTCCATGCATTGAAATCACATCATGTAGAAGAAGGAATTAATTAAGTAACAATTAGGTAGTGATGGATCATTGACAACATATATACACTTTGGTGCTAAAATTAATCTCCCCTGTAAATCCAATACATTGTGTATCTTCTCATCTATACGTTGGCAAGTTTTATACATGAAATATAAAATGGACAGGCCCTTCAGCAATATGTTAAAAAAAAGGTATATCTTCTGGCACTATTGAAACTACATATTATTTTAAAAAGTCACATAGCTTCTTTTTTTTTTTTTTTTTTTTTTTAAAGAATTGAAAGAGTAATGAGAATAGCAAAAGGAGAAGAAATTTTTAAGGCATGTGATTTTAAAGTGATTGTAAGGACATTTGTTATATGAAAGTACTTAGTATGTTGAAAGTGCTAACAATTATGTAGTATTCTCTTGCTATCTACTTTTACAAGTTGCCATATTGTTTCCTTGTATTGACAGTCAGCTGCTTAATACATAGATTGGCAGTCAGCCTGGTCAATCCTCAATTCTAAAAGCCTCTTAGCAGATGAAAAATCTTTGGTTCATTCACACCTTGTAGAAAGGATGACAGGGCAGAAGTGACATCCAGATCCATTTAGAGTATACTTTGAGTCTGATTTTCCTTTGCCTTGCACCTTCTGTTGTCATTTATAGCTGTGCAAAGTGAGCACAAAGTGAATATAAAACACTGCTACCCATGTGAGGAGAGAATTCTGATTTGGTTGCATTATTTCCAGAGGTGATCACAAAAAGTGCCAGGCAGTGAAAAAATCTGGCTCTGCTTAGAAAATCTAAACAATTTTGACACAAAGCATAAAGTAGCAGCAGCGCTTTCCAAACAATTTACAGAAATTGCACTTTTTCTTTGGAGTAATGGGTATTTTCATTTGCTGTTTGATTGGTATTTTCATAGAAAAAAAAGTAAGCATTAAACTCATCTACAGAAAATGAATCCTATTTCTTCCTTTTTTGTTATAGACATATTTAACTGTGAGTCCTAAAGTATATTCTCACATAAAATGGTCCTTCGTAAGATCTCCACTAGTTGTACCTTTCCACGTGCTACTTCTAAATCCAGTGCTTAGAAAGTGACACTTCTACACATCCTCCCGGAATCCATGCCAAAGTTGGCATTATCACAACAGCTGGTCTCAGTCCATCAGAGTTCAATACTGTTCTGGGTTTAGTATGGGGGGCAAATTATTGGCTCAGCATCTACTAAACAGTGATATCTCTGCTATACAATCTACCACTGCTATGAAAATGCAACACCTACTGCCAAGTATTTTCAGGATACAAACTCACATTAGCAGGAAAGGCCTGCAAATATTAGATCGAAAAATGTGTGTTAACAAAACTGATAGTTAACAAATTAAGGACTTAATCTGGCTGTTGCTGGAGACATGGTCAAGAATTCTTTCTACTTAACAACAGGCATTTAGTGTATAATAATTAATTCAATATGTTTGGACATTTATTTGCCCGTACTAATTGGGGGCGTTTTTCTGGCCCTTCGAAGAAATCCTTCCTGCTACACTTAGATGCCATGGTGGGCCTGGCAGCTCAGGTGTGTTGGCTAGGAGCATAAATAGAAATTACTTGACTGCATCAGCAGCTGTTGACCTAAGAGAACAGCTACAGTATATAGTGTCTTTTGATGTTTCTGTTAGAGGATTTATTTTCATTTAATCACAGTCATGCACTCCATAGACTCATCCTAAGACATAGTTCCCAAACCTATTACCATTGTCCAAAGCCCACCCTTCAAACAAGTGGCTAAAGAACAAATGAACATATTTTTTTCTTCTTCCCATTGTAGTAATACTGTATTATAGATCGGGAATTCTTGGCCTTTTTGGTTCTTTTTTCTTTTTTTTTTTTCCCCCCTCTTTTCCCCCTTCCCCTTCTGGATTCAGTCCTTCTTTAAGTATTCTGAATTGCTAGTCTGGCTTGATGAAGAGTACTGTGTGTTTGTTGTGTGTCTGCATGTGTGATACCAACTGCTGAAGACTGCTTGATGTTAGATGAGGACTTACGCTCAGAGCTGCTCTACAGTTGGCTCTCTGGCAGAATCTCTCCTCACCAATGACAATGACGTCTTCATGTGGGGGAGAGACTGTTTTATAATATTACACTTGCCATGGCCTTAATTTTACTGATGGGGAATGATTATGATTTCATTTACGTTAATCAAAATCATGAGTCATTCCATTCATGTCAGTAGCTTTAAAAAGCTCTATAGACAAGTACGAGTTCAGAATCAGGCTTCTGGTGTTTAATTTGAAAGGATATCTGAAAAACTTCATTAAAGATAGATACTGAAGGATAGATCCTCTGCTTACTTTGCATTACTCAGTCATGCCATTAACATAAAACATCAAATAAAGAACTATAATGACAGCTGGCAATGTGTCACAGTACAGGGGTTTTCTGTTTACCTCTGGTACAGAGAACATGCCTGAATCAACGAGATTTAAGATAATATTTCAAGCCTGACAAAGCTACTGTATTAGGTCTCCTTGCCCTTGGAAGTTGGCATTAATGTTTCAAAAACTTATTTCCTTCCTTTGTTTTTTTTTTTTTTACGTCACTCATACATAACTTTAATGCAAAAGCCCTGAAGGCAAACAATATTTAAGTAAGACCTCAGAGACTGAGTTAAGTTTTATAGCCCTGTCCATAATGAATATTATGTCTGGTAAATACAGGAGCATCAAAAGAGTGATCACAATTCATAAAGTTTGTTTTGTTAGTATCTCATAAAGCCCTATCAAATCTTCCTTCTTTTTTAAAAAGCAAAAAAAAATGCTAATTTTCCAAAATATAGTCATTCTAAAACAATAAAAGGCTTTGTACTGGTGTCTGTCTCCTGCTCAGACAGAGAAATTGTGCAGGGGATGATGGGCCCTAATTTAGTCCTCACTGATAAGTACTTTTAAGACTAAATATTCTTGAAATTGCACTTACTTAAATTACACTCAAGCTCCATGTCAATCTAAAAAAAAAGATGATGGGGGGGAAAATCATTTCAAGAGGTCTAGCAAGCTATCAGAATATCGCTTTATTATATGTGTTCAGATTTTTTCCATTTTTGAAGTCAGAGAATTATTGGCATTTGAGAACATTTTAGAAATCTGTTTGATATATTACAGGCCCTAGAAACTATTACTGTGGAATATACTCTCAGCTTCACTACAAGCACATGCCCCAAGACACCAAATCAGAGTTGAGGGTTTTATCAACAAACCAGGACAAAACGGAAGCTGAAGGAAGGGATCTTTTAGTATGTTTTATATAGGTCTCACTGAATATCTCACTGAAAACTAAAGATCTATCTGTGCATCTTGCTTTTCCAGTACAATGGGATTAGCAAAAATATTTTCTCCCCATTCCCAATGAAAGCTTTATTTTCACCCTGCTAGACCATGTGTTCAGTTTTATACCTTACACTTCCTCAGCATAAGAAAATTCTTGTACAGTGAAGCAATCAGATACTGTCTTCAGGCTGAATACAACTGTTAGTTAAACCACTGGTCCCTTTTCAGAAGACCTTGATATAATTTCCACTCTTGGTAACTGTGGGAATTACACATTTTTTCTTGTCTTTGTAATAACATTGCTCTGTATTTCAGTAAGAACACTTGGGCTTAATTATAAGGCAACAGACTTTACATATCTGTGCCGGAAAACAATTAGAAACCTCGCTCTTTGTTTTTTGATAAACTAAAGTGAAAGAGAAACTGAAGAAATATAAAACAGAGAAGTGACCTACCGTGGTTGTCTTTATCCGTCCTCCTGGTTGTGTACAGGTCCAGCCTGATTTATTGATTAGCAAATCACAGCCTTCTCCTTCTAAACATGGAAGCATTTCACACCACTGTTTTGTTTTGATAATTCGTGCTATGGAACAGAAAAGAAAAAAACAAACAACCAAAACAATTGGCAGGAGAATTCACATTTCACTTATCTCTAAACACTTTCTCATTTGAGTTGTCTATTTTCATCATCTGATAATGCAGCCATAGGTTATGATGTAGACAGCCCTAGGCAATTTACAAAATTATTTACAACACCTGCTGTGCCAACAAATTTCATAATAAAAATAAAACTTAAAACCCAACAATAAAACAAAAGACAGCTCTGTTATAAATTGAAAGAACATAAAAGTTAGTTAATTTTCTAATTGTAATTCTCCTTACAGGCAAGGAAATATTGTTGGGGGGCTAACAACTGAAGACCTACTATTCTAACTAATCATTATGGTAGCCTAAAAGTGACCTACGACTGGGATCCATTCTGTTAGACTCTATAAACCTGAGCAGGTTTACACCTTCTTATCCTGAAGTGCTTTCAGTGTAAATAGATGAGACGCACAGTAGAGAGAGAAAAGCTATAATAAACAGTAGAGGGGTCAACATAATCACAGCAATTTTGAAACTCTGTGATACTTGCGGTGGTAGGGGCATAGTTAGGGGCAGGAACCAGGAACATAAGAAGGCCAGGTGTTGAAGTAAAGGTTGGGAAATCATGGGGAAAGAGACAATAAACAGAGGGAAGACTAGAACAAACACCCTATTACCCTAGTACTACGAGGGAAAGGATGCCTAGTGAGGAAGGTCCCTAACTGTCTGAAAGGTGGTGTGTAGAGTGCTTTGTGGCTCCTCTTAATGCTTGCATCTCTGGTAAGCTGGTTCTGCAACATTTCCTCAAGGTCACACACAGCAAGTAGTCTTGGAACAACAGAGCTCTGACTGCATTAAAGTAGACGCAGAGGAGCTGTAGGGAGAAATTCTTCTCCAAGGCAGGGAGAAAAGGGGCTTTAATTCCTGTAGACCTCTTTCTGGATTATAATACTACTTCTTTTGAGTTCACCTCTGTAGTATTTGGGTTCCTTCTCATAGAGTATTAAGCAATATGACTAATATCTAATATTTCATTATTCTTTCACTCTCCCCCTGTAGGCAAAATTGTAGGATGGAGTGTTAGTTTGGTATACTTTTTATAAAATACATATACAGAGATGCACTCCCTTGTACGGTGCCATATACTCATCTTAATCAAGGTAAGGCCCCCCAAACATTCTATCTTTTGCTCAAACTGTAAGGCTCGTAGTCCACAGAAAATGGTCCTCAGTTCCTTCAGAGGCCATCTCAGCAATCCTGGGCAAGACTATAAGAAAGCTTCATCACCTCCATTTGTATGCAAGTGCCCTAGGATTCAAGGGCAGAACAAGTTCCACATAGAGGGACACAGATCATGTCTTCCTCTCTGTTGATGTTTGACACCAATACATGCAACATACCTTCACACAGTCATGGACCCAACAAAAAAAGAACTACAGGAGAAATACTCAGCAACGTAAGCGTGCAAGAAGCTTAGGATGCTCCAAATTAATTTTGGGTCCAAGGAGGTTAAAAGCAGGAATTTATACCCAGTGGCAGTTGCAGTGGTTTATGCTTACCTGAACGTGTGATTCAGTCTCCCTACACCCCTGACTTCCTCTATCTGAAACTACTTAAGAGTACGATTCCCAATGCCACTGGATCATGGCAAGAAATAGAGGTGTAATTTAAAGTCTTTTAACAAAATTCTTTCCAATATTTTGACACAAAACAACTTGTGTCCTCAGTCCCAGTGCAATTGTTGGTAAGCTCTAGCAATATAACGAACACCGATTTCTTTCACTGGAAGCTCAATCTGAAATTCATATTAAGATTTTCTTTATAAAAAACATTCTAGTGCCCAAAGGTCTACATAGGAATTTGCACTGTTCATTAGGCAATATATATATCGCTCAAGGAATTATTCCTAAACAATTTTCATAACTACAATTTTTTGAAGCAAATCCACTAAGATTTCATAGCACATAATATACAGAAATCTGGATTGTGCGTGGGGTCCATAGGTACTGCTCTACTGAGAACTGGATGATACCAGTTTTCGAGGCTAACATCTCCTATGTAACAGACAATAGCCCCATCCTTTCTGGGTGAAGGCATACACCCAGTTGCAGGCTTTACAGAAAAAGCTCAGTAAAATGTTAACACCAAACCCCACCCATTCGCATGGATATATTTTGCAGTTCACATATGGAAATGGCTATTCCTATCAACGTTTCAACAATATGAAGGATCAGTGAAAGACTGAATAGTCATTTAAACTCAGAAATGTACTAGATTGCCTTTACTGTCTCAGGTGGGAGGTTTTCCTGGAAACATAATTTGAAATATTCTTTAAAAAAAATATTTCTCTCCTCTGCGAATTACTCCTAGTGTTTGCTTGGTTGCTATCTCAGAATGCAGCTATTGGTAATATCACGAGTATATGGAGTCCTTGCTCTGGGTATTGGCTATATCCACACAAATTTAGAACACACCAAGGGTATTTTACAGAACATAAAGTTTAAGACATTTCTGTGTTAAGTGTATAGACTAGCTCATGCATTTAGGCCGTGAGAATTAGAACCAACTTCTTTTGTGGGGAAAAGCTACTCAGCTCACATGGTTTAAACCAAATTAGTATCACAATGGTTTATTAATTAATGACACACAATCAGCAGCACTGCAGGATCAATACCAGTAATACAGAGAACTAAACCATTGCAATACACAAGAAATGTTTGTAAACACCTGGTAATTCCTAAACACCCATTCAGAGCTAACCCCAAACACTTCTAACACACACAGCCACAGGCACACCCCACTCTCCCATGGGAAGCCCCCGCACCCTCCGGGCAGAAGAGGTGGATCCATCTCCAGGGCAGCCCTGTTTGCCAAAAGCTGGCCAGGTGGGCACCCTTGCACTTAGATATAAATTGAAGCCTATACAGACACACTGTCCTGTTAAACACATGCAGCCACAGTCGCAAAAGGGAGGCCGTATTCATGCCTGTGGGGTCACATCTATTTTTGCATTTTCACTTTTCAGTTTCCCATGACAGCAGAGTATCACGGTGAAGCTAAATACATAGTATAGGGAGCAAAGTATACAGCGATTTTATCAGCATAATATCAAGAATTTCTATCAGTAATTGAAACTGAGTTACACTAGTCAAAGCAAAGGAATACACTGTATTTCCTGAGGCAGTATAGTTGCCTTTTTACTGCTATATTCACCAGGGGTGAAACTCAGCCTTCTGCAGACAAGACAGCAAAAAGCCTATCAGATTCTTCAAATCCACTCCAAGCTCCATTATAAAGAATTAAGTGGCACTTAAATGATACATAGGCTTTGTGCAGACCTTCTGCAAAGAACTGAATTTCATCTTAAGAATCTGAGCTGACACGACTTTGCATCTCCTCAGGAGGCCTGTGCCCCTTCACTTAAACTGAAGCTAATAGGAAGTGACGGTGCTCAGCCCATGGTAGAATTGCTTTGCCGGGTAATATCATTTGAACTGGAGAACAAATGGGCTTTATCCAAGGGTTTCTCATACAAACAGTTCTGAGGTGTTGCAGGCTGGCAGAGGTTATATCAACACGACGCCAAGCTATACACCAAAGTGTTCTCAGCGGTTTGGTAAGATAAAGCAATTTGCAATGGATTTCCAGTTATTAGTAAAAATAAATAAGTAAAAGTCTCTATTCATGATCAGTATTTTCCAATTTAAGACAGAATACCACAGATTATTTTCTGCTAAATACTGCAACTAGATACATTTTGTCACTAAGCTTCTCAACTGGTTTAACATCATATATATACTTTCCTATAGAAAATCAGCTTTATTTTCTATACTTTCTTTTCACATATCCACTCTTCATTCAGGCCGTTATAAATTGCTGCATCTCTACTCGATCTCATAACTGAAAACCATGAACTTTTTATGATAGCAAAAAAGTGAGATAAATCTTGTTCAACAGCAGTAAATACAAAAGCTTACAGCCATCTAAAATATGTTATATTAAAACACTCAGATTGTTACAGTTAGTTTTCTCTCTCTCTCTTTTTTTTTTTTTTTTTTAATGTTGGAGACTAAACTTTGAAATAAAAGTAAAAATATGTGTTTATTTTCATCAAATAAGAATACTGATTTGGATACTGAGATTTAGGATTTCAGATTACATCATACTCCCATGCAAAAAAAAAAACTTGGTGTGTGAAATGGATATTTACAAATCATAATGAAAACCATGGTACAAGTACCTAAGTAAAGTAAAAAAAAAAAAAAGATGTCTTAGTTGATGTTTCTCAGTCAATTCCAGATGCCTGAAGTAGTGAGCGGAAGATTCTTTGTAGTTGGGAGTGGGGAAAATTTCTCCTAAGCCCAAGCAGGATATACCATTTTGAAACATGCTTCTTAAATGAGAGCTTAGCTCACCTGTACCTCTCATAGAATGATGTTCTCCTTAATGTTATTTTTCTCAATGATAACTTGTAGCACTTAATGCAAAATGTAAACTACGCAGTGGAGAAATTATTTCCTTTTTCATTTTCTTACATCATTTCACTGTTGTGAACTTGAAGAAAGCTGATCAGCATAGCTGATTCCCAAATTCAGAAATGCCTGTGGGTTCATCAGTTTAGGTGTAGCTAGATACATTTGTCCTGGTGTTCCTCTCTTGCCCTATTAACTCTAAACAGGACCTACATCTTTTATTATTAATTACCTCCAACTGATTCCAACTGGTTCCATCATCCCACTCCTCTCCCAGCCTCTCTGTTCTCTTTACCTTGTATTTTTCCTTTTTCTTTATTCCATTTTTTTCAGCTGTAGCCTTTTGCTCCAACCATTTCTCTCCTTTCCCTGATTCAGTACATATACTCTATCTACCTACCAAAGATCCCAAAACACTTTGCAGACCTTATTATGTTGAGCTAGTTTTACCTATGGCTGGTAAATGCTGTTCGTTGTCCCCATTTTGTACAGAGGTTAATCAACTTGACCAAGGTCACACAAGAAATTCGTTGCAGATTTGGAAACAGAACCTCTGAATTCTTAGTGGTTGCTAGCCTGGAGACCTTTGTCCCATTTTCCTTCAGAAAGAGAGCGTGCTTTAATACATATATATATATAAGAAATTAAACAACAACAATAAAAAATATGCAAAGTAATAGGCTTTTAAAAACATACATCAGTTAAATTGCAGCAGCAGGAAAGAGGCCAGCAGAAACACAACCTGAATCACAGTACTGTAATAAGACATTGCAATCATGAACCGTCTTTAGAGCAGCAATTTGGCTGTAATAGTGTATAAACCCCAAACATTAATCTATTTTACTATACAACAAGGAAACATCACAAACCTTGGATACCTTTTACAGCAGTCATTCTGCTCCATTTAAAAAATTGGAAGCAGTGCTAATTCACAAAGAGTTAGCTCGTCTCAATTATTTATAAGGCATCTAGACCAAAGACCATTTAGTTCTAAGAACAGCAATATAGCAATGTCTAGACACCCATTTTATCATTTAGCTCTTGCTGTCAAGATTGGGAGGGATACTTGAGCTGAAGTTGAGAAATGCATGGAAAAAAAGTGATCTCCTGCAAGCTACAGAGAAGCTACAGATTGAGACCAGGCAACTAGATGAAGAGTAAAAGACTGAATGACAGGGCAGAGGCTTTTCCTGCAGCTCACCCCAATCATAGTTCCAGTAAGGGAGAAATCTTATTGCAATCCCAAGGTTGAGAAGAGACCTTCAATATTGACCTGTTTCCTGAAAAAAGAACGAAAGTCTTGGCTTACCATCAACAGTGCAGATTGCACCATGCACAACATATATTTGGGAGGAGGAACATGATATACAGGAGACGATCTCCAAATTATGCAGTCATCCGTATCATCCCAAACCAGGACTGTCTAAGGGGCGCTCCTGCCAGTTACATGAATGGTCCCTAGGAATTCAGCTGTGGCATAAGTGGTTGCTGGATTAAGCTGTGTGAATATAGGAATTTACTTAGTAAATCCCAATGGCATAGGTTTAACTTTAAAACTACTGTGTTTAGCAAGGCATCCAGGCATCTGTTTAATTTTAAGAAGGTACCTAATGTTTTGCTGAATCTTCGTAAGACTCTGTAAAATAAATATATACTGACAGCTTAGGAGGGAGAAAGTCCAAAGGTATTACAATAATCATAAATTATTATTAACATACAATAAATCCCCAGAACACAAGACAAAGGATAAAAAACCCAAACAAATGAAAAAACCACCACAATTAAGCAAATAAAAGCTGAAGTAGAATCCAGATTATAGGAGCACTCTCCTGAAATTCAACAGCTCCTATCTTCTTTCCTGGTTGTGTCTCAAAATAACAGATGTTCCTCATTATGATGCCCCAAACAATAAATAAATAAATAAACAATGAAAATAACCATATGAGAGTAAAGGATCACAAGATATCTGATCCTTTTGTAGTTTAGAAAGAAGCATGTATTTACCTGACCTCTCTCTTTTCAGTTCTTTGAAAACCTTAATCTATGTGACTTAGTGATCTAGTAAGGTATCTTAGCTTTGTCTATGCCCAGATGTTCAACATTTGTATGACAGAAGCACTATCCTAAAATGGAAAGTGTCCTACCAATCAGCTTCACAGTCATCTTCTGTCTGTTTCCATTTTAATTTTCAAGGGCCAGTTTTCTTCTATTTATAATTGCTCTTATTTGAGATTGCAATATATCTCCGTATTTGTTCTCAATCCCTTAGCCTTTCACTGGCAACTACTGCAATTGCTTACATGGAAAAGTAATACAGAAAATATAACACACATTTTTCTACTTCTTATAGAGCAATCTAACAGAAACAGAAAAAAAAAAAAACAAAACACATCCACCATCATTTACCAGATCTCACCGGGTCACAAGCAGCATCCTGACAGTCACAATAAATAATAAATACAGATAAAATTTACATGTGGAATTTTACTTAGGAACAATACATGTGCTCCTAGCCTCTTCTAAATTGGTGGTTTCTAACTACATAGCAAAATGCCAATGCTTTAAATAGGCAACCTGGCCCACAACTTTGCCCAGGATTTCAGCTCTTGCCTGAATATTCACAGCTGTACATATTCACTGATTTTCAATCTGTGAATGATCTAGTGCTTCATTGTCTGTGGGTAGTTAGCGTTTGCCGTCTAATAAGAGATGCTAATTGAACACCTACCCCTAGAGAAAGCCTTTGTCAGGACTCAGTGTCTTCTGTTTCTGTCCCCTGCTGTTCTGCTCTGCTGTATTCAATTAGTGTGCTGGAAGCAAAGTAAAAATTACTAAAAATCTGATCTGTGATATGCCAGCAAAGAAGCCTTCAGAGATCAGGTTTTCATCACATTTCACTTTGCTGCCAGCACACTGAGAACGGCAAATTTAACTGGAGAGGGACAGCAATTTCAGACCCAAAGAAGAGAATCTGAAGACAGCTGTAAAGAATAGAGACAAGGGAGGGATATAATGGAAAGTAACAAAACAGATACTAGAAAAAAAAAAGAAAATAAAGAATAAGTCAAGGAAGGAAGGAAGGAAAAAGAGGACAAAGCTCATCTATGTAGTAGTAGCTACTGAAGCAGATGGGTAAGGTCAAAAAATTGCACAACTTGTTCAGTGGAGCTAGTAGGACAACGTGGGTAAGTGAAGGCTAAAGACCAGAACTGTGTAGTGCTTGTTTTTTTTCTCTTAAGTACACCGATTTCAGTCCTTCTGATATGAGCAGAGTACTGCAGTGGAAGACCAGATTTACTGTGGTTCAAAGAAGAATGTGAAAGAACTGGGCAGATATTCATGACCATCCCTGTGTTACGCAGAGAAGGCTGGGCAGCTGTGGAAGAAGAAGGACCCCAAGAACTCCCAGCTATGAAGCATGTGAATATGCCAAGGTAACCACTAGGTAGACAGCAAAGCAGGAATTTAAAGGAGGAAGCCACAGTAGGAATAAAATATGCTCTAGGTTACGTGGTAGAGAGTGATTAGTGCCACAGAAAGAAGCTGGGAATAAAAGATTATGAGGCTGGTAGTAAAAGGGAGTGCAGGAAAGGTGGCAGGAAGGTTATAAATCAGCCTTCCAAGTGTCTGAAAACACACTGAGTCTCAGAGCATAGATACCCATGGATATGGGTGACAAAGGATTCCTGGACACTTCACGCTATCTGCAGCTTAACATTTGACTGCACAATATCTGTTTACGTACACATGAAACACACACTAAAAAGATGGCCAAGTATCAAGGTCCTTCTTGGGACACTAGCTATGGAGTGCTCATGTACCCAGGCTTACTAGGTACATTTAATGAACACTACACATGCTCAATAAGGAAGAAAAAAAAAGAAAAAAGCACTCTTCATTTGACAACTGCTTTTACATGGACAAATCAGAATGTGAGACTCCATGCGCATGAGAACTGAAATCTGCTAGTCTTTATTCTTTATAAAGCTATTTCCAGGAATTTTAGATAATGTTCTCCATGTGCATTCAAAGGACAAGCATTTAGCCGAGTGGTTCTGTTCTGGCCCTCACTGCTTTTGGTACTTTCCAAGTCCAATGCCAGCATGTACGCTGCTGCTGTGACATGGTGGTGACATTTTATTGTGCACTGAAAGAGATAATAATTCAGCTGTTCTCAAGTACAATGGGCTTCCTTTGTCAACAACCACAGCAATGGGAAACACTGCCCTCCTTTTGTCACGTATGTAAGAACAGAACATGCAAGCAAATTGAGTTGAAATGAGCTCGATAACTAGCACAGAAGGAGAGGAACAGCTGCTGCTATGAGAACAATTAAAAGTATTAGAAAAAGAAACTCAGCAACGAGGCTGTACTTATCCCATACCCCCTGTGATATCTTCCTTTTCCACATGGCTAGATGCTGTGTTACACTAAACTCTATGCTCTTTGGGGTAAGTCTGTGACTTTTTGTTTTGATTAAATAGTAAAAATAGGCTATGGTTATGCTGGGGATTTTAACACAAATCAATGCTATGTGAATGAAAATCAAGAAAAAAATTAATAAGTGAGAAAGGTGAAAACAGAGAGAAGGAAGTAATTATACGGTATCACCTTTCCCAGTGGAATACAATTAATGTAACCACTTGTGATTCTTTTGGAACTTGTGCTCATAAGTATCACTTTGTCAGTGCCCCAGGAAACTTGCCATAGTGAACCGTAATGTTGACCTTTAGGTAGCTTGGAAACCGGCCTTTTCTCATGACTTCTGCTTTCATTAGCCAGTATTTGACCAACAGAGGAACAAATGTGTTTAAATACATCAAAGATGTTAGTTTATATAACATGCACTGAACTGGTAGGCTGTCCATGGGAAACCCTGTTATCAGTGGATGTGTTATAATTCGACTGCACAGTCAATCTCACACCTTGTCAGACAGCAGTTTGACATCATGACTATGCAGAACATGATTTCTGACTGACAGATGAAGCTATGTGAATTTTTTTCATGTAACTTTTCTCATATACATAAAATATTACTGTTCCTTACCCAAAATGTATATGATATGAAATATTTTTCCTCCTTTTTGTACTCAATTTGGGCAATCAATGGTCTCAAAACTTACTAAAGCTTTCTCTGTATATACATTAATATTTGGTAAAAAATAAAAAAAAAAAATAATTACAAATTATTGCCTTATATAAGGTTTCTATTTTTATTTTACTTTTATAATTTGCACATAATATCAGGAAATGGATATCTTAAAAAGAAAAATAATGCAATTCATCTCCAAAACTCAGCTAACGCATGGATGTTTTTACCTTGTGTATTTAATGCACAGAGGAACTGATTTTCAAAGATTCATCAGATTCTACTTCATAAAAATTCCTCAGATGTTTTAGGTAGTAAATACGCTACAGTTCAGAAGGAGCTCTATAACAGAAATAGTCACTCCTTAGAAGGAACTGTCTTTTTCACCTAACAGGCAACATTCCGTTTGTTGGAACACATCCAGCAAATCTACAGACAGCCACAGAAGGCATTTTAAAGGCCCATAGTCTCCCTGTCTCCTTCACCATCAGAAAATATAATTTGAAATTTTCAAAATGATTTTTGTGAAATCAGACTGGAGGCCTTGGTCATAGGGTGCAAAAGGGGGAAATGCTGCTTCTTTTCTAGGGCGGGCAATGCATGTGCTCGTACGCTATGGCCACTGCACTTGCAAGCAGGAGTCCAGTCGCATGTCAAAAGCAGTACAGCTGGCTGGCCACAGGACATAGTAATAGCACAGACAATACACTTTGACTTACTTTTTTAAACTATGAACTCTGAAAGTAAGGTGCCATAAGCACTTGTGGTTCTGCAGCAACTGCTCGCATTGTTAAAAATCAGACCACCATGAACAAAGCAGTTGACCACGACAAGTCATTGACAGTTAAAACTCCTTCTTTGTATTGCACTCCTTTACTAGAAACATGATGAGTCATAGATTTTTACGGACAGAAACAACCAGCTACACTAATCTAATCTGATCTTCAGCTTTATAAAATCATAGAATCATTTAGGTTGGAAAAGACCCTTAAGGTCATCGAGTCCAACCATTAAACCAGCACTGCCAAGTCCACCATTAAACCATGTCCCTAAGCACCACACCTACACATCTTTTAAATACCTCCAGGGATGGTGACTCAACCACTTCCCTGGGCAGCCTGTGCCAATGCTGGATAACCCTTTCAGTGAAGAAACTTTCCCTATTACCCATCCTAAACCTCCCCTGGCGCAACTTGAGGCCATTTCTTCTTGTCCTATCACCTGTTACTTGGGAGAAGAGACAGACCCCGACCTTGCTACAATCTCCTTTCAGGCAGTTGTAGAGAGGGATAATGTCTCCCCTGAGTCTCCTTTTCATAACCCCTGTTCCTTCAACCGCTCCTCGTTAAGACTTGTTCTCTAGACCCCTCAACAGCTTCATTGCATTTCTCTGAACATGCTCCAGTACCTCAATGTCCTCCTTCTAGTGAGGGGGTCCAAAACTGAACACAGAATTCAAGATGCAGCCTCACCAGTGCCGAGTACAGGGGGATGATCACTTCCCTAGTCCTGCTGGCCACACTATTTCTATTACAAGCCAGGACATTATTGGCTTTCATGGCCACCTGGGCACACTGCTGGCTTATATTCAGAAGGCAGTCCATCAACACCCCCAAGGCTTTTTCCGCTGGGCAGCTTTCCAGCCACTCTTCCCCAAGCTTGTAATGCTCTGTGGGGTTGTGACTCAAGTGCAGGACCCAACACTTGGCCTTGTTGAATCTCACACAATTGGCCTCGGCCCATCGAGCCAGGCTGTCCGGATCCCTCTGTAGAGCCACCCTACCCTCAAGCAGATCAACAGTCCTGCGCAAATTGGTGGTGTCTGCAAACTTACTGAGGGTGCACTCAATCCCCTTGTCCAGATCGTTGATAAAGATATTAAAGAGAACCATTCCCAATAATGAGCCTTTTGCAACACTCCTTGTGACTGGCTTCCAACTGGATTTAACTTTATTTACCACCACTCTTTGGGCCCAGACATCCAGCCAGTTTTTTATCCAGTGAAGAGTACAGCCATCCAAGCCATCAGCCACCAGTTTCTCCAGGAGAATGCTGTGGGAAACAGTGTCAAAGGCTTTACTAAAGTCCAGGTAAACAACTTCCACAGCCTTTCCCCCATCCACTAAGCGGGTCACCTTGTCATAGAAGGAGATCAAGTTTGTCAAGCAGGACCTGCCTTTGATATACCCATGCTGACTGGGCCTGATCACCTGGTTGTGCTGTACAGTGCATGATAGCATTCAAGATGATCTGCTCCATAACCTTCCCCAGCACAGAGGTCAGAATGACAGGCCTGTACTTCCCAGGGTCCTCCTTCCTGCCCTTCTTGTAGATGGGTGTCATATTTGCTAACCTCCAGTCAACTGGGACCTCCCCACTTAGCCAGGACTGCTGACAAATGATGGAAAGTGGCTTGGTGAGCACTTCCACCACCTCCCTCAGTGCCCTTGGGTGGGTCCCATCCAGCCCCATAGACTTTTATATGTCTAAGTGGTGTAGCAGGTTGCTAGCCCTTTCCTCTTGGATTATGGGGGCTTCATTCTGCCTGTCCCTGTCTTCCAGCTCAGGGGACTGGCTACCCAGAGAGCAACTGGTCTTACTATTAAAGACTGGGGCAAAGAAGTTTTTAAGTACCCCAGACTTTTCCTCATCCTTGGTCACTGTTTTTTCCCCGGCATCCAATAAAGGATGGAGAGTCTCCTTAGCCCTCTTTTTGTTGTTAATGTATTTATAGAATATTTTTTTTTGGCAGTAGCCAAATTAATTTTATTTGGCAGTAGCCAAATTAAGTTCTAGTTGGGCTTTGACCATTCTAATTTTTTCCCTGCATAACCTCATGACCTTCTTGTAGTCCTCCTGAGCTGCCCGCTCTTTCTTCTAAAGGTCGTAAACTCTCTTTTTACCTGAGTTCCAGACAAAACTCTTTTGTCAGTCAGGCCTGTCTTCTTCCCCACCAGCTCATCTTTCAGCACATGGGGACAGGCTGCTCCTGTGTCTTTAGGATTTCCTTCTTGAAGAAAGTTAACCTTCCTGGACTCCTTTGCCCTTCAGGACTGCCTCCCAAGGGCCTCTGTCAACGAGGCTCCTAAACAGGCCAAAATCTGCCCTCCAGAAGTCCAAGGTGACTGTTCTGCTGACCCACCTCCTTACTTCTCTAAGAATCAAAAACTCTATCATTTCATGACCACAACGCCCAAGACAGCTTCCAGCCACCACGTCACCCACAAGTCCTCCTCTGTTCACAAACAACAGGTACAGCGGGGCACCTTCCCTTCTTGGCTCCTTTACCAGCTGTGTCAGGAAGTTATCTTCCACACACTCCAGGAACATCCTAGACTGTTTCCTCTTGCAGTATTGTATTTCCAGCAGACATCTACTAAGTTGAAGTCACCCACAAGAACAAGGGCTAGAGATTGCGAGACTTCTCCCAGATCCTTATAGATTATTTTGTCTGCCTCTTCATCCTGATTGGATGGTCCATAATGGACTCCCACTATGATATCTGCCTTGTTGGCCTTCCCCCTGATTCTTACCTATAAACGCTCAACCCCATCATCACCATAGAATCATAGAATCATAGAATCATTCAGGTTGGAAAAGACCCTTGGGATCATCAAGTCCAACCATCAACCCCACTCTACAAAGTTCTCCCCTACACCATATCCCCCAACACCACAACTAAACGACCACATCTTAAACACATTCAGGGATGGTGACTCCACCACCTCCCTGGGCAGCCTATTCCAGTGTCTGACCACTCGTTCTGTGAAGAATTTTTTCCTAATGTCCAGTCTAAACCTACCCTGTTGCAGCTTGAAGCCATTCCCTCTTGTTCTATTCTAATTACCTGTGAGAAGAGACCAGCACCAACCTCTCTACAATGTCCTTTCAAGTAGTTGTAGAGAGTGATGAGGTCTCCCCTCAGCCTCCTCTGCCTCAAACTAAACAGTCCCAGCTCCCTCAATCGCTCTTCATAAGACTTATTCTCCAGGCCCTTCACCAGCTTCGTTGCCCTCCTCTGCACTCGCTCCAGCACCTTGATATCTGTCTTGTATTGGGGTGCCCAAAACTGGACACGATACTCAAGGTGTGGCCTCACCAGTGCTGAGTACGGGGGACAATCACATCCCTACTTCTGCTGGTCACCATCATTAAGCTCTAGACAATCAAAACACGCCCTAACACACAGGGCTACCTCACCGCCTCTCCTTCCTGGCCTATCCATTCTGAAAAGTTTATAGCTATCCACTGCAGCATTCCAGTTGTATGTGTCATCCCACCATGTTTCTGTGATGGCAACTGTATCATAGTTTTCCTGCTGCACAATAACTTTCCAGGTCCTTCTGTTTGTTGCCCATGCTGTGTGCATTGGTATAGATGCACTTCAGGTGGGCTATTGATCCCACCATCTTTTTTGGGGAAAAGCACACTATGAAGGCTGTAAAATTTAATACAGCAATTTATGTAATAATCTCAACAATTTATTGTTAGAAAGACAACCAGTACAGATTATCAGAGAATACTCACATTTCGACAAACTCTTAAGGCAGCTTATACAATTCAATAGCAATGGCAAAACTTGTCAGTTCTATAGGCTTTAGTATTATTTCTATGGGACTCCTATTTAACTGTCATAGGAGTATACTTGTCTTTCCTTACTAAATGATTGAGTGGTCTGCTGTCAGCTATAATAAGGCCATGTCTCTGACAAAACACTAAGTGTTCCTAAAGGTTAATCATCTAAATTTTAAATCTCTTGCTGTTGCTTTTTTTTTTACATTGAAAAGAATCTTAAGCAAAATAAAACAAATTGCACATCAACACTGCACACAAAAAAGAGTTTGAGACCCCCCAAACTTAGCTTTGTTCGGTGTCTGTAATTTTAGCTTTTAAAGATGCTGATGGAAGCAAGTTAGAATACTCCACCTGCAGGTATTTCATTGTCTTCTTTTAACAGTAACTGTCTGCAAAAGAGCTTTCTCAACCAACTCTTGCTTTACAGAAGCAATGAGGAAGCTTTATTGGAAATATTTATATTGTGTAACAATACAAACAGTACAAGTTTGCTGTGCTGACTCAGGCAAAACTTGCAATGGGTTTCTTGAGGGTTCCTCTCAACAAAGCACTGCTTGACTGAGTCCGCAGATTGGAAATAGGCCCTTGCAGATTAAGAAACCATAACTGCTAGTTCTCTATGCCTCTCTTAAGTACAATACTGAACTACTTAAGTGTTCATATAGTCTCAACATTTTAAACATACCAAAATAAAGTCTCTTCAAGAGGTCTTCCCAGGGAAACTTCACAGATTTTCTATGTGTTCACATAGCAGATCTAAAAATGGCCTTTTAAATTATCCCTATATGCATAATTATATAAGCATGTATGTATGCATGGAGCTGTGCATCTACTGTATAAGGAATAAAAGTTGCTGTCGCCACTTCTCTGCAATGTTTTATCTCTGGTCAGCAGAATATCCTGTTTAACCACTGTAGTCATATGGGATTAACAAATAATTTTTATTAAATTGTAGAATAATATGCACAATTTCTACTGCTGGACTGAAAAGGCACTTTCATAATTTCACCTGTGTTCAAAAGTTTAGAGCCTTTTTACATAGCCTAGTTGCTGGAAAATTAAATAGTGAGTTTACAACACACTAGCCACTCATCACTAACTTCGCTTTTTACAGCTTGAGGTGCACTTTTGCTAGCACAATTCTCATCAATATACAGTACCCGCTGCTTTTATAGACAGCTTTCCATGTCTGAGCAAGCTTGTTTAAAGATAGATCAGGTATTCCTATCTGTAAAATTTGCAGCATGTAGATTAAATCCAAGGAGTGGACTAGCAAGTGCACGGCCTTTCTGGTAGTAGGAAGAAAAATGGTCACAGAGGTTTTTTAATTCCTCTTTGTTCAACAGGATTATATATATTGTTGTTAGTAAAGAGAATATTATTCAGATACCTGCCATTATCGGTATGTTCTGTATCCTAGAATAATCTACAAATTCCTAAATTTTGGCTAACCAAGTGAAAAGGTAGCTATTTTTAACTGCGTCTTACAAAGATTTCTAAGTTCACCAGCATAAAATATTCAAGATAAGGGAGGATCATTTCATGAAAACAGACGTAATAGTCTGATAATATGGAGATTGCTGATTTCTACCAGATGGACTAGCAGGCACTTCAGCACGCTGAAAATATATGCCTCACCCTCGTTTCACTTGTGACAGAGGCATGTATAGTGCACACACAAATTTCCCAGCAAAGTCCTCAGCAGTTTTACTGTGGTATGAATGTTTTCTGTTGTTGTTTTATTTTTTAATTTGTAGTGGGCGCTACAGCTTCAGTACTGTGTTTATTATATGTATGGTCTTGACTACTTGAATCTGTGCAACGCATTTAAAAACAGACTGCAAAATGCCAAAGACTTTCTTTCACTACCAGTCCTGCTTAAGTTTTCTTTGTGGCACTGCTCATCTGAATCATTGCCTGTTTCTTGCTTACAAAACATTCATATTCAAAGCACCATTAGCACAATAGCAATTAACAAAGAGCCTTTTATGCCAACGTGCTACAACTTCATCTCGCACACCCTTTACAGGAAAAAGGTCTTTTCTCTTCTTTCCAGTATCAGTGAAGCACTCATGCCATGTGAAAAGAATGCTCCCTTTCAGTGCAGAGAGGACACGACTGTGCCTTATGTGAATCTACTGTATGTACAACTGAGGGGAGGACTAGGTGACCTAAAAGATCTTTCTCATCTGTAACCTCTATGGAAGTTCACGGTATCGGGAATTGCATATTAACAACCAGATGCGGGATTTTGTGTGGAAACAGCAGAGTGCTTCCACAGGATGTTTTTTCTAATTTTTTCCCTGCTGTAAAGGATAGGAAAAACACTTTTAAGTTTGTGACAAGTATAATTGATAAAACACAGAAAGGACAGTGATTCCCCTTGAGCAGTCATTCCTAAAAATACTGCTAACATGGAGCAGTAAGTGGGAAGGAGAGAGAACCTGCAGCTACATCACACTAGAAATTGGTGGATTTTGTTGCCAGTACTACATCAAGTTGCCACATTTAGACAAACACTGAGGTTCCCCATGAGGTAAGACTGTTCCTTTACAATATGCTGTAGATGCCACGATCATATTAATTAGAGAAGAACAAAAGACAATGGAAATTACTTATACATCCTCCTAATAATAATTTATAGGTAATTCCAC
This sequence comes from Dromas ardeola, assembly GCA_013398915.1. Classification (NCBI taxonomy): domain Eukaryota; kingdom Metazoa; phylum Chordata; class Aves; order Charadriiformes; family Dromadidae; genus Dromas; species Dromas ardeola. Next base: position 79,010 of record VYZM01012491.1, read on the forward strand.
AAGGCAAAAAAGTGAGTAGCACAGAGCTGGTCAGAAAGACACAGAACACAAACCCCTATGCTATAATGGTATATAAGCAACATCAAGGCTTTTACAGTAATGTAAGGATATAGGGTAGATATGAGAATCTAACTGCCCCAAAACCATCTTCAATATCAGATAGTCACAATATTTCCAAACACCCAAACTACACAACCCTGTGACATGTTAATAAACTTGATCATTCGGTCACAGCTGTAACATTGTCTAGAACGTTTTACCCCAAGTTCCCACTAGTACAACACACACTGGTAAAACAAGAAACAAAAAAGAAACGACCCCTCAAAGGCTCTTGTGTGCCTTTATTTCACACTGAATAAGCAGGCACAGTACAGCCTGCTGCTAAGCTTTTCCTTACCAGTTGGTCAAAACATGGATAGACTCTTGGTTACAGCTCCTAATGTGTTGATCAACTGACCCAGAATAACAAAGGCTAAGGGTAAGCAACACAGAAATTACTATACTGGATCAGACCTGACTCAGTCTAGTCTAAGATCCTGGCTCTGCGAGTAGCCAGAGGGATGTGTAAGAACCCCGCACCAGCCAGCCGCCTCTATTTCTGTATGTTCTAGCAAGAAAAGTTCCAAGAAGAAATAATTTAAGATGCTCAGATTTGTTTCTCCGCATTTTCTCAGTTACTGCTTTGCAAGCTGTTGATTGAGGGGCAAAGGGTGGAAATTGTACATCTCTGAGGAACAATTAACTTCTTTGTTGATCCCCTGAGGTGTACTGTAAGCCATAATACCATAAATTATCCCAAGGAGAATTTGTCATAATAGATCTAAATTGATAGCATTAAGAAATGCTCATGCATTTGTATTTAAAAGAGACTCTTTTTTTTTTTTTTAAAGGATTTTGCATTGCCAATTTGAGGAAAAAAAACAGTATAATTTTTTTCCATAGTAATACAGAAAGCATTGCATTTGCATCACGCATTAATCACAGAAAAATTAAGGACACAGAAAAACAAATATGATAAATCACATATCCTATTGCCTGAGATATAATTCAGCATCAGGCCTGTATACATCATTAACTACTGTGTTTGCAATTAATACTTCACAAAAATGTGTGAACATATAGCTGCATGATGAAGCGGTTAAAAAAGAAAATTGTCTTTAATTTTTCTTGCTTTACCTTCCTCTATACATTTTATGAAAATCATCCATACTGTATACCTTTCATTGCCTAAAATACATTGAAAAAAATGCTGTATGATAGAATCTGCAAGGTTTTCTATTCACAGACAGTACTGCCTGCCTGAGAAAAGGTATGTCATACCTACATCACATTATTTCCCCGCCCACAACATCAAATCTTTCATGAATAAGCCTGACATGCTAATACGCTATTCTGTTCCATTCAGCTTCTTACAGAGCACACAGCAGTGCTGGACCCAGATGCCTCTCGGTAGGGTATGAGCAACGTGACTCTCACTTATCTCATGCCCTCTCACTCCCCAGGGCAAAAAGTATACGCAGTAAATGTTTTGGTCAACATTTTGTTGTTTTTCTTAATGCATATANACAAAACAAATCCTGTACTTAGAGTGGAAGATGCCGAGTCTTGCCCTTAATTTTTTGGAAAATTTTTTTTAGTCTAAGTTAGGGCATTGACTGCTTTCCTTAGCACAGCCACATGCTAAATGAGGCTGCTGAATGCATTCTCATTCCTGCCCACTCTTGTAAATAAATACGTGTTTAATTATATTAACTTCAAGATGCTTCTCCAAACATCTATCCTCTCAACCATAGCAGCTCTCAAAATAACTCTCAAATTTTGAAAGAAATCACATTCACCTCCTGAAATTCCTAAACATACCCCAGGTTTCAGGCATCTGAAAGCTCTGTCTGCACAGACTATTCTATTTGGATTCATTGCTTCAGGAGAAAGAGCATGACTGCTCTCATCAGGCTCTCTGGCACCCACTCAATACAATTTTAAAGACAAAACCACATGTATTCTAATAAAGCAAAATGTTAACGCTGGGAACATGTAAATAAAATATCAAAAAGAATTCTGGATCTTAACATCCAGCTCCGTACTGCGTATCTTACCCCACTTGGGGTGCTAGTGGTCTAGCACATTATTTAACAGAAAGGAGCTGCCTTAAGGAATTCTATTTTTTCTGATTCTTTAAAAAAATCAAACAAACAAACAAGCAAACAAAAAAAAAAACAAAAAAAACCAACCCAGAAACTTTTATCTCCTTGGCAGACTTTCTGGGAACACACTCATGTGCTTTCGTATGTTCTTTTACTTTTAATCCTGCAATTTCGTAGATTTTTTGAAGCAGTTTACACATAGATCAAGACAAATATTCATGCAGGCAAGTTCATGTGTCGTACATTTACCCTAGAAAACGTGCAGCCTCTATCATTTCTCATTAGCTTCATGGGGACCATACACATTAGATGAATGACACCACAGCAGTTCGGGCATTTAGAACATCTCCCAAGGCTGCACCCCTTCCTTCCTCTTTTGCGAACATGAGGAGCTTGTGCTTTCACAGCTGTTGGTGAAGCTGGGGCCTGGAACTGGTAACCTCCTCTAGATACTCTGACTATACTGGCTGTATCACCCAGTTTCTTTAAGATATGGTGTAAAATGTAAATATGATTTAAAATTTTCTGGTAAGGTGACATAGGCACTGGAAAACAAGTCTGCCTGTTTGTCTTGCAGTAAAGTATGTCGCAAAAGATACCCATCAGTGGAAGATTTTTTCGAGCACTCCAGGTTTCGTGCTTCAGTCAAAGATAGTAAAAGTAGCTATGGCCTTAACTCGGTCAACTAAATAAGTAGTTTTTCCTTATAAAACTGACCAATTAAAACAGTTGGCCAGAACTAGCCTTGAAGAAAGATTTTGAAAGATGATTTTTAAGTTAATGTAAAGGGAAATTGCTGAATATAACAGTGCATAAAAATAAGTCCTGTGTAGGAAAAATCTCTTCACATTTTTACTGAGTCTGATTTAACATCAAAGGCTTAGCAGAAAAGCAATTCTCAATGACTGTTGCACAGTAAGAATCACTGAAGTATAATTCCAAACTTCTCACAACAGTTTTTAAGATCTCTGCCTTTATATCCCTTGTGATTTCTTGTAGCAAGCTACTAGAGCGAGATGCGACTTAATGGCTATTATTACCAATATAGAGAGTATTTGTGCCTTTTTTTCATCTGGTATAAACCAGAATAATTCCACTGAACAAAAGAAATCCGTTTACATCGGTGCTAAATCCAGAACTGCTTGTGTTTATTAAGTATTGAGATTTCCTATTCACTAAGATTTTATGTTTATACATACACATGAACATATCTTACAATTAACAAAATTATAGTTATTCTCAGAAACTAGAAAATCCAAAATCTGCATTACTTGAGAGAAAATGCAAGCTTGCAATTCTTGTCTTAACTGCAACAGTTGATCCTAATAAAAGCAGAAATCCATTGCGTGCAAAACTGTGTAAATAATCACAATTATTAAAATGTGTGAACTTAACCAGGTTAAGAAAGAAAAATCCAGCAAAATCCATTGTAATTCTATATTCTGACCTCCTGTACAATGTCACCCATAGGAATTCCCTGCATTCATCACTCTACCCACCACAGCCAGCAGTAGCTGTAGTAGAACTAGAGGACTGGTTTGGAAAATAAATAGAAAATCCTGAGTTTAAAATTTTCAAACCAAACTTTGGTGAATTGTCCCAAAGGATAATGGTAATTGCTGTTAGAAAACTCTTGTTTTCTAGCAAGAATGCTTGTTCTGCATTTTTAAAGTCAAAGTCACAACATTAGTTCCTTTAACTCTGTATTGCAGACTTAGGGCTGGAAGAGGCCTCAGGAGATTTCTAGCTCTCTTAAATCTTGATCAATGTCTTGATTAGTACAAACAGTCCTGGAGCCTCATACAGCAAAGTATGTTTCTTTCTTCATCACCAAGACTGTTCTCTGAACTGTCTCCAATTTTTCAATATCTTTCTTGAATTGTGAACATCAGAACTGGACATGCTAGTCTATTAAAATCTGCCCCATGTCCCAAATGTGTAACAACAGTTTTTCCCATATTCACTCAAGGCTGCATTAGCTTTTTCAAGCTGTTGTCTGTAAGATGTTCACCTTTATGGACATTGTCCATCTTCCAGATCTTTCACTTCAGTGTATGTACTGGATCTGGCTGGGCTGGAGCTAATTTTCTTCACAGCAGCTGGCATGGTGCTGCGCTTTAGATTTGTTACTGCACCAGTGTTGGTAACACACCAGCGCTCTTGCTGTTGTTGATGAGTGCTTGCAGAGCATCAAGGCTTCCTCTCTTTTTGACTCTACCTCTTACAGTGAGTAGGCTGGGGATGGGCGAGAGGCTGGGAGGGAACACAGCCAGGACAGCTGATCCAAACTGACCAAAGGGACATTGCATGTCTTATAGTATCATGCTCATCAATAAAAAAAGGGGGGGTAATTTTTCCAAGGTAGACATGCTGGCTGGGCATTGGTCTGCTTGTGGGAGGTGGTGACTGACTGCCTTTGCATTGCTCCCCCCACCTTTTTCCTTCACTTAATAAACTGTCTTTATCTTAACCCACAAGCTATCCTTGCTTTTGCTCTTCTCTCCCCTATCCTGTTGTGGGGGTTGGGGGTGGGGGTCAGTGAGCAAGCAGCTGGTGGGTGCTAAAGTTACTGGCCAGCGTCAACCCACTACAATATATTAAAAGATACAGTTCACATGGCTACATACATTCTACCTTCTGACAATGCTCCACAGCATTCATGGATAAATTTCCTTACCATTCCCAGTCTTGGTCTTTGAAACATTTTGGAGGAAATCGATCTGTGTAGTCTTTACAGCAATCTCTGCTGCATGCTTTCTGGATCACCGCATGCTCAGAAGTGACTGTCTAGAGCTGCTTGAGTTCATGGAGGCATAATCCTCCAGTGCAATGCAGCAGATCCCACACAACCATGTTGCCGTACCGTTGTTCCATGTCCTCATGACTTCACATATGGTTTATCTTTTCACAGGCAGGATGTAGTAAAAATCTTACTTGTAAGAGTCCAATACTGCATGGCACACCACATGAGACTGCAGAGGAAAAGCACTTCATGTGATACCACAATTAGAGACTCAGCTATAAGAAGCGCCCATAATGATCACTAAGAATAGAGCAACCTCACACCTTCCAGCACTTAGCTTCTACAATTGCTTAACTTAGCTTCTATAAATGCTAGTCTTCACTTGGGCTCTTGCCCTGACATTGTAGGTTGAGAGCTGAAATGGGGGTTTCCCAGGCAACTCAAATCTGTCTAGCAACCACCCATATCATCATGCATAACAAGGTCATCACAGTATGTTCGCTATTTCCCATGGCATCATCTTATTCCTTGGCAGCTACAGAAAACAGATGCACATGATGCCTGCTCAACCTTGGCTCCTGGTGCCAGCAACCAGAAGCCAGCTGGACCTGCAACCCAACTTTTGACAGCCAGCAGCGCTGACCAATGCCGATACTACACACAGTAGAGAAAAGCTAACAGAAATGCTCCTTATTTGGTCCATACATTAGATGCCCTGTGGACACACTTCCCAGCGCTGCCTGGTCCTACCCATCTAGGTCTGCCAGCAGGCAACGGTAAAAAATAGCACGAATCAGGTATTTACAGAAGCGTGACAGAGAGAGCTAGAAACATGCAGGGGAGCTGGTGGAGGGGCAAGTACTGGCAAGGCTGTGTTTAAATTCCCGCAATGGCATTGTGGGTTACCTGTCACTCTTGAAAGCTCTCCTTTGCAGTATGCAGTGACTGGGGTCATCTTAAGGGCTGGCAGTAGAAATGTAAATAGGTACTTTAGCATGTAGTGCCATCACAGGGGTCACATGAAGACATTATCTAGCACAGCAGGACGGGTGAAGCCATTAGAGCTACTGTAGCCATTGAGGATTTTTTTACCTCCTTTTAGTTTGTGAATCATCCACAAACACCATGAATGACTTCACATTTTCTTCCAAGTTAAGAACAAAGAATATTAGGCACTACCATCAAAAATACAGATGTTTGATGGGATCCTCCATTTACATTTACTTACCAGGACCTACTAATTAATCACTTTTTTCACTTATTATATGGCATGATTATTTTTAATTTCACATTGTGCTTGTTTGTCTCCAATTATTGTATCTATAGAGGAAGTACATTATATCATAGAATCATAGAATCATAGAATGTTTTGGGTTGGGAGGGACCTTAAAGAGTCCAACCCCCCTGCCATGGGCAGGGACACCTCCCACTAGACCAGGTTGCTCGAAGCCCCATCCAGCCTGGCCTTGAACACTTAACAACTTAACAATAAATTAACAATATCAACAGTAACACCTTTATTACATTAAAATGTAATAGATTTTAGAAAAAAATAGGTAGGTAGCAGTATAGTAGCTGAAAAACAGCAATTTAAACTAGCCCAAAAGATCTGCAAATTGAACTCAACTCATTATTTTAATTTATTTTTTATATATGGATTAAAGCAAATATGCTACCCTACACCTTTTCAGAATCATTTTCACATGCTTCTTTCTAGTGCAATGTATATTTAGTAATTTAAAGAAGATGGAATAATTTCAACAGGATTGATTAAGAAAGCTCCCTCAGAATAATCACTGACACAAGCGGTCTTTTGACTTATTAAAGATATAGGCATTGCATCACTTGGAATTACCTTTTTGCCTATTGGAATTACTTACCTATCTGTGTACAAGACATTCCATTGTTTGTCCCAAGCTGCCATTAGGTTATCAGGCAAAAATAACCAAGCTCATCCTCCACACCCATGAATTCTTTCTACCTGTCCCTGGTCTTCTTCCATAGCTCTTAGACTTGCTAAACACCATAACGACAGCCAGAGAAGAGAGTCTTCTACCTGGGTATTCTAAAATTGTAAGAAGTTATTTGATACTACTACTTCAAAAATAAACAACTCCAGTTGTAACAAAGTATTTCACTGTTGTCATCTTCATCTAATATGGGTTTAGCATTTTCCGTAACTGCAAACAGAGAAAACTTTTTGAATGTAAAGGGCTGTTATAATTAGAACCGTTAGGTAAACTACAAGAAAAACATTGAGTTTATTCAGTAGTTGAGATGGCATTTATGGAAGAAGTCTAATTTGTTTAGGAAAAAAATAAAATAAAACCAAATTAAATGCTGCTTGATAATATTAAGTAGCCAAATACCATTGTTTACATACCCACAAAGGGAATTATTTTATTTGTCATTCATTGCTGTGACACATACAAGCAATATAATTCAAAGCAACAAAGACAAACACATAAAAATGCCTTCCATCTCACTTAACAGGTGCCTTTAAATAGAAGATTCTATAAACAAAAAATAATTTTGTTTTACATAGACTCAAACAGATCAGTCAGTGCAATTTTTCTCAAGCAGTCTCTGAAAATAAACCTCTGAGAAAATCTCAGATTACCAAAAGGATTTGATTTTATTATTGTTCAATATAATTTTACTTTCAAATTAGGCAGCACACTCTTTTTTTAAAACTAGTGAAGTAATAATTTATCTCATCATCTGACATCAAAACAAAGCTCTGGGGAAGTTGTTTAAGAAGAGATACATAATCTTTAGCAAAGAAAGCCAATAGCAGTTAGGAAAACAAAACACTAACAAGAAAACAAAGAAAAAAGGCCAAAACTCAAGTTCCCATGGAGAAAAATCTACTTTCCATTATATATTTTTTTATTTATTTTGTTTAAAAAATGAGTAAAAACTTTAAAGTAGTGCTAATAATTTGGAATACCTAAAAATGTCATTAACATACTGCATCGCCGAGAGACTGGAATATTGATGAAATATTGATACCCATTTAGATAAAACAGAGAATGTGCTCCTAGCTTTGAGGCAGCTAATTTGTTATCAGGATTCTTTCCCCACCGACTGCTGAAGTCTGTTTACCAGTTATGAATTATACTGACAGTCCAGCAGTTTTACTCCATTCACAGCTCCTTTTAAAGGACTGAACAGTAAAGTAATATTCTAGAATGCATTTTACCATTTGTCTTTACTGTGCTAGGACTTCATATCCACATAGCCTCAGTTACCTCCACTCAAATCAATGCTTTAACTTTTGATCAATGTAGAAAGTAAATCAGAGCAAAAAGTGCCATTTGGCTTGGTTATTAGTGTTGCACAGTCACAGCGTGGCTCCAGGATTTCATGACCTGCACAGCTTCCACTTTGGTTTTAACTTAAAGGGAGCTTTGATCCAAAGAGGCTCCGAACGTGCTGCGTTCCACCTACTTGAAATGATACCACAGCTAGTATCAACAGAGAGGCTTAACCTAAATTCCTTCCAGTTTAAAGAAATCTGAGTGTCAATACATTGCTTTTTATGGGAACTTTCTGCTCTATGGGACCCAAACCAACCAGACCCTTGAAGTAGAATTACCTTCGTCTCCCTTGTCTTCTTGAAGTCAGCACATCAAATGATACTTGGCTTTCATTCCCTTAAGGTATGTTTTACTAGAATAATAAAAATCCCAGAACAAAATAACTCTTAAAAATCAAAAAAAAGTCTGAACTGCCGGGTGAATCTTGAGATGCTTGTAAATAAATCTATCCCTGCTCACTGTTTTTAGAGTGAACTGACCTTTCTTCCAGTTCTCCTTTTCAGGGCAATAACTTCAGTGAGTTTTTACCCTGACAGATTGGAGAAATGGGCTGACAAGAACCTCATGAAGCTCAACAAAGGGAAGTGCAAAGTCCTGCACCTGGGGAAGAACAACCCCATCCATTAGTACATGCTGGGGGCCAACAAGCTGGAGAGCAGCTGGGCAGAAAAGGACCTAGGTGTCCAGGTAGACAACAACCTGATCATAAGCCAGCAATGTGCCCTTGCAGCCAAGAGGGCTAATGGTTTCCTGGGCTGCATTAGGAGGGGTGTTACCAGCACAGGACGTGATTCTGGTAAGACTATTCTGGCCTCTGGTAAGGCAACAGCTGGAGTACTGTGTCCAGTTCTGGGCTCCCTAGTACAAGACATGGACATACAGGAGACAGTCCATCAAAGAGAACTAAGATGACTTAGAGATTGGAGCATATCTCATAAGACAAAAGGCTGAGAGAATTGGGACTGTCCAACTTGGAGAAGAGAAAGTTTAGGGTGTTCTCATCAATGTATATGAATACCTGAAGGAAGGGTGCAAAGAGGATGGAGCCAGGCTCTTCTCAGTGGTGTCCAATGACAGGACGAGAGTCAATGGGCATAAACTGAAACACGGGAGGTTCTGTCTGAACATCAGGAAACACTTTTTTACTGTGAGGGTGTCTGAGAACTGACACAGGTTGAGGAGGGAAGTTGTGGAGATATCCTTGGAGATATTCAAAAGCTGTCTGAACATGGTCCTGGACATCCTGCTCTAGATGGCCCTGCTTGAGCAGTGGGGTGGGACCAAATGGGTCCCAGAGGTTACTTCCAGTCTCAACCATTCTGTCATTTTGTGATTCTTCAGTTTCCACAAAATCTGCCTGCTGCCCGAGAGCAAGGCAGAGATCAGTACTGCTCCCTTCTAACCAGCAGTACTCTTTTTAACAAAATACACAATGTATGTGAACACCTACTAAAAAATAAACATCAAACGGTTCTATTAATTGTTATAAACATGCTCACTTGTGCCTTCCAACTTTTAGTTCATATAGCAAGAAACATTTATTTTTGCATGCTGTTCTAGAAAACACCATTGGTTAGGTGATCTATATTGTGGAGTGAAGTGCGGTGCTTATGAATATTGACTTTGGCTGACTATTTGCTTAAGTGGCTATTTCAGCTTGCTAGTTTTTAATGCAGATCATGTTTGGAGTCTGGAACAGGTGCTTCCTTTTATTAGTATTGCAGATACCTAGATGGATTTTCTAGAGAAACCTAACAGTCTGCATGCAGTTCGTACATTGGCACCAACTGGCGTGGCAAACGTTCCTCCTCGCTTGATGGGTCACAGAACTCCTGGGCAGGCAGAGGCTGTATTTGTGTAGGGTAGGCATAATTTTATTTTCTGCTTTCTAATCTCATTTAAATCACACCACAGATTCCATGGACAGAGGTTGTGTACAACTCTTTTTTACCTACTGTAGAACTTGCTACATTGTTTGCTTAGTTCATTATGTAAAGCGCACATCTACTACCCTGTTAATTTACAGCCGTATTTCATTTCATTTTCACTTCCACAGTCCTTTTCTACCTAACGTGTTTGAAATGGTTATATTCTGCCAACCATGCATTAACCTAGGAGTGGAAACAGCAGGTTCTTTTCTCTCCGTGTTTACACATCTGTAACATTGATAAAATCATAACATAATTTCTCTGAAATTATTATGCTATTACATAGCGATAGTGTAATTACTATCGCTACATAGCAATAGTGTAAATTACACTACTACTACTACAATAACCCCACATTCACAGCACTTCAGTGCTGTATGAGCCAAAGGAAGCCTCAATTCCAGTGAGTGGAAGATACAGATTTAGTATTTAGTCTTCTGCTCCTGAGGGAAATGTCAGCTTTCCTGCCTTAATTCTCTTTGGCATGAAACATTCTCTGGAAATACACCTGGTTCAACAGAGAATGCTACAATTAAATACTGAATTCTGCTCTAAAATAAGCAGTTCAATTTAAATACTGAATGTCTCTTGCATATTTTTTTCTATCATTTTTTAATTATTATAATACATGCAATTACCAGTATGCAGTACTTTTCAGCTTCAGAATCCCATAGCCAAAATTAGATCATAATAAAATATTTCTTTCGAACTTTTTTTAATTTCAATAAAAGGTTCTCTTTCACTCCTTTTTAATGTGAATGTTCATTTTAAAGGCATCCAATTTAAACACTATAGCACTATGACAGTGCATTACAATAAAACATAAAACTGTCAGAATTAATTAATGAACAGTAATTACAGTAATTTACAGCAATTCTCTCTGACAGCATCTAATTACCAACAGAGCATCCCTATGACTATAAAGGTAAGCATATTATTGCTTCTCATTTTTTAATAGGGAAATTGAGGCAGAAATGTTAATTAAGCCCAGGATACTGAAAAATTAGATGTCCAGAATTTAGTCTGGTATGTATCTGTGCTTAGATTTAAAGCTACTCTCTTTTTATGGGAATGGCTCATTACTCTCTAGATCCCCCTATTACTTCAGCATATTTTCAGAAAGCTAACAGTCTGATTAGGAGGGGTAAGAAAATTTTGCAGATGACATATTTTGCTAGGGTTTTAATTTCTCATAAGGGGCAAAATCCCAAATATATAAGTGGAGCTACTAGATTTTAGATCATCTTGGAGGGATTAATTGTCAGTAATTTAAGTATAACAACTTTCAGGCTATTTTTTTGAGATTACGCCTCCTTCAAAAAAACAGCCACAGTGCTCTTTGGTTACTGTTTCCTGAGAAAGTTATCACAGGAAACAAGGATGAGGCCTTGCAGCATATTAAACTACATGTGCATTTATTATGGAGTAGTCTAACACCATGCAAATCTACTCCCTTGTTTCCCCATGATAATTAGAAGACAACTTACCTTCAGTAAAATCAGGCTGAGCAGACACAAAGCTAATCACCTTAGAGTAGTTAATACGGTCTCAAACTAAATCTACCTTATGCCATGAGTTGCTTGTTATTCCTACCTTGAATCTCATAGTTTGTATTGTAATCGTATATCAACAAATGAAACAACCTAGAAATAATCCAGGATGCCTAACTGGATACAGAGAAGGGGATGCAGAAGACCCTTCTTGATCCCATCTACCCAGCCACGGATGTTTCCATCGTATTCAGGTACAAAATATGCAAACATATGTGTGCAGGTGAGAACTAAGATCAGGTAGCTTCTAATTATGTGCCCTTTGTCTTTCCATTTATTAAAATTCAGGGAAAAAAACCACACCAGGATGAGAGGTTCAGGCTGATGTACTATTTGTATAATCATCCCACCCCTAGTCTGCTCCTCTCCCTTAGATTATTAGTTTATCCACAGTTTATCCGTTCCTGTCCCAGCTTAATCTTTCCGTCCCAGATGCATTTCCCCCTGCAGTTCCCACATAATACCATGTTATACCATACGTCTATCAATACCATCCTTCTGAGTGCCACTAAGTCTCTTAATCTACATTACATTGATAGAAGGATGAATTAGCACATGTCCATAGAGTTCTGTATATAGATTTGAACACATGGCAAAATACGCTTCTCACAAATATATTCCTTGGGCACAGACATGCCAGGGATGGAAGGAATTATAAGGTTTATATTTCCTTGCCTCGTTACTTCTGCTGTCCACTATGGTACACATTCCTGCATCACAGGCCAAGGCTGCTACCGTGTTCCTCTTCAGTTCTCTATTTACATAAGAGCTGTACCTTCCTCTGCCCTTTAAAATTACCAGAACGCAATGTAACAAGAAAACAAGCACATTAGATAAACATGTTGAAAATACAGCATAGACATAAATACTCCTGAACTGGAAAATTTATGCCTTTCAAACCAACACCATATTTCATCGTGCTATGCAAATTGAACTGTTTCCTTGGAGTTTATTGTTTCTTGGTTTCTGTTAACACATGAATCTGCTTACTTTAACCAACAGCTGGAAAAGATGAATCATTTAGAATAAGACCTGAGGGACCGCACTGGAGTTCTGCACATACCATTGCACAGTCTTAAATTCACATATGCCATAAATGGCAAAACTGCCAGTATTTTTCTGAAAAGCATGGAAAATTTGCACACATTGTTAAAATGTTCAAAAGTACACATATTTGTTCTAACTTTGCCAAGCAGTACAGCCTAGGAAGTCAACCTTGCTATTTGTTTTTCTTCTCCTCAGAAAAGGCTAGGGAGTCAATACAGAAAGCTCACTTTCCATTTTCCAGGACACGGGTAGTGCATAAACATACAGAATCACCCCTGATTGCTCTCTGACAAAGAAGAGAGAAAACAGACAGCATAAACAAGACAGCAGTTTCAATGGTCTCTGGGTTTGGGTATAAAAGACATTTGCCAGGCTTTCTCATTGCCTTTGTTACACAATCCATTTACAGTTATAATCAGTGGTAATTAACAGATTACCTATAGTTTCTCCTGCATCTTCTTTCCCCTTTTGGTTCACTAGTAGATGTGTTACATATAGATGCTGATATTCAAATGTCCCTGCAGGTCTAGGGAACTGCTGAAATTCTTACAATTCATACTCTTTTTGCTATGATACTGTACAGGAACACGTAAACAAAACAATGATACAAAATGGCATCAGGATTTGGCATGAATTATCTGCTCACCTGCATGCACCTTTAGTGCAGCCTCTTTCTTAGTCGAGTGCAAATTCTGCAGGACCTGCTTTTCATTTGATCAAAACCCAAGCATTCTGGGCCTCTTTTGTAGCATCAGCCACCCAAACGTGAACTGAGTGTAAATGGATGTAGCTGGGACTCTGTAATCCTCACAACAGCCAGCTCTAGTGCCTCTGCCACTATTCCTAGCTTCACTAAGCCGCAGAAGAATAAAACCTGACTTGAATTTTATCGTGTTTACTTGCAGATACTGAGAACATTATGGACAATACAGTCACCTAAGAAAAGTGTGGCAAAGATACCTGAAAGCCATGATTTGGCTGCTTACACACCACAGGTCTAATATTTTGTACAATACAGACTTGGTTGTCAGCAGCCTAACTACTTAACTGTGCATGTTTGATGGGGAACCCCATCAGCCCCTGCATAAATAAGCTGGTAATAAAAGGAGACATCTTTGAAAAGTCTAACAGCTGCTGCAAATTACAGTGTTTCCCTGTATCACAAGATTATTCCCCATCTTATCTATGCAGAAGAAGGTCACTCCATTTCATGGGGGGAATTTAATATTCCAAAATCTAATTTCAATCTGATTAAGAACGACAACAACAAAATTCAAATACTGAAATGCTCAGTTAAAGGGGACGCATTTATTGGATGTTAAAGCCCTGGAGCAGTTTGCATAAAAGGTCCCGGTTACAAGGTCAGCTCCTGAAAGGCGGCAGCCTCGGAAAGCCCGGATTTCCTGCAGTTAAGAGGCTGCGTTGGCTATTTTCCAGTATAATTTGTTCTTGATGTTTTGGCCAAATTGGACCATTTCTATGAAACATTCCTGTTTAAAGATTCACTGCATTCCAATGAAATATGCTGATTTTAATTCCTTCTTATTTTTTTTCTCTACATTGCTGAGGTCTTCAATTTCACTGAACTATGTTTCCACCCCTCAGGAACCACTCCACTGCTTAAGGACAAAGCAGGCTGCCTGGAATGCCATATAACACTTAAACAAAGCAAGCTTGGTAGTGAGAAGCAATATATTCTATTAGCCCTACTAATCAAACTTATCTAGATAACCTAGCAGACTCAAAACCTCTTCTGTGGGACAATAAGGGACCACAAAAAAATACTAATTTGAATTCAATGTGCATTTACAGTAGAGCTTCACTGTATCAATCTGCTAAGAGGTAGTAGCCTTGGAATGCAGTTCATGCAGCCTTGCAGTAGCTTCATACCGTGGCAGCTGCAAAAGAGCTGCAGTGCAAATAAAAGTCAGAATTTTCTTTTTCTCACCATTGCAAGGATCGATTCCAAATCAAGGCTACCTGTGAAATCAAGAACTTGAAAGCAAAGCAGCAAAGTGCAGTGAATTCTAAGGCCTTCTGAAGCTGACACTCTTCCTTTTACCTGCTTTTATAGGTTTTATAAAACAATACAGCAAAAGCCTCAAAGAATTTTGAGAAAATATATTCTGCAGCAATACAGAAGAGCTGCATAATAAAATACAACACACTCATTGCTCAGCAATAACAGACATTTCCTCCAGTGACGGGTGGATATAACATGGGTCAGGCCATGGATTTCATCTGGTAGCTGTCAATTTAAGCAAAAACATAAGGAATAAAGGGGAAAAAAAATCTTGGCTTACAAGCAACTTGCTAAAGCACAGCGCTTCAAACCTGCATCTTAGATGTCATTTCACTGGCTTTTTTATCCCCTGTAATCCATCAATATAATATGGCACATCAAAGCTGGACTCTAATCTTTTACATTAATATTTTAAAAAGATTGCAAGTGTTTTGGTTTGGCTCCTTGGAAATGCTTTTTATTTTAAAAAATGGAAGGCAGAGCTCAAGATGCATGTTTATAATTTTATTGGTGCACTGCTGACGTTTCTTTCTTGACTTAACAAAATGAAGATACTGCAATTGCAGTTAGGAGTTTATTTCTCTTATCGCTTACTGGTTATCAGTAAATCTCAGATAAGACTTCTCTGGATTTAAAACTGTCACCAGTGAAGTCCCAATAGCAGTATTCATAAGAAATTATTTTACTAACTTCTTATTCAGTTTGGAGCATTCTTAACAGCATTCTCAACTTACAGGATAGAAAAGCGAGATATAGTACAACAGTACTATACGGGCCACAGAAATTTTGCCATTTCATATTTGTCACTGCTACGTAAAATATTTTGAAATGAGGAGGAAATATATATTTGTTAGAAAATAATGAATGCAGAGCATTACAAATTCCTTATTTTGTGTTTCGTGGCAAGAAGATTTGTATGTAGGGGAATTTTGCCAAAACTGAAAGTTCAAACTCCTCTGATAAAGGAGGGAGGGAGAGGTAGTTCAATTCAGCTAAGGCAGGATCCTTGGGAGCACACAGAGGCTGTATCTGTATAGAAAAGTCAGTAAGACCCATGGGATCAAGGCTGCAGAGTAAGACAGTCGGTTCTGAAAAACCAGTATTAACCATATACGGATTTCAGGGATTTACTCCAGACTGGATCTATCCTGGCTCAACACACTGAACATCCACTGATAACTGGACCACACTAGATGCAGCCATGGAACACATCTTCCAGCTGAGTTTCACCCAAAAAGAATTAAGCTTGTAAGCTCTCAGACTGGCTTGCAATGTAAAGTAAATCATGGTAAATGGGGATGACTGGGAGATTTGCTCTGAAAATGCTTTAGGCCACTATGCATCTCATCTGTGCTTGTTCTGGATGCAAATACCAAAAAAATATCTTGATCCTATGACTCTCGCTTGTGTTCAGTGATAGGAGGAATGATCCACGGGAGATGTAAAGTTTCTAGACCCACTGAAAGTCTTAAAAATGCCTTTCTATTCCAGTGGGTATAGAGCTCACGTGTCTCTGCCTGCTCCCCTTCTAGCATTTATGACAGTACAGCAGCTGAGTTTCATAGGGTACAAATCGTAAATGTTTTTACCATATCACAATGCCCTAGAAAATAGTGAACAGTGCTTTCTCTTCTGATGTCAATTCAAAACTTATGGGGGTGAAGAAGACTCTGACTCTGCCCCATTTCTTAGATTAGTGCTCCAACTACTATTCAGTGAAAGGTGGGTGAGTGATGCCACTGCCTTATTTTGTAAAAGATCCAATCCTGATATTTTGGGCCTTCATTAAGTACAGAGATGAGATTGCAAGAGGACTGAAATTTCTGGCACTGTTTTTTCATACTGCTCAGTGTCTAACTTAGCTAGACAGGGTCACTGTCTGAACACCTTCAGTGTCTCTTCCTCTACTGGCCTTAGATTATACAACATTTATTTTACAAGAACTGAATGCAGAGGCTTGACATACATACCCTGGTTCTCACCTCTGATGGTTAGTAATTAAAATTTAGTGTGTCTTCCTAGATTTATACTAGAAAGATTTGTGTGGTACTATTCTTTTTATTAAATAGATAACATTTTTTATTTCTTTGGCAAAAATCAAAGAAGTTTTTGGAGAAATGTTCAATAAAACCAAGACAGGTATGTGACTGAGAAAAGGCATAGTGTTAATAGGCATCGTCTTTAATATCTTATAAATTCAGTTTTCACCTAGTTCTTGAGTTCTTCAGGATAGAATTTTCTTTGTTTTGTTGTATAGTAACCCAACTTTACCCTTCATTTGTATGATAATATAGTTTTGCATATTTTGAGGACATCAGATCTTGTTCCATAAGGTGCACCCTCTTTTTATTCAGAGAAAGATTCCTGAAAAAGACAGGTTGAAGACTAATCACCAGTTCTTACTGTGTAGCTGGCGAATGTTATATCTCTAAATCACCAGTCATGATTTATTTCTTTTCTACTGTTGGCTCATTAGTTGCATCCATATCTTTTCCCACTGAAAGTCCCCTAAAATGGTTTCTAATTTGTTGGTACAGTTTTCACCACTAGCTGTGAGGGAGAGAGGAAAGCTCTTCCTACCTGCAATTGAGTGCTACATCAGCTTGTCTTAGCAAATGGCCAAAAATAAATCAATCGTAGCTTGCACTACCTAAAGAGACACATCATTCTAATCAAAGTGGTGATTTACCAGACTACAAGCTAGTGAGTTGTTTTGTTTTTTTTTTTTCTTTCATTAGACTAACTAAAAAAGATTTTGTTCTTTTAATCTGCATTCATTATCTGATAGAATCCTACGTGGCACTAGAATAAATAACAACTTACTCTTTACATTGTTTAAAAACCTAGAAGCTCAATTGGTCTTATAAGTTCTTAAAAGCCTTCTAATCAAAGGAATAACTTAGGGTAAAAAAAACCCAAACCTATCAGGTTCTTTTCTTTTGAAACAGCAGAAGACAGAATAGATAGGACTGCTCCAATGAAGTGACATTTAGTGACGTCCCACAGCAGTTCTAAGAAATCCCCCAAACACATTCATCTGTTTTTCTATCAACACTTAAATAAAATAAGTAGGAAGCAGCATTTTTTTTTTTTTT
>VYZM01012491.1:96937-128997 GCA_013398915.1 Dromas ardeola
TTTTTTTTTTTTGCAAAGCAAAATATTCTGAAGCATTTTCCTTCATCAAAGTCACAGTGTTTCAATGTTTATGTTAGCATTTAAGTTAAGTTAAAGCAGTGAGAAATTTTTCAAACAAGTATATAAGACAGCAAGGTCAATGTGAAGGAGATAACACTTTCCTATTGGAAATGAGTTTATGTATATGCTGGTTATTGCATTGACTTACATTGTTTGATTAGGATTTGATTATGCTTGATTACACTACTTAAAATTTCCTTACCATCAATTGCTTTTTTGCAATTTTGCAATGTGTTTATTTGCATCTTGATTCTATTTGCAACAGCTTAAAGAATAACTAAGATTATATCGTATCAAAGGTAAACAGATAATACAGCCTCAATAGTTTTTCAAACATAATTTACTTGAAAGTTGGAAGAATGCTGCTGAGAATGCTGCTGCACACAGCTAAGGTCACTGGATAATTTATGATCTTTTGTGAAAACCAGGTACACTTTTTTCTGCAAAGGAAGTTATTCTAGTGAGGATAATACACAAATCTACAAAGACATTTACTGATAGAATCATAGAATCATAGAATCATAGGGTTGGAAGGAACCTCTGGAGATCATCTAGCCCAACCCCCCTGCCAGAGCAGGGTCACCTTAGAGCAGGTTGCACAGGAACGCGTCCAGGCGGGCTTTGAATGTCTCCAGAGATGGAGACTCCACCACCTCTCTGGGCAGCCTGTGCCAGTGCTCTGCCACCCTCAAAGTAAAGAAGTTCCTCCTCGTGTTTAGGTGGCACTTCCTATGCTCAAGTTACAGTCTTTTGTGATGGTTATTTATGACCAAAAAAAATCTAATTCATAATTACCAAATTTTTAATTAAATGATAGTAAATTCATAATGGGATGCCAATCTTACTATTAATGCTATAAGGACCACAAACATACTTTAACTGTTGTTTCCTGGAATTTATGAGCATTTTCCAAAGCAGTAAGCAAAAGTATTCCTCTTAATCTTTTTGTCTGTTTTTCATAGAGTTTAATCCTATTTGAAGACAATGCAAAAATGCCTGTTTACTTAAATGGGTAAAGGATTTTACCCAGCAAGTAATCATCAAAGAACTCCACATTCTCTTAAAATTTCACATTTAAAATGAGAATCACTGCTGTCTGATCCCAGTCTTCGATATGAAAGTATGCTGTTGTTACTGGACACAGCAAACTCCCAAGTTCAAGCTGTTGCCTATTACATCGTTTGGACAATGTATCCTTAAAAATAAAGGCAAAAAAATTTCAAGCCTCTGATACCACAAATATTAAAGGAAAGAAGTTCAAAGAAACCGTAATAATGTGAAAACTTAGTCGGCCACATTCCCTAGAAACACCGCTCGAGGGCAGTTTCTACAGAAGTGAATTCATCCCATTTCTTTGCGTTTCATGATTTCTATTGAAACATGACAAGAATGCCAAAGAAGTGAAAAAAATTAATGCCTCTAACATTGAGCAGATTATAATAACAAGGAAATTTTAAACTGTGCTTACGTATAAGTAACAACCATTTCCACTTGGGCTTCCATCCTACAAACATTTCTCTTTATATTCACTGGTAGTTTCACTCATGTTGATGAAATCACAAATGTCAAAAACAGAGACTTAAACCTTGCCTATGCCAGATGACAATTTTGCTTATAAATGTATTGGTACCTTTCAATCAATCAATCTTTTAAACAGTGGTGCTATTATAGTATGCTTTTACCCATCTAGCGTATACACTGGAGGTCTGTACAAGGTAGAAACCTATGACTGGCATAAATTATATCAGTAAAAAACAGACGTGTACATACAACTTTGTCTGCAGTGTCAGTTGAAAAATAGAAAATGTATCCCTAATTAACTCAATTATGCTGGAAAACCGCAAGTACACTTGGACTCATTTCTACTTGTTAAGCATTACACAAATATTTGCAAATGAGAATATATGCTCCCAGAGAAAAGAAAAAGAGAAAAAATCCATTTTAATTTTGAATGTAAATTGAAAACCAGCGAGTCAGCTGAATAACGGTAATACTGAAGAAACTACTAATAGTTCAAGAAGAGACAACTGAGGAAGTAGAGAGCTAGCAGCAGGAGGTGTCTGCAGCAGAGGCAGCATTAGTTTCAGAGATAATCTAGACTTTCCATCCCCACAATATATCCTAAGCCCTTTATCTGATTATAGAATTCAGAAAGATAAGAAAAATGAGGATTTCTTCAAACAGCAAGGTAAAATTCCTCTGTAAGCAATTGGTAATTCCACACAGTGCTGAACTGACATATATACATAGGATGTATTTCAAATTTACCTCCATATCTTTACTTTGAAAAGGTAAATAAACCTCAGCCCATGCTAGCCTCCTTCTCGAGCTTTTTTCCCCCCATGTGGAATTCTGTCTGAGATGGTATCTGAGAATATCTGAGCTATCTGAGAATGAGAAATCATTCTGCCTGAACAACTAATTTCCTCTCCCTTCAAAAAAGCCCTGCTTATGTTCTGTTGGTTGTGGTGGTATTAATAAATGGATAGTCAAAGTCATCCAGAAAAAAATACTCTGTAATTCAAGGCAAATTTAAATATCTCAAATTAAGATGACCCGAAGTAAGAGCTTTGGATATTTATGAAGTATTCCATAATCTACTATTTTGATAAAATGTTTTATTATAACACCTAAAAAAAAAATGTATCGAACCTGAAGATATCCTTAATGCGTAACTGCCATGGGGTGATGGGGTCTGGAGAATTTTAAAACATTGTTTCAAGTGTATCTAAGAGTGAAATTAGGGAAAGAAAAAAACAGTGCCATTTGTACTAAGAAATAAAAATGTCCTCCATTTGTTTCATCGGGGATTTCTAGTAGTTCTGTGCTCCTCAAAAGGCGATTGATAGTGGGTTCAGATGTTATAACTGTATTTGAGATGTTCCATGGGGAAATAACAAACAAACAATCAAATAAACAAAAAACAACCCACACTTGAACTTGAAAAAAAAATCTTTGGTTATATTTAGCAAATTAAGGAGTTTGGCTGCTAAATTCTCTAAAGATACAGCCTTCACTGAATATGTTCCCTTTCTTCGTGGTTTGCCTACATATTAATGATCTCTGAGCAGAGCTCGTTCATGACGCAGGACAGCAGCCCCAGTCCAAAGAAGGATTTTCCTCACAATTTGCGGTTCTTATTATTGAAATCTCAAAGAGAGAAAACTAGCACAAGGTAGTGGAAGAACTCAGCATAGGGAGGATTCGGATGGGCAACAAGGAGCAGGTGGATCTGTAACCATAGCAGGATATTGCCTTATAAAACTTAAGAATCCTTCCAGTGGCAGGTGACCTGAAACACCAGAAAAATGTGTCATCTACTTCTTGGGGCTGGTACAAATAACCTAAGCCTGTCACCAGTCACTTTGTGGGAAAGCTTGATTAAATGATTTGCAATATCTCGGAACCTTGTAGCACGAGCAGGAAGATCATCCAGTGTCCTTTTACACCGCCTTTGCCTTGAGGTTACTCTTCCCTCCCTGCACTCCTTCCCCCACCAATCCTTTGCTTTTTATCAAATGTCTCCTAACACAGAAAAACTGTGGCATAGACCCTATGGGTTCTTCCATCATTTTTAACTCATGTAGAGACCATGTTCTGGTTTTGATAGTGAGCGGGGAAGAGGTACTGTGGAAAACACAACGTGCAATGGCAGTCATCACTTGACTGATTATCTGCCATTAGAATGTTTGATTCATAATCCTGGCATTTGATGTTGTTTGGGGCCCTGTCTAGATCATTAATGAAAACAAGCTCTGGGCATTTTTAGTAGTTTACCTTGATTCACAATGGGCGGGCCTCAGTTGACTCGTGTAGTTCATGCATCCTAAAATAACTAATATATATCGTGGGTTTTGCATGCCTACACATAGTTGGTGTCAGATCATAGTGGTTATGTCATTTATTTTAAAACTTTACTTTTGGTCTCCTGAAGAATCTTAGTCAAGTAAACAGAATTACTAGCTACTTAAAATACTTTGATTTAAAAAAAAATATATATATACATGTTAGTAATTAGAAATAATAAATCATCCATTGTTTTTCTCCAGTTTTTGCAGGTATCCCCAAATGTTACTGTTATCTTAATTAAACTGATTTACCTGTGGCTTTCACTCAAAGTATAAGCTACAACCTACTGTTGCTCTGATTTGCAAATAGAGTCATTCCTCTAAGAATAAGACATGTTTTACATCTCAACAGCAAACCAGCAATTGTGGACAATGATGCTTAGAAATGATGGAAAGATCTGCCTGAATGAGTGCATGCCAGCGGACTCAGGCAGCCATTTCCCATAGCTTGGAAAGACCTACCAACATCATCTCTCTAATGTGAACATCCCTTCACACTGCTACAACAAGGCAGCAGCTTACCTGCAGGTACACACAACTTCAAGGCTTCCTCCACAACTGATGACCTACATGGACTTGGCAGCAGAAGCCAGGACATCAGTGATTATTAGAGACCAACTTGAGCAGGACCTCAATTAAAAAATAAGCACAGCTGCTTTCCCCAAAGAGCTTTCTTTTAGACCATTACTAAATAAGTGCAACTTTGGTGGGAAAGGCTTTTTCTGTCCCCATGCCCTTCACAAACTAGGGAAGTGTGAATTAAAAATAGGGGCAAACTTTGGAATCAGGTGCAGAGGACTTGGGGAGAGTCACTGAAGAAGCAGGTGGAGAGAAGCAAGAAGTGCTATGGAAATAAGAGAGGAAGAAGAGCTGTGGCTGTTGGGAAGTGACTCCGTGGACATCCTTACCTTCAGATTCATGTATGGGTGACTAAAGGGAGGAAGAACAGCACTTCTCACTGCACCAGAGGTTCATGATAAGGGAATACAGGGAAGACAACAGAAGGCGTCTTATACCCTTTTTGTATCACATAGCCATAAAAATATCTAGCACCTTGATATTACATATGAGGAAGCATCCTGGGAGCAATCAAAGATGGAGAAAAGATCTGCCCTTTTTCAATTGTCCAGATTCTTCCTAGGTGAGTTGCAGTCAAACTACATTGCTTCATTTGCATAAAAAACTAAAGAACAATTCAAAGATTTGACTTATGTTAAGTAAATAATTTTAGTAACAGGAAGGCAACTTTTTATAACCCTACCAAATTCTCTGCAGAAAAAGTGTTTTGCTTTCACACACCAGAAAGTGATTAAAATTACCGGCTATTGGGTGAATTGACCCAGTCTCCGAACAGGTTATGAATATACAAATGCACACATTAAACATGGTAGAATTCACACATTGTGAGGGATGTCCAGTAAGACAGAGTACCTACATCTCTACATTTAAATATGGAGGGATACTAACTTCTGCCCTAGTTTCTTAATCTTAATACATATGAAATTTGATCCAGAATCCATTGCAACTAATGGAAAAATATGCTTAACTTTTTGTCGACTCTACTCAGGTGATTAATTCTTCCTTATATTTATCTGAATTTGAAGTTTTTGTCCATGATCTCAGGGAAGCAATGAGATTTTTTCAATGGATGAAATGAA
Organism: Dromas ardeola; assembly: GCA_013398915.1. Classification (NCBI taxonomy): domain Eukaryota; kingdom Metazoa; phylum Chordata; class Aves; order Charadriiformes; family Dromadidae; genus Dromas; species Dromas ardeola. The sequence continues at coordinate 102,504 of VYZM01012491.1, forward strand.
ATGATGTAGCTACTGTGAACCATAACTATCACTATACAATTTCGGAGGGAGAGAAATCTAGGGCATGTACTGTGAATCCTAACACTGTGTCACAATGTGGTAATGAAACAGCACAGTAAGACTCTGCTGCTGTGAATAAAGAAGGGAAGACTGTCCTCACACCGAGGTGAGTATGGAGTCTTTTTCCAAAATGCGCTTTGTTTCATAATGAACACAACACTCACTTCTCATTAAATCTTGTTATCGCTTCAGGCCTTGACCAAAGCCAGCCAGAAATCTGGTATTAGTAATGGGAATCCTTTCAGGTGTTGAATGCTCGTCAGTGAGGAAGATACAATTCTCCCTTTAGTCAGTCGAGGGGAAATAAGAAATGTCCATTCCGACACAAGGCTCGGGACAACCGTTTGGCTCCCACAGACTGAGCGGCACTGCCACAAAGCAGTTTTTCTGATGACTAATTTCTCCATGTAGATTCTGCAAAACCCTTCTTAGCTGATGAAGTAAATTCTGTTTCAAAACCATGCCAGCTTTCCTGATTCCTAGATTAAAATGGCCATTTACAGTCAGTATCGCTTTGCCTGAAACCACCTACAAGAGTGGTTTACTAAATAGGCTGTGCTTTCCAGAAAAAATTAAATGAAACAGTCGATTCATTTAGATATGTTGAGTCTTCTGCCATAAAATACCATGTGCTAGAGTCACGCTGCATCCAAAACTGAAATAATTACTTGTGATTTTGAATAAGAACATTTTTAAACAGTAAGGAAAAGGACAGCACAGTTTTACATATACCAGGTTTTAACTTTTGCAAACTGAATTATTTTTATATGCCCTGATACAAATTGTTAGCATAATGAATTAATCTCCACAATCTCCTTGTAAGAGATAAGAATGCTCTGTAATTCTTGTGCCATCTGATATGAGTATGCATAAATACATACTTAAGCTAGAGCAGCTTTCCAGGCAATTGTTTTTGACTAAGGTTTTATATGTAGTAAAGTTCCTTTATTTTTCATATTATAAAATTAAATTATAATTCCAAGCTAGACTTTATCAACTTCTCATTGCACTGGTATGTGAGAAAATTTGACAGTGAATACTTGTCCGCAATATAAATAATTTAAAATAAATCCGTCTATAATTAACTGAAAGGACTCATTTAAACAGGCATCTGTAATTCAATTTTTTGTTTTTACCAAACTGTTTATTTATTATTTTTTAAAATCACACCTATAAAAGTATTGCTGCTTTGCACTTTTATTGCTAATTTATAGCATATTATGGAAAAAAAAAATCATTTGAGAATGTTTCCATAGGTAACCTTTACAATAAGAATTGCATACGCAAATAATTAATTTTGAATGTGAACTGACTGACTGTACAAGCAAATTCCTACTTTCTCATTGTAAATATACTACTTAGTCAGGAAAATCGGTCCAGTAAAAATACGAAGTTTTCACATTACGTATTTTAAAACTGAGCCAAATCCTGAGCCAAAGCACACTCCTAAAAAGAATCAGGTAAAGGTCATTGATGATTCAGATTCTCAATGAAGACACAAACTACTCCTGTGTGAATTAGATTCTTTACCAAACAAAAGAGATGAAACTGCTGACAGTCTTTTATAACGTTTATTAATGTATCTGAACATTTATCTGGGTGCAAACAGACAGCCTTCTCAGGGGGAAGTTTTGTTTCCAGTATGATCTTTTGTCTCTATGCTGAAACCCTATAGCCAGCCTTTGACTCTCTGCTGAAAGAGTCAACAGAAGTACAAATCTGCATTAACAGAAATGGTGTTCTGTGATATCTTGCAGTGTGGAATCCAGTGTCTACTTGTGGTTTTTGCATACAAAATGGTATTGAAGTCCCCAGTATAATTAGTGACAATGTAATCAATACACCCAGGTAGTTCAAGGCAGTTCAGCTCACCTTAAAGTAGGCATCTAATATTAGGTAAGCAAAATTTTTCCTTGCGGTCCATTGAGTAGGGTAGGGTTTTCTTCATTTTTCACACATAGACATCCTGTGCCTTCTGAAATGGAACAGGGACTTCTGCCTACCCTCCCAGCGGCTCTCCAGAAGGGCACAAGCCTTGCACTTTCAATCTTTTATCTGCCAGACCAACCTCAATGTTTCGAACACTTGGGTATCCTGGCAAGAAATGCCCATGAGTGGACAACTAAATCAAATGCTAGAGCCCCCTCAACTATAAGGGAGGTTAGACGCCTGTTGACATGTAGATACTTGAATTTAAATACCTTAGTACGGATGTTTTCAACTGAAAGCTGAAACCCACACTTTTTTTCTCTTAGCCATTGAACTGACCTCTCATTCTTTCACATCAATTCAGATGGGTGTATTTTGAGGCTTACACACAATAACTTGGAATTGAACAGAAGCTGATGACTTACAAAAAGCTCCATGAGTGGTAATAATCTTTTAAAGTCAGAGACTTTAGACATTATGTTTCTTTTTACAAGCATCAAAGGATCTTTTTCAAGAATAAAAGAATTATACAGAAATACATGGAGTCTGCAAGCATAAAAACACAAAACAAAACTAACCAAACAAAACACATGGAAGGACAATATCACTTTAAATTTTCTGAACCCATCAACAGGAATATAATTCAATGTCATATGAACAATTTGAGGCTCATATTTACCCAAAACAAATCTGCTGGTCAAATGAGATGGTTATAATACATTTTCTGATAAGAAAGAAAGTAAAAGGCAGCTTCCTGAGAGGCTTTTCTAACTGAATGTTAGGGCTGTGGAATAAGGAAAATATGTAAAAGAAACTCATGCCTTGAAATAACTCAAAAAAAATTGGGGGAGGGGTGTAGAAGGGATGCGTTTGTTACAAAGATTCCTACATGGTATTTGGGAAACTAGAAAGCACGGGTATTTTTCTCTTTTTTTCTTTAAATCTGCAGCACTGCAAGCTGAAAGTGACCTACATCACTCTCCATACAGTACATCAAATAACCCATTATTTAACAAATCAGTGAAGCACCTCTACTAAATGAAAGGAACCTATAGCTTTAATCCCCCTTCGATTAGCTTAGTTCTTCCCAGAAAGCAGACCTTAATTTGTATCAATTTTCAGTAATCTTTACAAGAAAATGCTACTTCACTTACACATGCTGTTTGACAGCTAAATGAATTTCTCAGGCATGTGGATACCCTATGATGGTTCCAATAAAAATTGCCCCTAGTAACAATGAGGAAGCCGAACACTTTCTGTCTGCTTAAATGACTTCTTTGGTTAGACAGATGATGAGGTTTAATGATGTATATTGTGAATTCTCTCCACTAACAAATACAAGTAACACTTTGATCCGTGGAAAAACCTCAAGGACATTTGGTACAGCCATTTAAAGTTTCCTATACATCCCTGTAGACAGGCATTTTGTTACTGTATTCAGATATACAATTATAGATCTCAGTAAAGGACCAATTGAGTTAAATATTTCTGAAGGACAGCAAAACAGCATGTTATTTTTACAAATAGGGAAACCAAGGAAAGGAGTCTTTCAGGATAATGTTTTAGAAGTGGGGCAATCTAAACGTAATCAGTTAATTACATAATTAGGCACTATACTTTATTTAGGTGCCCCAATTTTGTTGAGCACCTATACTTCTCAAGTTAATTGGTTATTTTTCAGAAGTCTTGTATCTGTGTGCAATTTATCAGGGTCTACACACCAGGTCTTCAAAGACAGTCAAATATGTTCCTCTTATTTATTCGCTTAAGTACAGTGAGATTTATAAACTGAAGCAGAAATAGAAGCTTCGGTATAATTTGCGCATGTACTTACTTTTGCCTAAATCCATAACAAGATCTGCTCAGATGTCAATGAAATGCACAAAAGTCCTGTTAAATTATTCCCTAATCCCGTAATCTCCTCAAGCCCTAGAGAAGCCAACATTTTTGCTGAATAACACACATACAACTAAGTCTTGATACGCCGAAGACATCTGGTGACCAAACGCCAACAGATCAGCCAGTTCATTTCTTTTGCACCTCAGATGTGCAGATCACACTCAAGTAACTGTATGTAAAACCTAGACGCTGGAACAGGTTTGGCAGCAGGAACAGACCACCTGTGACCTTGTTTGTAAGCACACACACAACAATGGCCAATGGCTCCATGGGAGAGAGAGTCAAAAAAGAAGTAGGATCCCTGTTTTCAAGTTCCTGCACTAACACTAAGTGGAGCCTGGACCTGGGCTGCAAGTGCCTTAGCCTTCAAGCTGGCTCTTCCCTGTAGCCTTCTTTATTTGAATGACTATTTAAAAAACAAATTACCAAGTGGAACATCTGCAACAGAAAGGACTGGGACAGGCTTACTCCAAAACAATCTCTGTCCAAAGACTGAGTAATTCCCTGCAGCCTGCGTGATGTAGGTTTGAAATGTTGCTTCACCTCAGGCAGAACAATATTACAAAACATATGTTTGACCGTCAGTGGGAGACTAAAGTAACCACAGGGCTTCAGTATGTTACGCAGGTGAGGGAATGGTTGCTTATTTTCAAATTGTCAGGACTAACTACTAGACTGTCTTAAAAAACAAACATCAAGGATTACGACAGTACGCATGAGCAGAACTAGACTCCTCATCACCATTTGGATTTAGGCAGACAGAGCTGAATTTAATTCCAGGCCAAATTTAGATATCTGACTCCAGGCTTCTATTCAGTTGCTCACACGCAGGTATAGAGTGCTTTTTGAACTCTCCCAAGGTTGCCTGGCCTCCAGCTGGTGATTCAAAAAGGCACAGACCTCCTGCAAGTCTGCTGCCAAAACTGCCAGCCTCAGGGTGATGTTTTTGACATTGTAGAGTATCTCAGGTGTGTTAGGCACCTATCACGAGGTAACCCAGCAGAGCCTTTTGTCCATACATTCCAAAGAGTCTATTCACCTGATCAAATGTAGGCATTTATTTTATGCTGGATAGCTCTCTAGACTTTGCTGACTACAGACTAGGCATTAAGATACCAAAATTTAGGTAGGTTTATCACAATACTGAACGTTGCAAGATTTAGGTTCCGTGTCAGCTTTGTCCATGAAGTTATCTGCCTCAGCGCAAAATGATTGCAAAAAATTAAATAAATGAACTTGTTTCACATAGCTGAAAAAAATCTCACTTCTGGTTTGCAATTCTGTGGTTAACATACACTCTTAGAGCCAGTGGTGAAACTAATACTAGGGAAATGTTTTCTGAATGGTATTTCTCACACACTGTTAAGCAAAAGATACTCTCAGAAAAGCCAGCTTAGGATTTGGGATTTCTAACTGAAGAAAAAGATGCCAGTCCTGAAATTCCTTTTTGACATCATCTTAGATTATTTTGCACTGTGTTACACTGTGAAAGCATGTATAATTAATGTGGCAGCAACAAATCCAAACATATGGATTTGTATGTTTTGTGTTGGTCTTTGTTAAAAGGACAACAATCTGTACAAACACAAACAAACCCTGTTGCCCTTCACTCTTCCCTCCCTCTGGGGTTAGCATTGTACTAAGCATAAAGGCAGACAGTTTACAAAGCTTTTTGATGTTTAAATACGTAGACAACTAAGCAAATGTTATAATTTTGCAGTACAGTTTTATTTAAACATAACCTTTTACTGATATGTGGTTGATTAATTAAGAAGTGGGTGTCTGACTTAAGTTTGGATAAAATGTTGCTAGAACAAAAATGGATGTTGAGGGTTTTTTAAAAAAAAATATCCCTCTGTTTCATATGTAGCTCAGGAAGAGGTATCTAATTAGGTCTCTACCAGTTCAAGAATTCATTGCACTTCTAATTTGTTGTTTAGACATTGATTATTTCAACTTTAAGACAAATTTGTAAGAAAGATATTTAGATAACATAATACCCGTACTCAAGTGATGATATTTTATCAAGGCCATTAATGAGAACAGTACAATCTGGCTTGGATGATACTCAAGATCCAGGTAGAAATCATTAAAAAAAAATAAAAAGATAACAGTAGCAAACAAACATGAGCACAAGCAGGTAACAGGTTTTGGCAGCACAGTTTTCATGTGTGAAGCCCACTCTGGGGCTCAAGCGCGTTGGTAGCAAAAGTAGAGATGCACCCAAGCAAATTATAGCTTTCCTGAGGACAAAAGGAGGGGGTGGGGGGAGCACCATGTGTTTAAAATTAGAAACTCTTCTCAAAGCTGATGATTACAGTTAAAAATAAATGAGGGAATCCAGCCCATGACTGTCAAACAGAAACAGCTCCATAGCCCTCAGGGCTTTTCTTAAAATCATCTGAGTTCTAGCCTGCTGTAAGAAAGGTGATCAGTCACGCATCCCACAATCATACAAGGGAAAAAATACTTAATAGGAGTCTTAAGATATTTGACCCAAAAGATTTGATCTAATATTCTTTATATAATATAAAATTATCTTGCTCGACTTCGTCAGAAGTCCCGGAGGAGCTATTGCATAGTCACAGCTATCGTGTTTTGTTAACTGCCCGTTTTTTCCTCAAATGAACCTTGCTGAAGGTGCCTACTCATTTCAGTTTTCAGAAAGGTCACTCCTGATTTTGAAAGCATGGATGAAATTCAAAAAATACTGATAGTCTTTGTCTGGTTTTTATGATTTACTCATTTCCCTGTTCGCTTGTTCCTTTTCTTCCCTTCACTCCCACTCTTTTCCCTTTTGGCTCATACTCATTTTGGGCATGGATGCCTGAGGAGAAAAAAAAAAAAAGCCTCAGCGATGCTTTTTCTCTTTTAACAAGTTAATGAAGAAATAATAGTCCAGGATGAAGCTATATTGGAAACACAGAGTCTTTTTCTTTATCTGACAGATACAAGCAGCCTGTCTCCTAATCAACAGCAAGATACCTAGCTGGAAATTCTGCCAATGCCACTTCTTTTATTCAATGGATAGTCATTCAATCAATATGAAATGCATCTCAGCCAAGAAGGGAGCTAAAATTTATCAATCTTAAGTGATCTGAAAAAAGAAAGCAAACAATAGGACAAAAGTCAGGAAGTATATAGGCCTTTTTCCCCTGCTTATTTGCATTTTTTTCCTCTGGTAATACATTACGCCAGTACAAATGAGTGCATGACCAATGCCTGAGATTCACATTTATTCTTCTAAAAACCTACAGGAAATCACTCAAGCTATTGCTCTTGCAACTAAAACATCTGCACTGCCATGGATTTATTTCATATTACACTCTTAATTAGCTCATATGTGCATAAAATTTGAAGATGAAAAATGTCTTTCCTAATACAAGCAGGCAGGGTTTTCAATGTCTCAAATCCCGTTTATTTTTCTTTCAGATATGTTAACGCATATAAAAAATCTGGGGGCTCTCTGAAAGGCTACATATATTACAACTGAAGATTCCTACAAGTAAGATTTAATGTCATGAAGTAATAACAAAATCTCCATTGTGCAATTATTTACTTACAAGAATTCTTACTTGAAGTGAGAACCTAAACAACGGCTTAAAAATACAGTGGACACTTTCATTGCTTCTACCAAGTCTGCAAGCACATGATGTTATCATTTGGGTTGTATTTCATTTTTGTCTGTTTGGTTTTTTTTTTTTCCCCTGAAGATTGGACCCCTAAAGAAGCAGGGAAAGCATTTTTTATGATATACCACCAGGTTCTGAAAGACAAGAAACTGAAAAAGGCTTTTTTTTCCCTCAGATCTTTTGCAGTTACTACAATCTTAGGTGATCCCTAGTTATTTATTTTTCAGGCAGAAGTGATTTTTTTTAAGTCATCACTGACCCTTTGAAATTGCTAAAAGGTTTCCATTTGTTTCCAGATTTTAATGACTTCAAAAAATTCAGCTTCAGTTTAAATTGTCAAAGCTCATTCTCAGCCCAAAAGTAATTTAAAAAAAAAAAAAAAAAATCAGAAATGTTTTCCTGACGCTCACTAATTGGACATGACGAGATACAGTGATTGGGAGGCTTGGAAACACATGATTAGCAGAGCTTTATAGTGAGGCCACCACAGCACATTATGTGCAGATTACTCTACACCATAGCTACATCTCCCTCAACTCCTCAGTACCAGCCTGGCTGATAGGAGACACTGTCCTGATTTAAAAACACATAAAGAATGAACCTACCCTATTTTTTTTTTCCAGAGGAAAAAAAAAAATAAATACCAAAATCAACAAGAGACTGCAACTTGATACTTTGCTTGGCTGACAGGGGAAGAACTGATTTCACCCATCAGTAGAGATGGGAATGCAGGAAATGAAAAACGCAATACAAAAATAAAACAGACAGTGACTGAAATTTTACATCTGGACATGCTCAGTGATGATCTGCTAAGATTTTGGCAGAGCATAATGAAGAACCATCTTCTTTGTGACCTCGCTGCACGTTTTCTCTGCCCAGCTTGGCAGGCACATCTGCTCCTGGAACAATTTGCATGAGGCAAATTTTAATTGAGTCACTGAAACACATAGCCATAGTCTGCAAAAACCAAACAGACCAAGCCTGCCTTTGCATCAGACACAGTGAAAAACACAAGTGAGATAAAATAATAATTGGTCCAGTAATGCTGAAGTATTTCTAATCTTTGCTGGTTTACATATTTCAAAACTTAATCTCTTCCTCTCTCCCTTTCTAAATTAATCCTTTTCTTTCCTCCTGCAACAATATTTTTATTACAGCATACACTGATATGCTTTTTGCCCTATTAACCTGCTCTTCCAAAGTGAATGAATCTTTGCAATCAAGTTACCCGGCAAAAAAACAGCATTAGTAAAAAAGTCGGAATTTCACCCCAACTCCAACCAGTTGTCTCAGTAAAACGATAATTTCACCCCCAATTAAGGATGGTTAAATTCTACAATAACCAAAACTATTTCCATTTCTCTCTTATTTGAAAATAACAAAGACAATAACAATATATAAAACAATTACATTAAAATAAATGTTCAGCTAACTTTTTATTTAAATCTAAATGCTGACATGAAGGTTCCTGCCCAAGTGGCCACACTGTATAACCTACATCAAAGTGAGTTTTTGACCCTTGATTAGAGTCCCAATCCTGTAAGCTATTTTAAGGAGTATATATGTATGTTTGTGTGTATATACACACACAGAGATCACACTGCCCATTGGGTACATAATCACAGAGTTTTCACAGCCCTGTAAGTGATCAGCACTATCTCAAGATGACAAACAGGTAGCCACATACAGTTCACGAGCAATTCACATCTGGTTCCCGTGCTGGGACTGCAGTATGTGGCCAGTCTGTTGACATGAAGATTTTGGGGTAATCCAAATTCTCTGTCAGAGAAAGTGAAGCAGCCGGGTTGTGAGACCAACGCTGCAGTCTGCCCCGGTACTGAGCCAGACACCTAGCCCAGCCCTAACCCATAACACCGTAGATATTAGGAACATTTAAACAGCCCATTTAAGAGCTGCTTTCAGAGTAACCCCTCAAAGCTGCCCCACTAAGCACGAAGCACATAGTTCTGGAGCTTGTCCAGATGGGATGTTGAAACGTGGCTCATGTGGCCACGAAGGCTGGCCAGCCTAATCTACCCTGCAGCTGGGCTGGTTGACATCAAACAGCGGTCTGAAGCTTGGGGAGCGCCCTAGTCAAGCTCCCTCTATCCATGCTGACTTGCAGAGATGGCCCAAGCCCAGGCGACCTACAAATGCTCTTTGCCCTATCAACAAAAGACACCGGTAGCCTTCCAGGAAGGAACTAGAGACAAGGTTTCTGGACACATACCAATACCACAAAAGCAAATATAATATACAAACATGGAGACAACAGACATGACCTATTGGACTCACACAAGTTTCAAGGAGAGGTATACTCAGCCTTGAGGTAGATGCAGCGTAGAAACCAGTCGTATCTGTCTTTCTCACAAGTGTGCCTCCACCCAGTGGCACACCATGTATGTATGCAGCATTTTCTCCCATTGAAACACCTGTTAGAGGTCCCTTACTGAGTACAGGGAACACCCACTATATCCGGAACAGACCATTACTCCTTTTAAACAGGAAAAAGGAAGTTAGCTTCCATAGCCGATGCTCTTAGAAAGCATCAGCATTCTATTAGTGGTAAAACAACTTCTTTAATAATGAAAATATTTTTCACTGGATGTACACAGAGTTTGTCTAACAGAAAAGAAAAACTCAGCAATACGTTTAAAAAAGGAGTAGGAAAAAAAAACACCCGCAATTGTGAAATGGGGCTGAATTAACACTGCCATAGAAGTTCTAAGTTTTGCCGTTTCTAATCCCATTCATAGTTGTTCAGTTTTATCAGAGTACTGAAGTGCTTAAAAAATGTTTTTATGTTTTGTGTACTTTTCCTTTCTAGGCATACCTATAAAGTTCTTCATAAAATTAGGCTGTACACCTAGAAAAGAAGCCACCTATTTTTCATTTTCATTCAAATATTGCAATATGCCCTACAGTTCTCATGCAGTACTGGCTGCAGACCCATTCGGAATAGGAAATTGAGTCAAGAAAGCATGCAGGTATACACAGTGTTTTCTAAATACAGAGATCAGGCCAAAAGCCAGCACACTGTAAAATGGGAAAGCATCCAAAAGAGAGCTTTATGCTGTACTCAGGCATAAATATTTATCAACCAGTGCAAGAGAATGTGACATTCCTCCACAAGCAAAGAATTTGCTCAGAAAGCATTCCAGAAGAGACAGAGGGGAGAGAGAAAGAAGAAGAAGGGGAAAAAAAAAAAAACCACAAAAAACTGTTGCCTTTATGATGTCAAGCTGGGTTATAGCATAGAGCCCCAACTAAGAAGCTGAACTAATCACTGTTACTTTTGTTGTCAGGGAGAATGAAGCCTCTTCCAGAACACCAGCCATCTCCATGACTTGCCAAACACTGAGTGAAGCACAACCAAAATGGCAAAAGATCATTACACCACATGAAAGCTGAAGATAATTTACAAGTTGATGCATGTGCTAAATGAAAACAAGCAGGCTGTGAGCATGCACCACACTCATCTCATTAAAGCATTACACACCTTTTCTAGCTTTCATTTACTTTCCTCTCAGAGAAACACAATCAGCTTGCTTAGTTTCCTAATGAGTATAATAGACAATCATGTAAAGTAGACTATTGCTTGGTAAAAATGCAGTAGAGAACTGCAGGCAGTCTATTAGATGTAAACTTGCTTAATTCTTTAATTATGTGTCTTTGATCAAAAGCAGCTCACTTGGAAAGATTTTTTAAAAGCAAAGTAATGAGCACTCACCTTTCATGTACAGCATTGACTGTTAGGCCAACCTGATATAACTGTGGTATCACTGATTCTATGTCAAGCACACCACTAAAAATTGAGATAATAAATGTTACTTATAGCTATTAAAGCTTTTCTTTTTTTCAGACGCAGGCCTGTAAGAGCTGTTCTGCACTTTCAGCTTTTCTTTCCATCTCTGTCAAGAATCTCAGGGAATTTTTAAAAGAGATAATTGAGGCCATTCATCTTTTTTTTTTCTACTTTGTCCTCAACCCCTTTCCTTTCCTCATTAACCTCAAAATCTCTATTGAAGATCTCTCTCCTCTTACTTCCAACACCCTATACTGTTCCTTGGACTTCATCTTCTGACAACCCCCAATCTAGACACAATCTCTTCAAGCCTCTCCTACCTGGTACCTATTTATCACATATGGTTATTTCCTTCTCATCTCCTTCTTACATGGTCACTCAAATAGTTTTCTCTGTTCAGGCTTGGTGTCATTTTTTGAAAGGCACAAAGAGTTGCAAACAAAGTTAACGTTATTTGCTATTTAGTTTTTACAATCACACTAAATTATTGGCCTGGAAGTGGTGTGACAACTGAAAAAGCTTCAGAAACCCCTGATCCAACTTTTTGCCTACAGAGCATAAACTAATTTCTATCATCTTTGACTGGCCAAGGCTCCAGCCCACATTGCCAGGTTCTTGCAATGAAATCAGCGGTCACACAACAAAACCAGAGAATTGACCATGAAATGGCTTTGATCCCAGCCTGAAACCTGTCATGGCAAGTAGGGGCTAGAATGGAGTAAAGATGCTTTTCAAAGCAGTAAAACTGGGAGTTAAAGTAAATTACCTGCATATTTTGAATAAAGAATTGTAACTATTTATCAACCTATCTTAAGTATATTTATACAAATGTACATAGCCATGAGAGAGTAAATTTAAAAGTTGTTCATTATTATTTCTCCTTTATACTGAAGTATCACTAAACTTCTGACTGTTATCAAAGCCGAGACTAATTGACGCTGCTTACTTCAATCTAACTACCTTGGAGGGAAAAAAAAAAAAAAAACAAAAAACAAAAAAAAAAAACCCAAACAAAATAAAAGCAGCTAAGAGACTGAAATTAGGATGAAATTAAAGTACAGGAATGCATAGGAACAGTCTGTGAGCATTCCCGCAGCTTACTGCACCTCAGGAAAATCAGTAGCTACTGATGCATGGTCCTTTACAGAAACTGCTGTTCCTCTCCTGCAAGTGTATCTTATGCACAGAAGCCTGTGAAAATATTAAGCATCCCAACTTGAATTCATTTTAATTGATCATTAATGTAATTTTTTTTGTAAATGAAAAAAAAATATTTCTTATACAAAAAATTCTGCTGTATTCAGTTTCATCCCAAGATGTATCTAAATACTCCTCATGCCCTACACTACTGTATGATTCGCCTCCACAGTTCAGGTCTGCATTATAAGGTTTCTGCAAGGAAAAGAACCTACACATTGGACATAAAATTTCTGATTTACCTTGTTTCTCAATACAGCCAGAGTTTTTGCAGATTATTGTTTCATAAAAATAAAAAAGTAAGTGCTTAACAGTATTGTAGGAGGGTTTCTCAAACCCCAAAATGTAAAAAAAAAAAAAATTATATATATATATACACACACAATTCTGAAAACCTGTTTTAACATCATGTGTTCACTTATTAAAGTTCTACAGTCCAGAATCTATTCCAGCTCCCAGAAATAACAGCCCGTATTGTTATACTGTTGCTATTTACAGTTTCTTCTCTATGTCAAATATAATGACCTAATTCTTTGATACCGTTGTTGGGACACATGTAAATCAATACCATGTTTTGCCACATGCTCCCTCAAAGTGTTCTTTTTGGGTAAAAACATACATGCAATTACTAGAAGATCATCAAGATTTATTTGGATTTTATAGTCAAGGAAATTTTCCCTGACTTGCATGAAATGTTGATCTTGTTCTTTTTTTAAGATAGATTTTTGGACAGTTTTCAGTAACATTTCCAAGACAACAGTGGTTTCTGACTGTGATGACTGTTCATCATATAATTTATATTAATGTTAACTTTCAGAAAAACAAACAGAGGTTTTTATAAAAGACGAGAATGTTTGAAATATTCTTCTCATTCAAATTCCACTTGCTTCTCAGAATCATAAATTACATCATTAAAAAGCAGCCCAAGTGCAAATACTGATATTATGTTAAAGAATAAGATTGACAAGAGTAAGAATTGCAATTATGACATGCACTAAGCAACTCTGTTCCCATGCAAATGAAAAAAATAATTACATTTCTTATCACTGCAAATTGAGAGTATTCAAAAAGTAAAAGACTTCAGTTTCATATAATTTCTAATTGCCTCTAACTAGGATCTCTAGGAAATGGATCCTGTTTTATCTATTTAAAAGTCATAAAATTAGCACAGCTCTCATGCCCTGTATCTGTTTAGTCTCATATTTCTTCTTCTGACTAAGCTGAGTTTCATCAGTTGTTAGCTGCCTGTAGCAAAGTGAAGCAAATAGTTTTCACTAAATGAACAAGCCCATTCCATTCCATCTTGTTCAGTACTGAAATACCTGTGGTGTTTCCATCAATGACACACGTGCAAATCTACTAAAGGCAGCAGGAAGAGCAAAGAGCCACTAATATAAATTAAAGCCTGGGTACAGCACTGAAGGGAAGGTATACTCTGCATTTCTTTCCTTTTCTTCATTTTTTAATGAGATGCAAAATACAGAATTTGTCCTTTGAGAGTCCAGACTAAGTTTCCAGGCATGAGAGCTAAGAGCAAATGGTTCAAATAGTAATCTAAGCACTTTTGTTTGCACAATGCTCAAAGATAAAATGCAATTGTCATTGTATTTCAAGTTTAGAGCAAAATATTACACAGGAAAGCAGTGTGACTAAGATTACTAATGTGAGATTGCAGACGTACTGCTCAGAATGTAGGTAAACATCAGTGTTTCTGCATTTTCTTTGAGTCACTAATGTAACCCAGAAATCTAATTTACCAGTATTTTAGCAGCTTTACAGAAGCAGTGCTACCCCGTGATTTTTCTCACTTCGTGATTTACTCATCTGTTGATTTCTGCACATCTTCCCAATCTTCTGCAATGTTGTTTTTGCTTCATCCTATGCATCAGAGTTAGAAAAGAAAACTTAAAAGCCTGATGTAATTCAGCTAATCATTTCCTCCCACAAAGTTAACCTGCACATGTAGGAAAATCTTCTATCACTTTATACGTGCGTTCATGAAATACAGGGGTCTATAGCAGGGAGATGCTACCTACCTGCACAAACACACTGGCAGATTTGTTTCCATTGTGGTAAGATCAGCTCAGACTTAGTCTTCATTCCATGTACTAGAAAATTTTGCTTGCACATCCATTCAGTTCTCTGCACTAAATCCCTGCTGCAGCCTCTGTGATTTTATGCATTTCACTGATTACCCTGAATGAGGAGCATGGTCAGCCAAGTTTCCTTTGTCATGCACGGAGAGAGGCCCTTTTCTCCATGGAAAGTAACCCAGCACAACTCAGAACATCTCTTTGGAGGTTCTTATGTGTTTTCACTGATGATAAAGAATATTTAGACATTAAGGTCCTAACACTGGGGCCTCTGAAAAATGCCTGAAGTTAGGTGGGATCAACCTTGGCCCTAAGCACTGGTGACACACTGAAAGGAGTGCATGCAGCCATGGCATGGACAGTCATCTCATGAAATGTCATACACATTGTCCAATCGATCTTAAAGAGTTCATAGCATACTACAAGCATTGGAAGTCTTCCAGTTCTGAAAGGCTGCCTGTCCCACCTGTTCTTTTAAGTAGGTTTTAGAAGAAAGCAAGCAAGCAAGAAAGCAAGCAAGCACGCGAGCAAGAAAGAAAGGAAGAAAGAAAGAAAGACAGACAGGGAGAAAGAGGGAAAAAGATAGAGAAAGAAAAGAGAAAGAAAGAATGGAAGAAAGCAAGAAAGGAAGAAAGAAAGAAAGAACATTGTTTACCTAAGCCAAAACGTCAGAGAAAAGAAAGGGATTGAGCTTTCTCTCTTTCAGAAAAAGTCATGACCTCGTGGTCAAAATGGGGTTTGCTCCCTTTCTTGCTCCAAATAAGCTGTCTGAGCTTATTTATCTCTTACCTTCTCTGCCACTGTTTCCATGTCTGTATAATAAAGATAATAACACTTCATCATAAGGTTATTGGAAAGTTTAATTCATTAATTTGTGTAAAGTACTGAGCAAGCCTTAGAATGGTGCTGTAGAAATGTGAAATATTATTAAACTGTCAGTTATTTTCCTATAAAATTAGACCTTTTTGTCTAAGTAAAAATAATTGGTCTGACAAGAAGATTGAAAACTTTTAAGTATAACATAAAAGCTTGCTTATAATGACAAGGTTGTCAATTGACACCACGTACCGCAGAAATTGTGGTTCAAAGACTGTAGCATGACAATAAAGAATTATTTTGGCTAGCTTAGTTCACATGTATACATATTCCAGTATTATTATCACACAAAAATAAAAGAAGGTACAAGGAACATAGAAACAAATGCACCTCAGAGGAATCTTTACCAGCTTGACAGCTAAAAATATACACCTCCGCTCCAAGAGTTTTTGATGGATATTACAGGAGTTAAACTTCAGAGTTCTTTAACAGACTTTCAAAACTATTAAAGCATAAGTTTCGAGGAACTGCACCCAGAGAGATGAACTATCAGAATTACAGAAGATTTTTAAAGAGATATTTGATACCTGTAAAAGAAGGCTAAGGTTTTATCTCATGGGAATTCTGGCAAGCAGTGTGCCTATGTGTTATAATAAGGAATGACTATGAGAAAAGCAGCATGCTGGGAATAAGCAGAAAGTCGACAAAGATGATGAAGGGCAGATTTTGACAAGGACTTTTTCAGTCAGGCTGAGTTCCTTATAACAGAAAGTATGTTTGAAGAAGGCAGGTTATGAGCCAAAGAGTGGTAACATTAATGAATAATCCAGACAGGCAGGAAAAGTACCGTGTGTTCTTTTAACCACTTCACTTTAAACAGGAGCCATGGCAGAAGCTCAGTCTGCCTCCTACCTTTCTAATCCTTAACTGTGAATTTTGGCAACACCACTTCTTCCCTAGCAGTGAATTGTACTGTGCAGTAAGGGACAAGCTAGTGTGTGAATGAGTAGTTAAAATTCTTCTCACCACATCTCTTACCTTCAAGGGAGTAAAGACCAGATGTTACCTTTAACATAGATGTATCGCCACTGAGCCTCAGCCCCTGTTTGGTTCTGCAGCTCCCATAGCAACTGCTATTAAGTGCTAATAATATGATTAGGAGAAAAGAAAGAACTGATTAAATGACTAAGAAGTAATAGAAACAGTTTACACCAACCCTGATACGGGTGCATATCTTTACACCCGATGTTCTAGGAAATGCAACTGAAAACACTGTTGATGACATGAATCAAAAAAGGAATGAAGTACATCAAATAATGCATAGTGGAATAAATACTGCTATCTCATATTTGCTGTGAGGTAGCAGTGTGCTAGATAGCAGAGTGACGAGCGTGCCTTAAAAGTATAGATCGACCGATAGATAAGAGAACTGAATGACTTGCAAACCAAGTGATCCTATCTACAAGCAAAAGAAATGGAATTCCTGTATAAAGTGTTCAAGCTGGGATATTTTATGATCGTACTAAAAAGGAAGAAACAGTGACAGCACAAGGAAAGTAATACATGGTTGCAAAACAAAATTCAAGACTGTAATTCAGCTGAGGTCTGCTGATCCCACAAAGCACAAAAGCACAACTCAAACAACTCCTGAATGGCAATGAATGACTGAATTCCAGCCTCAGTATTTCAGCTAAAATCAGGATGCAACATGAAACGGCAGAACAAGACTCTTAAATCTGTTTCTTACAGTCTGCAGGTGAAAAATGTCAAAAAGCCAAAATGGCAGCAGCTACCATTTGTGAATTTTAAAAAGATAATTAAACAAAATAAAGGCTCCTGTACACAGACAGGAGATTTAAAAGGTTAATGAAGGTATAATAAAGATGGAGATCTGACTATGAATGCAGTAGTGACTTGAAAAAACAAATGTTAATGATGGGCAGAAAAAAAAGCTGATTAAAATAATTTCTCTTGAACTCTCGCCTTCCCACTTCCATTGCACTTTTTCTGGTCATTTATTATACATGTGTACATACATAAAATGTAAATACATGTAAAAGTGATGTCTAAATACGGAGAGACATATCCAAAGATATTTTTTCACCACGAAAGATTGCTTAGTTGAAAAGCCAGTCGGAATGTAGATATTTAGATATTTTTCAAAGAGAGTAATGTGGGATCTCAAACTGTGACCACCTCCCATGACCCATTCTGAGTCAGTAAGGCCTCTAAGAAAGCACGAGCATGTTTGTCAAAAACCTAACAAATAGTTCTTGTTTCAGCTCTTCTACTTCACCTTGCCAAGTGTCCGTAACAAGCTGAAAGTTTATGCAGCTTTCAGTAGCTATTCTGTCTTTTCTCAGTATTTTGAAACTATCTAAATGTATGGATGGCAGAAACAACTTCCACATTATGATGATGTTTTACTTTTCCAGCCAAGTAACTTGAGTGGCAAGACTGGAGGTAAACACAAATTTCCTCTTACTGACTTTCAATTTGCTCAAGGTGGATGGAGCAAAGTTATTTGTTTCTCCATAGTAAGATTTGCAAAAGGTATGACAAAGTGTTTGGGTTAACACAACAGGTATTAGGAATAGTGTCTTTGGTCAAACATCATCTTAGACAATGCTTCCCATTCTTCAGAGCTCTTGAATAAATAAATGCAACATATTTTGACAGTCTCAGGTTATCCTTTAGTTTCTCACTTTCGATAAAAGTATTTCTGTGATAAAGCACACCCTCTCTCCTATTCATGGAATATCTCAAAAGATCCAAATAGTCTCTAAACTTTTCTCCAAGTCTCTCAAAATTTACATTGGACTTAATGCCTATAAGAAAATCTTTAAAACAATTTAAATGTCAACCTGGATTAATTACAAACATGTAAAATTAGGACAAAATGCATATATATTTGTCTGTATAAAACTTGCCTATGGTATTACTGTTCTCCCTCAGGGCAGCTTTGAAAGAATGAAAACTCTTCTGAATCTAAATACCATGGTGTCTTTATGTAAAACCTAATGTGACAAGTATTTATCCTGCATACCGTATACAGCTGTAATGCTGTTCTTAACCAATGTAAATAATAGTTGCCTAAATCTATCACCTTCTTTCAGCAGAAAATAACCTCAGTGATACTCCTAGAAAAGGAAAGCGAAGTAAGGAGCTTTATAAAATACTTTTACTGACAGAATAGCCAAAGCACAAGGTTTATCTGGAAGATCCTCTAGCTTCAAATTCAAGTGGCACTATCTCAGGGGACCTGAAAGTCCTAAAATGTGTGTTTAATTTTATAAAGCTTTTCATCAGCACAAAGAGATATAATTCTGCAAAAACTGCCTGGAATTAATGCATTGGGCCCAGAAGCTGAAATATGTGTGCTCACAAAAAGGTGAATTTAAGTCTTTTTGCATATCCATCTCCTTTCTAAGAGTATTTCTTTATCGAGTTGGACTCCAAAATAGGTTAGAAAGGACTTAAGGTGTTAACATTTATGTCTCCTTGTCAAACAGTCAGACTGACTAACACCACCACTAGCAATGGCTCCTCTTCCTAACCATGCCCCTTCACCAGAGAATGAGAAACAGAAGTGTAGAAAATGTATGAGTGGTCCTAATCCTCTGACTATTTTCTGCGTAGGAAGAATTTGGGATGGTGGTAGGGTAGCATATATTGCAGGAGGAGTGCAGAGCGTCCTCAATAAATTTCAGTTTTGGCAAGCACATTCTCACTGATTTCATAATTGCTGACAGTTGTCAGTTGGCTGGGACCAAGCTACAAGATGATTGCAGTTGAGAGTAAGCGAAGTAGAGAAACTGCTTGAAAAGGGCGAAGGAAAAGTAAGGAGAGCTCTGGCATCAAACATGAAATGAATCAGTAAAAAAGTAGGATCCAAATACTGGCGATGGAAATAACAGTGGAGTAACCTGTAATACATCAGTCTGCAAAGTCTGGATGTGGAAGAAAAGGGACAGTCCCCAAGGAAGGATCCAAGTCAATCAAGCAACGTACAGAGTGCATATGTGACCTATACGCAAACACAGACAGTGAGCTTGTTGTGACATGCAGACAGATGTCCTGGCCTGAGATTTAGGTAACTCAGTAGGCCATGAGAAACTACTGAACGCAACATGAGAAATTGTCGGAGATAGTAAAGAACGGTGTGAGAAGGTGACGAAGAGGACACAGAGAAGTGGTGAAGGGCAGTCCTGTAAGAAAGACCAAATTGTATGAGTACTCAAAGGGGAGAATTGGGCACCTTTTGTGGAGGGAAGAGCCTTGCAAGGCCATATCAAGTAATGCCATAAAAGGCCAAGATTACCCCGGTAATGGTACCAGAAATACCAAATTTGGGTATGGATGAAGGACAGAAGCATCGAGGCCAGCAAATGGGGAACCAGGGATCTGGGTCTTGCCCCTCAATAGACCACATAGAATCACAGAATCATAGAATTGTCTAGGTTGGAAGGGACCTTTAAGATCATCCAGTCCAACCATCAACCTAAGACTGACAAAAAACATCACTAAACCATGTCCTTAAACACCACGTCTACCATCTTTTAAATACCTCCAGAGACGGCGATTCCACCACTTCCCTGGGCAGCCTGTTCCAATGCTGGATAACCCTTTTGGTGAAGAAACTTTGCCTAATATCAATCCTAAACCTCCCCTGGCACAACTTGAGGCCATTCCTCTTGTCCTATCACTTGTTACTTGAGAGAAGAGGCCGACCCCCACTTCTTTACAACCTCCTTTCAGGTAGTTATAGAGAGCATGTGGGGCCAGATCCTGATCCGTTTGCGTGCACGTGTGTGTGTGTCACTAGGTGACCACCAGCAAGCTCTTATCCTCACCAGCTGGACAAAGAGAATGCTGCTGGTGTTCATGGGGGTGCCACTTTGGGCACAGCTTTCTTTTTTGGTCCATGGGGCTGGTATTGTGTGTGTGTTTGTTTGTGCACAGTGCATTATATATGCGTACATGTGCACCTCTGTGTGTGACTGTACGTACGTACACCTCGGGAATACATACCATCCTTGCCACAGGCTGGATCTGCAAATGGGAATGGCAGCAAACAGACTGAGAGGAGAAATCACCTGGGCTGGAAAGTCCACCAGATTAGGGTTGCCATAACAGAGCTTATCTCTGGAAGTCCTCTGCTCCCACTTAATAACCGTGGGTTTTACCCTTGGAGACAGTGGATCTGTGTTGATACAATAAAACTAAAAATCAAGCTGGAAGTTTAAAGGAGTTGCAGAAGTGAAATATATGCAGTCTGTCTAGCTAAGAAAATAAAATCCTTTCTTTCTCTCTCACCTGCCCCATCTACCATATATGCTCCTGTATGTTCATATATGTGTGTGGTAAGAGGTAGATAAATTAATATAGAGACAGACAGATCTAAAAGAATCAATATATTTTTGTTCAAACATTTTTGTTCAGCTTGTACTTCCTGCTTAAACTTTACAGAGGGGCAGGATATATTTCTTTGGGAGAGAGCAAAAGCTTCATGCTACAGGTGTCACTGAACGTACCACACTTATGCATAAAGTTTTTTTTCACCAGACAGATAAAAGATTAATTTTTATTTCTTTGAGGGTTCATTTGGTGCTGATTTGGGAGGGGGAGGGAGTGGGGTGGTGTTTAGTTGGTTGTTTTTGCTTTGTGGGTGGTTTTTTTTTTTTTGAATCATTGCTTACTAACGTAGGCAGGAAGGACATGAACAACCTGAATAGATCGACAGCCATGCCTCTTCCTAGTTTTTGACACTGTTTTCAAATATGTCACTCAAAACAAGAGTAATTTAATGGTGATAATGTATTTCTAATGAATCCAAATACTTTGTGACGAACACCAGCTTTCATCTCAAAGATGGTTTATCAATAGTACAACCTTGTCAGGAGAATATCCAGGGAAATTTACTGATATCAGCATACCAAAATAATTAGGCCATTATTACTTACTTCCTGCATCTGTGCCCTTATTTTTGGTTTTGCCTGTGTGATTACACAGAAATAGCACTGTAATGCCGAATAAAACCATTCAGTTAGGAACTATATTTGTATAATTCATAGTATGTAGTTTTGCATGAGAACCAAGTAAGTAAATGCCCTTGGACAGACACCCTGAGTGTCACCCTGCCTACTACAAAAGAAATCAGAGGACTCGATCCATTGAAACAACTTCCTTCAGAGCATGTATATCTCAGCACACAGTGGCTACTCAGTGGGCAAAGCTGTCACAACTGGATGCCCAATTAGAGAGCTCTAAGGCTGGCCTCCTAAAACTGATTTTTAACTCTGTTTCAAATGCCTGTGGGATGTTTGCTTTGCTTCCTTTGCTCTCTATCTATTACAGCTTTATCGTGGAAATTTATATTACATTGTACAAACAATTAAAGGAGATAAGTAAATGGCACACTTCTGGATGCACTATAGCAATCTTGTTTTTTTTTCATTTTCATAGTATTAATTTCAGATGTGCCTCATTTAAAATGGGAAAAAAAAAAATATTTCTAAGCATTCCACCTTAAAATTGAAAGTGAAATGTCTTTATGATAATTGTAATGGAATAAAGTAGAGGCTGTGCACTCTAATATTAAATGTATATACTTCAAACCTAGATTTTCCATTTTGCAGATGCTTACAGATGAAAGTCTATCTGAGCACGGAACAGCATCTGTGGGGGTGGTAGTAACCATATCTGTCAGTCACTGCTGTACTGCTGCTCCAGTCAACATTAAATCCTAGTGCTGGATGCTTCATGGTGCACTAAGCAATAAAGTACAAAAGAAGTCAAGGAAAAAAAAAGGTTGCTTGTTATCCCTATTGGCCAGAATCTCAGCTGGCATAAATCAGTACATCTTCACTAACCTCAGCATAGCTATGCTGAGTTATATTACCCATTTCTTTAGAGATGTCATTCACAATGTCTTCCTACTCAGGAATATATGATCAGGTATACATGTATTTCCTAAAGGTGCATAAACTATAAAAATACACATACACAAACGTATCAGAAGTATCCCATCTTTGGAATACAAATACTAAAGCTAAAGGAAGTGTAGAGACAGACAAGATGATAATATTCAGACTATATAATTTGAAACCAAAACTCTGACTGTGAAATTGGTTTGATCTGTAGACAAATGTCAGCTCTGTGCCCTATTAAAGTTGTAATTGTTTTAAAAGGATATATCAGTGAGCCCTGAAATGTTGAATAAATGTTAATTGGAAGTCAAAGAAAATATCATGAGTAAAATAAAAATACAAAAAAAAAGGACTTTCAATCTACAACACAGTAACAGCTGGATCCAAGAAAGAAAAACATTGCCAAATAGTCAGGTCCATCTTAACACAAGACAAGACAGATACTGGAAGATAGTTTAATTTTAATGAGCATAATCCTGATCATTATTTTTTTGTAAAGTAGCTACCGTGAAAATATATTACTTTTCAAGATTTAATTGCATGATTACACTGATTGTTGAGCAACTTATTAGCTATCTACACGTGCTTCGCAGTGTAAAAATGCATGGGATTTATGATTACTATACCATAGTGTACCCATGTAAAGCATTAAGGATTTGTAAAATCTAATTAGAATGAGGAAATAACAATTTGTAATGATCAACCTTTTTATTATTCGTCCAAGACTAAGTATTATGAATGATTTTTTTTAAGTACTTCAATCATTTTTCTTTGGTACATTTGTACAGTTTGACAGCAGCAATTTAAAAATGAAGACAGAAGAGGGATTTGATTTTTATTTTTAATTATGGAAATGCAATCTT
This sequence comes from Dromas ardeola, assembly GCA_013398915.1. Taxonomy (NCBI): domain Eukaryota; kingdom Metazoa; phylum Chordata; class Aves; order Charadriiformes; family Dromadidae; genus Dromas; species Dromas ardeola. Next base: position 125,727 of record VYZM01012491.1, read on the forward strand.
CTTCACATCTACTTTCAAAATGATGACTAGAGGCTATTTGCTTAAGTTTATGGTGAACACTATGAGGAGTGAAAACCACAATTCCTGCAGGTACTGTGTAACATGAAATTACACCAAAAGGCTGCTAGATACAATACTAAAGGGAAAAAAACATTGTATTGTATTTCCTACTTATGAGTAAAAAAAGCATTTTGTTGGAATGCAGTAATCACATCTTGTTGCAGGACAGCAGTCATCAATTTTATGGATATACTCTTTTCTAAATCCTGATAGGAATTTTGTATCTTGGCAAAATATTTTAAAATATTTTAATCCTAAAAATGAAATGAAACCTGATTATTTAAGTGCATGTAGTATTACCAATGTCACCAGTCTAATGCAATCCTTAAAAAACTCAAATGCAGTAATTATTATAATAATGCTGGACAGAAAAAAATAAATCTAAGGTCAAATGATACCTCGTTCAAAAGAAATTCTATTAGAATGTGCCAACAAATTAAATAAACTGACATTGCTTGTTCTGTGAGAAAACAAGACATTAAAGCTTAGTTTCATATGAGTCAGTGCGAAAATTTCCCATTGGCACAGGCTGATCAACTATTTGATTTTAGGCTTTCGTGTTTTTTTTGTTAAAAAGGGTATTCACATTTGCAGTTCTGCTAATCTGACACTTTGTATAGTACTGAATTTTCCCCCCTCTCACACTCTTGGAGAAGAACGGATCTGATAAATCACTTCTGAATTTGTTAACAACAACAAAAAAGGCCCTCTTACTATTCATTTATCTTCAATATACAAGTGCATCTGGAGAATCATCCATGGGAAAGAATATAATATCTGTTAAATTGTAATCCTTGGCTCACTACATCTACAGACCTAATTCCCGTACTCTCCAGAGAAGCTTCGGTTTTAGTCTTGAAATGTAACCAACCAACTACGACAAAGTCAGTCAATCAATGTCATGAAGGCAACTTCAGCAACCTTAACTAAGCATTCCATTTACTTTTAATGGTAGAGAAAAAGAATAAAAAAAAATAAATTCCACCTTTCCATATTCTTTCCATTCTTCTCACTTTGTTAGGCCTTACTTGAGTGATGAAAAGTTTTGCTGCCCTAATGTTTTACTATAGCAAAATTCTGTGGTCTGGTTTGTTTAAGTATTGATAACAATAATAAGCCTATAAATATTGCATAGAGTATGTGCATATGGAAAAAAACCAAACCAAACCAAACCAACCAAACAAACAAAAAAAAACACAAAGGAAAAACACCCCAAATTAAAAAACCCAACAAACAAAAAAAGCCCCTGTGACAGTGACTGCTTGACCTTAAAAAGTAAAGGCTTATGAGGAGTTACAAAAAAGTTTTCTTCTCTTTATACAGTAATAATTGGATCCCCTGACAGATTTCTGTAAATTTCTTGAGGAGTGCAATTCACTACCTGAGTAATCTTATTGTAAAACTGGGTAACAACAGAGGGAAGAAGAAGATGAAGAAAGGAAATCAGCTATCAGCATTCGATTGTTAACTTTAGATTCTCCTACTAAGGGTTTAATCTCCGGAGAGAAGACCCCCTCCAGAGTATGAACTTGGTCTTCTGAACCAGGTTCTGAGGAAGCCTATCAGCTACACAGGAACTTTTCACGTGAACTCTCAGGAGGCCTCACACTTCTTGTAGCATAGGATAACATCCATTCGGGCTATGGATCAATCATTGAATCATAGAATGAAAAGGAGAGTAATTTAGTAATGGAGTTTCACATGAACATGGAAATATGAGAAAGATCTTGTTAATGTAGTTAATTAGTACAGATTGTAGCTTTACATGCCAATGAAGTGACATGCAAGTAGTTTTCACACTATGCCCAAGGGTAACATTCTTATTATATTTCAATTTGTATGTTGTACTTTTACATACAGGACAGCAGAGATAATTTGACATTATATATATTGAAATGTAGATTCCAGGTTAGATGCCATGACGGTCTCATTTTTATTAGTTCCCTAGGTTATTCTGTTTTCTCATTTTGAGAAACTAATAGAAAACACCTGTCCGTATAGTCAGAAGAACAGTGTCTTCTAACTTATTATATACTAATAATCTCCAGAAGCTAGTGTTTGAAATGTTAGATTTGGTTGAGTGCTACACAGAGGATTTCTGTAATGTGAAGCAGTGTAGCCAGGAGAAAAGTTTCTTAATAGAACATCTCCAAATTGAGAGTGCAAGCTCTTCCAGAGAGTGAGAAGCAAGCTTTAGTATGTAACACAGGATTTCACATTGTCCTTCAGCTGTTACCATCCCTATGTGTGATCAGCATAATACATAGAACCAGTTTTCCTTAGTGGTACAAGTTTTTAAAAGTCATTATAAAATTTTTTCTCACTAAATAAATTGCAATAATTAAGAAAAATATGTCATCTTTGCATATGCTTATTTATGGCATACTATACGACCTTCTTTTCTGTTGTCATTTCAACTTTCTTCTATCACTCTTCTTAATCCAAAATAATCCTTATTTGGTGGGATGATCCCACCACATTTTAGTTTTCAGCTGTCCCATCTTGCTACGCTTCATGGAGTGCATCAGCACTGTAGATCAATCTCCTAGTCCACAGTCACGTATTACTCATCCCATTTCTGTACCTTCCCTCTTGTTTGACTCATTGTCCATACTGCTGCACATTTATTGGGACAGATAAATCAGAATCTTTAGGGGCTGATGGACTATCAAGGTTCAGTCACCTCTTACTGTTATTTATCCCTTCTTATACGTTGATATGGCAGTTATGGAACAGCACTGTTTTCTTCATTTCCCAGAAGGGCAATGCAACAAAGGGGATGGAATATATCCTCTGCAACTTCAGACATTCATCTCATCTAAAAGTCTAGAACAGTTCAGATGAACCAATAGAGGGGGTTGAGGACAATTAGCTCAGATGTAGTCGTCTGAATTTAAGGGAGATGAAGCCAAGTCCACCTGTCCAAGGTCATCCAAGAAGTCTGAAAAGACATTTCAACTCAAATCTCAGGTTTATATTTTGTATGCTGGAACACCTGAGAAGTACAGTGATGGAATAAATTTGTCAGAATAAGGAGAAAAGTTTAATGGTGTAGTAGTGTTCTTATGAACTGAAAGAAAGCTGTTAGTTTATGGATGTCACAATCCAGGAGACAAAACTCCACTGTCTTCAGAATCCCATTTGATATAAATTACTTTCATCCTCTTCAAAATTTTAGAAACTGTATATGGAAATGCCCAGCGGCAACACC
>VYZM01012494.1:5659-21806 GCA_013398915.1 Dromas ardeola
CAGTTTCTCCCAGGTAAAGAGGTTTCTCAACCTGCAGAGCCACATACTGTTTTAAAACCTTTAAGAATAAAGTCCAACATCATCTACTGGTTGCGAAGAGAAAAGTATTTACACAAAAAATATGATTTAATTCACAGGTCTGAATTCTTGGAGGGGCTAATAGTTCCTGAACAACTTAAGCCATCAATCACATTAGTGACTCAGCCAATGGATTACTAGGTGCCACCAAATGCCAAGATTTGCAGTCACTTTCTAACATCTGTGCTTGGCAAAGGGTTGCATGCTTTTATTATTGTTAAATATTTATATTGTAGTAGTTCTTTGAGGCTGGCCAGGTCCAAAAAAACAGAGTTTCATTCACTACAAATTCTGAATCATTCTCTGAGCAGAATCTATGTTTGCATTTAATTACATGACATTTCTGTATGAGGATCAGCATATTATCATGTAGTTAATTATAGACTGTATCTTAATGCATATTTAGTGGGCCCAGCAGAGGGTTGTGTCATCATTCTTTGTTCTGTCACTTACCACTCTGTGCATGCTTGGTTTAGTCACCTGAACAATTACTTTGAGTAAGCCTTGGCATGTTACAAGTGTAGATTTACTTGTCTTGTGCATGTGGAAAACAAGTTTTTTGTAATAATCCATGTGATTTGGGGGCTTTTCCCTTGCGTTGTTGCCCTCATGCTTCTGTATCAGCATTCCTTACTCTGCTGGCATGCCACTTGGTGAGATGGAAGCTAGTGACTGATACTTCTGTCCTCATTTCAAACTCATCCTTCAAAAGCTATTTTCAAAGGTACTTTAGCAGTTAGGTTGGCGATTTGCTGCTTCTAAACAACAGCCAAAAAAAAAAAATCCCTTTGGGTGACGGTGGAGCTTTTCACCTGCTGCCACAGTCAGCTCAAAACCTGGATTTTAAAATCTCAGCTGATGAATGACAGAGGAAGCATCCCAGGGTTTGACTTCGACTGGCGAAGAAGCATTCCCTCAAAGTTTTGCAAAGGTTAGAAGATGTGCTGGAGCTTGCTGGAATCATTCTTCACTTCAACAAAAAGATAGTGGGTATTATAATGTATTAAACTTGAGAAAGAAAGTTTATTTTTTTTAAAGGTAGAAACAGGCAAAAAAAATTGCTACCTCTCTCAATTAGAAAAATGACTGAAAGATCAGTATGGCTGACCACAATAACACAATACTAACATAGTTAATATACTGTATTTATATATGGTATATATTTTATATTGTGTACTTTGAGAACTTTCAGGGAGTACTTAATTAAAAGAAGGAACACTTTTTCCAGTGGGCTCTGTGCTTTGCTAGACATTCAGTGGTATTGTGTATTTACATGTTTTTCCAATATTATGTAGTAGATCTGGGAGGTGGAGCAAAGAATTTTTTTTTTATAATATTCATGATAATTTCAAACTTTGCTTTAAAAAGAAAAGACAAAGAAATTGAGTCTTGGGGAAGTGGGGGTGGTGGGGGAAGAGCCAGAAATAACAACCTTCACCCTGCAAACTCAAAAGAAACTTGATCTAGACTTTGAAAAGACCGTAAAAATGGAGGGAGTTTGGGCTAGAGAAACACACAGATTGGGTTACTTCTGTTTGTTGAAATTTCTTTACTTCAGAGCTTTAATAATGAAGAACTGAAACGGAGCCCCTTCCCCTCATTTTGTTTCGGGGGTGGGAGGTTGCTTTGAAACTGTTTGTGTCTATGTGTGGTACTTCGCCATTAAGCACTGTAAAAATAAGCAATAAATGTGTTGGAATGCTGGACTTTCCCTGTGCCTGCTGCTGTGGGATTTCTTTGTGCCCTGTTTTCCTTCCCATTTGTCTTTTTGTAATCCTGCAATCCTGAGGGGGGAGCAATAAAATAAGTGAGAAGTCCCGATGATTGCCCGTCCTGCCTATGCAGGGTAAGAGTGTGTCTGACGGGCTAAATGAAGGGATTCTGACCATCACAAGCAAGAGCATCCTGGTGCTTTTTCTGAAAGGTTATTTCAAGGCTTAGCATGCTTTGACATTGGTGTTTTCCTGTCAGTTGGTTATTTATTTCTCTTTCATTTCAGATTTTTCTTTGACTTTGAATTCATGTCCTTCTACCTAATCTCTTCCAATCTTTACTAATTGTTTGAGCGCTTCAAATATTTAAGAAAATGACCCGAGCTATTCGCAGCGGTTCAATTACGGGGCTGTTTGTTGTTCATCCATCAAACCTCCCACGTCTGGGTGGGATGTAACGGCCATCCCCATTTTTTTATTTTGCTCTTCTTAGCTCATTTTAGGTGTTTCAGTTTGATCCTTTGGACTTCTTATAAGGATTTCTCATGTGAGTATCTGTTATCAAACTTTGGGATTCCTGTGTTAGACGCAACCTCAGACGATGAAGAAGATAAAGACTGTAGGACTCAGAATTACTGGCTACTTAGATAGAACTGATTCATTGCTTGATTTGTTAAGAGCAAACAAAGTAAAAAAAATTATGTTTGGTGCTTCTGAAAGGGCCAGTTTCCTGAAGCTGGAAGTAATTATGATCCAAACCATGTGGGAAAAGAATGTAAAGCAAAAATATGAATGGCTGGGCATTGTTTAGAGCAGTCTTATACTGTTTGCCCCAACAAGTTCAGTTTCGTAAGAAAGAAATGTTTATGGAAAAACAGTTTTACTGAGACTATAAAGGAAAAAAGTGATAATGTATTTACTGCCTTTTCTACCTTTTTTATAAATACATGGAGTTTTGTTCTGTTTGGATGAGGAAAAAAAAATGCTTTCATTAATATCAACAAGAAAAGTTCAAGCAGCAGATACCTAAGTTTATGTGCTTTAGAATTGGTATGCCTGGACAACATTCTTGCAAGAATTTCTAAAGAAGTAGCTGCTAGAGATTATTAATAAATCTTCAAACACTAGGGGTTCTCCGTATTCTTGGCAGAAAGTTGATGTACAAATATTTTAAAAGCAAAAAAGAAATGACTCGTAAGCTTTTCCAACCCGTTTTTGATTTTGAGCACAATAACACAATGGCCAATATGAGTTTCCACAAAAAAAAAAAAAAGATTGCAATACATGTAGTTCCAATTAGTGTGCATATTAAATAGGAAACGCTCTTTGTTAGAGGGGCTGCTTCTTCAAGTGAATGTCCATGAAGGTGCCTGGTATGCGTGAGATTGATTTCTTTCTTTATATGTTCCTCTTAGAACTGGGTTTGCACGTTTTGTTTTCTTTTAACCAGCCACACTAGTTGTATAAAAACTGGGAAGTCTATGAAGAAAAGTCTCAGTTCTTTTTTTCCCCTCCATATCTGTAATGTGGAACACTTAGTTTACCTGTAGTTCTTCACCACAGTAGCATTAACCTTATTAAATGTATGTATGTTTGTTTGTTTTCCTGAGGTGGATATGGTTGCAACTAGTTGACTTTACAAGCTTCTATTAACTGTAATATTTTTTGCTCAAACAACAGTTGTTGCATTCACAGAAGGCTAAATTTACTTTAGTAACAAAACCCAATTCACAGATTATCTATAAGCTCATAAATGACATGGGCCCCTCCTGTTGCTTTGTCCTTTAGAGAGAAGAGCATATGAAAACCCGCACTTCACATTCTTCCTTCAGAAGACAGTTCTAAAACTCAGAGATAAATTACTTGAATTTTGGCCAGCTTCTGCACTAGTAAGCTTGTTAAGTTTCTAGTTACTGAATATCCTCCTGAAAGACCTTCTTGCTCTCTGAATAAACTTACGAAAATTGAGTGGATTAGGCTATCTAAGCATTGATCATTCCCAAAACTTCAGTTAAAGAGGTCAGAAGTACTGCATTAAGACCATTGCAGGAATTAGTCTCGTTCTAATTCTAATTGCCTATACAGTTTACTGCAAGGACTAGACATTCTGTGGGATCGTGGGTTTTGATACGGTTTTATGTTAAAACACTGTCATTTATCATTGTATTCTTGATATTGGTCATAATGAGCAAAGTAGCAGCACACATTGTGGAAACAGGTGATTTGTTGCTGCCTGTCCTGAATCAAAGCATTTGTGAGCTTATCATTAAACTGATGAAGGAGTTGCCTCTGGAAATCCCAAAGGCATGTATGTGATCACCAAGCATCAACTCTTCTGCACCCACCTGGCTTGACATAGATCCCTTCTTTGCAGGCCAGCACTGTTCCACCTCCAAAGAAAAATCTACTTCCCTTTTTGTTTCCCCTTGGAAATGTTTTAGGGTATCCGCATCTGATGGTTGAATGGAAATCAAGTGTATTCCAGCAAGGGAACGTTATGCTGTTTATCAAGCCTGCTCTGAATCAAGTCACTTACTCTGAAGAACACTCTTGCAATGGTATCTAGACAGCTTAGTTGTCAGCTCCTAATTTATATTTTTTTTTAGCTGGCTGTGAGGAGGTTTTGTAAATGGGGTGTATGGGAAGAGACAGCTTACTCTACTCAGTTTGCCTCTAAATTTCTCTTTTGTGTTGCTGTAATGTGACCAGAGACATCAAAGCTTTGCTGTCTGTATGTGCTAAGAATGCCATAGATAAATTTTAAGAATATGTAGTAGGTCATCAAGGCAGGGAAGAGTTTGGTGGAACAAACACATACTGAAGTCTTGCATGCTGGGGAAGGACAGAAAAACCAAGACATACTTATAACAGCTGTGATTATAATCTATTAGGTAAGAAAACAGTATTTCATTTATGCTGAAAGAAATCAGGAAGCTTTATTGCTGTGCTTGAGAAGAATTGCCGAGCAGAAGGGAGGATGGTGATCTGCCAGGTAGTGACATGCTGTGAAACCGTGATCTTTAGCTTTCTACAGAGATTGATAGGGTAGAGGAACTCTAGGTGACAGAGACTGAAGGAACCCTGTTAAATATAATCCAGAGGTGTGTTTTCTTTTACTTGTTCTGTTCCCACTCTCATGACTGGAAACCTGGCAGTAAGTCTTGCTTAGTAAAAATCTCTTTATTTTGCTGTTTCAAGTTGTTGTAGGACTGGAGGACAAGGTAAATTTTGATTAGGTTGATAAATTTAGAATATACTTTTTCCTTGAGGAAGCATGACATTGCTGCGAGCATCCTTGACAAATCTGCACTGGAGAAGTACCCTGAAGGACTCCAGACCTGACAAGGGCTGGTGGGAGAGCTGGTGTTGTGCGATGCCTGTGGCAATGAACAAAACATGATGAAGGCTACTTTGCAGCAGTAAGGTTTCTTACAGCTGCCCCTGATGTGCCATGTCAGGGAGTGAGTCATGTAGCAATTGTTCGTGTAAGATGTTTTTGAGGATACGGATGTTTAAATTGAATTGTGAGACTCAGATGAAGCTTTCTCTAGTTGCTTTTGAGAAAACTAAACAATTAAGAGTGCAAAGTATTTCATAAAAGTTAATTTAAATTACACATGAGTCTGTGTGATTCTTTCTCAGCTCACAGCAGAAATGAAACCAGGCAAAAATGCTACTCCTGACACGAGCTGCAGCCCGTCCTGCTCTAAGCAAGGAGAATCAGGAACACAAAGGGAGAGATGGAAAACTGACAGAACGTGTATGTGCTGTTTCTTCCTTGTCTGCCATGCAATCTGTTCCAGCTCGTTAAAGAAGGATAAACTGAAAAGCCAACTAACAAAATGTTTTTGATTTGCATATTGAATGTGTTTGGATACTTCTGTTTGATTTCAGACCTTTCAATTCCTACTTAAAAATATCTTCCCCCTGGCTCTTTAAAAGGGCTGATGTTGAAGACCTGAAAAATGTGAGCAGCATCCTATACAGCTGCAAAATTTTAAGTGCCTTCCTTCTGCTCCTTTTCATCCTCTTTTAGTGTCCCTTTTTTAAGTCATTGAAGGCAGAAATCCCCAAAGGTGGTTGTGTCACTTGACTGAGTCAGGGACTCTGATCTGTACAGGATTCAAAGCTGTATTTTATCATCATGGAACTCAGGCTCGGATGATTTTGTGAAGTGTTGCTATTTTGATGAATTAACAAGGAGGAGAGGATAGGATTTGTCCTGTTGAAAAGTGAAACCTATTTCAGTGCTCAGCCTTGGAGCTCTCCTTTAGCCTCTACAAGAAACATCTTAGAAACCCACTTCTCTCTTTTGGAGAGCCATGAATAACCTCCTTCTGATGTAGGACTGGTGTTCAGTGAAGTTAGGGGTGATATAAGATGAAGGAAGGTCTGATTAATTGGGCTGTTCACAGTTCTTCGAGACAAACTTTATTCTGTTCTCTGACTCATCATGGTTACATATGGCAGTTTGGCTGTTGGTTGGATGGCCTTTTCAGACAAGCAGCTGTTCTTTGAAGTGAAAAAAAGAAGTTATCTTAGCAGAAGACCATTCACTAGAACAATGTATGGAGTAAACAGGAGAGATTTTTGATCTGGGTGGCTCTGCAGCTGTTCTTACTGTTAAGAGTTCTGGCTATTCTTATTTACCCTAAAGCAGTTTGGAATTTTTTAGTTTCGTGAGGGCATGTTTAGTCATAGTATCTGCAAAGGTTCTTCCAGGTCAGGGTTGTGTTCTCTATTTACAGCAAGGTTTCTGGAGGAAATGTTTTCTTCCCAACATGTAGCCTTCCTCTTCTTAAGACATCAGCGTAGTACTTAGTACATTAATCAATGTCTGCTTGAATTTATGACATCTGTCTCTAATATAGGTTAATGAAGACAGCTTTTTTTGGACTACTACTTCAGAAAGAAGAGAGAAAAATTCAGAGCCTCATGACTATATACAGCATTTTGTAAAACTACTGTTAAACCACATTCCCCAATTGTGAGGTCATCTCTGCGTACCATCTAAAGCAATTTATTCACTGACCAGTGGTTTTTTCCTCTCAGTTTCAGTCCAGTCTAGGAAAAAAAAAAGCCCTTGCCATTTCCAGAGTCGTCGTTGTCTTTGGTTAAGAGGAGTTAAGTTGTTATTCCTTCGCAGACTGTCCTGATCTTCCAAAGAAAAGTTTAAAGGGCAACCTTTAGCACCCTTACCCCTGTAAAGTTACCGAAGAAACTGAAAAGGGAGGGTGTTATGAACTGTTCTTGTTAAAGATATGTTATCAGGTAGCTGAGGGAGATTTTTCCAAGTGGGATTTCTTTCCCTAAGGTTTGGTCTCTGCCAGTTGCCTGTGCAATAGATCTGCTATTGCAACAGAAAGGGTTGAACTTCATTTGTGGGAAAATAAAAATGGCCAGACCAAAGATTCACCTGCCCCAATGTCTTGTCACAAAGTGCTCCCTAGAATTGTTTAGGGAAGGAGAAAAATACACCACTGAGAAGCGATCCTTGCTCCATTGTCAGTCTCCAGCTTCGAAGGAGAGAAACCTTTGATATTCCTGAGTTGGGAATGCTGTTAGACCTCTTAATAGCATTTGGTCCCATCTATACATCTGGCTTCTATAACATACTGACATAAAGAAATCGACCAGTTACCTGCATGTTATATGAAAGAAGTGCTTCCTTATGTCAGTGCTTTACTGTCTTTAGGATAATTTTGGTTGGTGTTCCTATGATATGGGAAATAGTGAATAATAAATCACTGTTGATCTTTTCCATGGCATTCTACTGTACCAGTGTGCTCTCTCACATAGCTAAACATTGTGAGTTTCTCTGAAATGAGGTGTTCTGTAGCCTGGCTGTGTTCTGCAATGAAATGGACTACATTTTTCAGAAGGAAGACTTGGTGATTAAAACCTTAGTGTAACTGATTTTTCTCATTTGGCATTTAACATTGCCAAACACTGGATTTTGGCATTCAAATCTACTAAACTGCAGTATCCACAGATGTAAAACTGTAATTTTGGCTATGATGCTTTTGGAATTCTTACTTGATCTTTCTTTTCCCGCAGCTGTAGGCTTTGGGGCAGTATCTTTGTTTTCAGAGGTACCGATTCCTACTAGTCTGAGCAGGGGATTTCTGGTTTCTAATTGGGTTGAATTATTTATTCTCATCTCTTTAGCACTTGTTTGTCTCTCCTGGACCTATGCTGCTGGATTCATTACACTACAAATAGAAAAACACTGTTGCTGATCCAAAGAAAGCATTGCCCATTTGTAGATGTAACAGATGAGGGTTGGTGATGAAGACTTAAGGGTTACAGCAACAAAATTATGACATTTCAATTTATCTTCTCACATTCCTTCGTTTGGCCAGAAATGGATGTGATAGGTGAGCGTTTTATTTCCCATCAGACTTGTAATTGGCTCGCTTTTTATGGCCATTGCACTAACAGTGAGTTTTCAGAGGTATTTAAATAGAGAATTGCAGCATTTATTTTTTTCAAGTTTTGAGAATTATATGTTCTGGTATTAGGGAGCGCTATCATTGCTGACTTTGGGGAAATAGAGTTTATTTAGACAGTTCTTTCAGAAAGCAGTTCAGGTGGCCTACGGTATCTTAAGGGGGCCTACAAGATAGCTGGTGAGGGACTTTTTAGGATGTCAGGTAATGGTAGGACTAGGGGGAATGGATTAAACCTACAGATGGGTCGTTTCAGAATGGACGTTAGGAAGAAGTTCTTCACCATGAGGGTGGTGAGACACTGGAACAGGTTGCCCAGAGAGGTGGTGGAAGCCCCATCCCTGGAAGTTTTTAAGGCCGGGCTGGATGGGGCTTTGAGCGGCCTGGTCTAGTGGGAGGTGTCCCTGCCCGTGGCAGGGGGGTTGGAACTGGGTGATCTTTAAGGTCCCTTCTAACCCTGACAATTCTATGATTCTATGATTTTAGGTGGGAATCCCAATTGGCTGCTGAGAGAGTTTTTATTGACTACTAAGTGAGTCCTTACACATCCCATCTCCAAATAAGTGACTGTTCTCCGTTAGGTCATCCTTATCTGTAAAACCAGAATGATGATACTTATTACTGAGGATGGAAACCAGTAATTTTGGATCTATGGAAATGAGAATAGATAAAAGTCCAATAACATACGTTCAGAAGTTATGTTGATTATCAGCAAGTTACTTCGCTATTAAGTTACAAGTTTCTTTGTCCAAAGATTAATAAATAATCAAAAACTCGGGGAGCAGTCATCTTTGTATTTTTTTATTTATTTATTTTTTCTTTCTTTGGTAAACAGCTGCCTTCTGTGAAAATAAAATTTCTGTATTTCATGCTTTTTGTTTAGCCTAACAACTGGTATTTCAGCCAGTTGTTTTCTCCTTTCTCTTTTTCTTTAAAGACACAAACAAACCAACCCTCAAATGGACTGTTTTCTTTGCTCCGTATCTGTGTCTATTTGAACACAATTCTGCTTTTTCTCTGTGCTACTAGTCTTAAAGGTAAGATGTAACAGAAACAGAAACTTTTAAAAAAGGGGGAAGCTTATAAAAACCAAAGGAGATCCGGAGATCAGGGATATTACTCAATTCTTGGGGGAGTATGCAGCATAAGGTCACATACAAAATGTGCCATGGACTTTTCTTGGATTTTTTTTATCTGTATCCTTTGAATCTGGTTTTATAAACTCAGCATTTAGTTTATTTCCTTATTTAAAGCAAACAAACAAAATCTTTCTAGCTTGAAAATTTCAGATTCTTTTGTCCCCAAGGATCCCCCACTTTTTTAGGAGTTGATAAAAGGTTATTAGTTGAGAAGCTCCAGGCAGGGTTGTTGGATTCTGTGAACTATAAGATATAGTCCTTTCTGATAGAGAAATCACTCATAGCAGTATTTCTTAATATGTTTATGTATTTAGCACTGCTGAGACTAATCTGAAATGCCGCCTTCTGCCTAGTGATCTAATTCCTAGTATTTCAAAGACCAGGAATGGAATTCAGTAAGAAGTAGGATCCTCGTGCCTTTTTTGTGGATGGAAACCTCTTCAGTGTGTTTGTGCACAGATGACATTTCACAAAGCGTGAATGGCATCGGCAGCATGTTGGCGGTGTTCAGCTGTCAGCGTGCGTTTCCCAAAGGGTAGCATTGACTCGCGTCGCATCTTCATTCAGGGCGATAGCGGTGGCTTTTGGTGGAATCCCTTTAAAACTTTGTTTTCCTAGACCAGTTTAATGTAACCTAATCTTCTTCAGCTGGTGTTCTTCAGCAGTCCAAATAAATAAATAAAAGTATGTGTTGATAATCTTCACTGTTAAGAAATTAATTTCGTGAGAAGCCACAATTCTTGGTGGAGACGCAGAACAGGACATTTTTTTTAGTGTGCATCATATCTTTTTAGAAGGGGATTTGGACCATCTCTTCTCGTATTTGGTCATACAACCTCCTTGAGGAATCTGCTTACATACTGAAGTAACATTTGAAAATATTTACATCTATTTAGCTGGCTATAGTGTGATAGATGCATTTCCTGTCTCTTCCAGTGTAAGCATTCTGCTTTTCCTCTTCTTTCTATCTCTTCATTCCTTTCTTTTGTTTGTTTAGTTTTTCCTCAGCTGGAACTAGAAAAATAGCAGATATCACGTGATCAGGCTGTGTAATTCTTTGAACCAAAGTTTGGAAACTTGTAACAAAGCTGTAATCGGAGTTCCTTAAACTTCTGTCTCAGTGTTTCCGAACCCAGGCTTCACTCCCGTTGAACATGGAGCTACAGTCACTTACCAAGAGGAGGGGTCATCAGCTCATCTTGTTTCCATAGTGTCTTGCCCTCAAGGAGGTTCTGCCCATTCAAAATGACGTGATGATCGTGACTTCACTTACAAAGTCAGATGTGCAAATACATATTTTTTTTTCCAGTCCCTTGCTGTTACTGGTGTATGGGAGTTGACCGCTATATAGGTGAAAGCTGCTGCTGCTGTTAATGACTTCTCTTTCTCTCTGACTCAACAGCAGTAACTAAAGGAGAGTAAAAGAGCTGCATCACCAGACCTGCTGAAGGTGTCCTCCTGTGCCTTTAAGTGAGCTGGTAGTATTTGCTGTGAGGCTGACAGTCTGTAATGAAGGGGAGACTTGATGGGGCACTTACTTTCTCACCTGTCTCTTTAATGGAAGCCCTTGGCAGTTGGAAGGGAGGGCTGGTTTATGGGTTTGTTTCAGGGTTTTTCCCCCTCATGGGATTTGTTGCTTGACAAGCTTATGAGATTTTATGGAAAAGCATATTGAGGACTGGAAGCTGTCTATTTAGTAGGCTGTAAGTGATAAATGCCATTCAAAGATCTGTGACCCTTTGATATTAACTGAAATATAAATAGATGTATATCCTAGCCACTCTGGTTGTATCTTTATTAGTGTCTTGCCTGTAGAAGTCCTGCAATTTTGAAGCAAATCCCGTAACTGTTTCTTACTGTATGCTGATTGAGTTCACAAACTAGTTTTGAAATGTAGCCCTGGGCTTATATGGGGTAAATGAAACTCAAAGCGTTATTCCAGGACTCTACGAAATGCAACAATATTTAATTGGGGACGTAGGAGTCCAAACTAAAACTTGGCCTTTTGGCCAGCATTGAGCCATGTATGTATGCAATAGATACATCTGACTTAGGCAATCTGACTGGAGTCCTATTTAAAATAAAACGTCCTGAATCTCATATGGTATAAACATGGGGTCTTGGCATTAACTGCTTTGATTTAGTGATCTGCCCTTTTTTCATCTGCCAAATTACTTGCTAATACTATTTCATTAGTACTTCATAATAACCACTATGTTTTATGTGCCTTTCATTTCATATTCTCATCACATCTCCTATTCATTCTTCAGGTATCCTGACATACACTTTGTAGAGCTGCTGTATAGGTATGACTCAGTTTACTTTGGACCAAAGAGAAAGAAACCTCAAGGCAAAGGGTCAACCTAGAGAGCATGTTGCCAAAGAACTCCATTTCCTTGTTTCAGAAATGTATCAGTATATTATGTGTGCAAGAGTAACAGTGAGAGAAATCAGTCCTCAAATAAGATTATCTCAAGCAAACGAAGTTTTCCAATTTTCGCAATCCACAATTTAGATTCCATGTGGAAGGCAAAGCGGCAAAATCTGTCTCTTAAAGTAGATTTTGTAATATTCAATTACAAGAGCTTAGTTGTCTTCTTTTTAGTAGTCCCAACACTTGAGTTTGTATTACTAATTTCTTTTTTAAAATGGATTTAGATTCCAGTCCTATGAGGATGACATGCTGTCCCTGATCAAGACATGATGAAGGAATTAACCACGGTGACGTTTTCATATTTGAGATTAAAAGAAGACACACATCTGCCAAATGCAAGCAGAAGGAAAAATCTTGTTACTTTTTCTAAATCCTCTGAAAGCAGCTGGATTTTTAACTTATACAAATTGTGAAATTTCGTTAAGATTGATGTCCACATCGAAGTGTAGAGAAGCACAAAAAATCGTAAGAATTCAGGATGTGTGCTAGTCTCACAGGAGAAAAATCAGTGGGGGGAAAAAAAAAAAAAGGAAGAGTGCATTTTCTTTTTGGTGGAATAAGCCAGTTACTTCCCTTCACCGTCATGCAGGCACTTGTATAAAACCTGCAGATGTTTACAGTGACTACTAATTGCTTCCCTCACTTACTGTGGATAAATTTATTATTTTACTGGGTTTTTCCTGCACAAAATCTGAGCAAAATTTAAGGGTCTGCAGTGTCATCTAATTATATCATTTCTGCTGTGTCCACTAGCTCTTTAACTACTTCAACCCAACTGATGCTTTCCCTGTAACTAGGACCATGAGAGTCAGGAGCTGGAGTGGATGTGCTTGGACTTGGAAGATGGAGAGGAGATTTTCACTTTTGTGCTGTAACAGTGGTGATCTCCCTGGCTGGCTTACCACAGCTTTCCGTGTGATCCTTGGACTCCAGGCACAGTAATGCAGCTAGCGAGATGAAGCTATTTACTAGTAAAACACTAAGAAAGTAATATTGTTTAGTTTGGTGCATTGTTCTTGACCCATCTGTTGTAAGCAGCATTCAGGATTATTAAATGAGACTCAAACATAAGCTCCTGTAATGCCGTGCACCATGCTTTGCTCATTTGTCAGGCAGCCTTTGTGAATGTACTTTCAGTAATAGTGCTTCTTCCATTTGGAAATAAGAAACATAATCAAAGAAGTAGCAATACGTGCAGCAGTGTAATAAGTACACTTTCAACAGATATAGAAGACACATCATACCTTTCATTTCTGCATACTTTTTTGTTACAGAACTGTGTACCTACTAACAGCAGTGTGATTTTTACAAAGCTGGATTTGGTTGAAAAATTTATAGTTCTCTATGGGACGCTTCACGCAGGATGTTTTGCAGTCTGATCTATGGAACAGCAATCTCTGCAAGATCTGTGAATCTTGCAGGGAAAAAAAAAACCACATCAGAAAGCAAATTTATGTATCTAAAATTATGTTAGCTTGGATAGCTTCATGAGGTAGCAGAATGGTAGACAATGAAGCTTTATCCATCCTTACTCTAAATGTTTTGCTTTGAGTTACACCTAATGTAGGCTTAATGTTACGAGCATGCTGGCAGTGACAGTTTGCAATGCGTAATCTGAAGAAATCGAACAAATAAAATGTGTCCCTAGGTGGATTTAAAATGTAGAGTCCCCATTTCTAGTTTTCTGTAGCCTGCTGGCTCGATATGCGGCTAGAAGAAAGGAGATGAGCAAATGTTGAATGATACGAGGTGGCAGCTACAATTGGCTTATGAGAATTGTTCTGCCCCTGGCACTCTGGATCATGAACTTCATCACATCCAAGAAATGTTAACAGCTCGGCCCCTCGGGCTTTAGCGGCTCTGAGTATCTTTGTGGGTTTTGTAATTGACAGCTCCACCATCAGTATGCGGCACTGGTTGGCATTCTGTGCCACTCAAATGCATGAGGGTTTCAGCCTACTGTTCTTTTGCAGAAACGCCGTGATGGGCATCTGAGTGACATTTTAATTTGATAATGAAAGCGCCATTAAATCAGAAAAGAGAAAAATGCCTGTGTTTGTGGCACAAGATATTTTGTGTGACCACTGAGGTCATTTGAGAAAGGCCTGCTGTTGAAATAGTTATGCAAGTTTGCCAGCAATGACTCACTACCGTGGTGGCTGCAGATAAATTCCAGTTGCTTTCTACTTATTTTTGAAGATTTTGGTATCAGGGGTTTCTGTATGTTGCTTAAACAATAAAAACGCAGCAACACTTAAGTTTGCTTGATAAAGATTAAGATTTCCCACATTTCTTCGTATCTGAAGTGCTGCAACAAGCTGTGATCTGTACACCTTGCTGTCCCTTTTGACTATGTCAGAAGGGGATATATTTTAGCACCATTAAAACCTCTGTTTTGTCAGCAACAGGCCTTTCCTTCCTGTGCCTGAGAGATCCCGACTGGACTCAGAACACAAATCATTCAGTGCAAGTCTTCAGGATTCAAACTTTTAGATGCTCACATCTTAGATGCTTGCTCATGTCTCTCATTTAGAGATATGTATTATATATCACCTATGGAAATGGAACTTGTGGATTTGGGTTGTGCTAGACAATGTTACACCTGTATCTATCTCTCCATGTCTATATAATATATTTAGAGAAATCTAAACTTTGCTGTAAATAATTGACAGTGTAAATAGTCAAATGTATTGTTCTACCATCCTGTAGATGAGAAATTGTGATAGTAAAGTATTACATGTTTTGACCAAAACTATGCAGCAAATCTGTGGCAAAATTAGAATTGTGTCCGTGTTCTTAAGCTTTTTCCAGTGCTTTTCGTCTGCAAAGGTCTTAAGAAATAAAGTACTGAATGACTTTTTATTTTCTCCAGTTTATTTTCTCTTCCAGCTGTTGAAGGTTTAGATTTTTGTTTGGCAGAAATAGATTTTTATTCATCAAGAAATATATTTAGGAGGTTTGGTACTGTAGCCAGCTAATTGTAAAATTAACTGTCTATCTATTGATCACCCAGTTGGAACTGGCTAGTGATCTATTGGGAAGCGACCCCAGGACCAGAACAAGAAGGATAGTTACTACCAGTTCAGCATGCAGTTACTGTCATTCAGATAGGTAATTTTGCCAGCCGAGGTTCTCTTTGCTCCAATGCTCTCAATC
The DNA here is from genome assembly GCA_013398915.1 of Dromas ardeola. Taxonomy (NCBI): domain Eukaryota; kingdom Metazoa; phylum Chordata; class Aves; order Charadriiformes; family Dromadidae; genus Dromas; species Dromas ardeola. The sequence continues at coordinate 20,628 of VYZM01012494.1, forward strand.
CCTTCGGGAGCCTTGTCTTCAGCTCAGGAGTCCACTCACTTGAAACTCTCTGAATCCAAGCTCATTACATTTAGCAGTCGTTTGCTAGTTAACTGATATTGGTGATGTACATGTTGGTGACACCTGGAAAAGAAAGTACAGTTGTGATAATAATGGTCTCCTCAAAATTATTTTTGTGGATTTACTCTGTGGATCTGTACTGTCATCTTCATTTGACTCCTACTGTTGACCTGTAGGAAAAAGCCTTTCATTACTTGCCTACTGCTAACAAAATGTTGTAGCAAATACAATATTATCGATGGACTCTTTGCAGTAAACACTTGCAACTTCCACTGAATGTTGAATATCTAACTGTAAATGCTTTTTTTTTTTGAAGGAATATTAATAATTCTCACACTGTGACTGACATTAAGGTATCTAATGTTACTTTGAAAGCACATATGAGTTAACCCTTGGAATGTTTTCATGAAATGGATGAATGTAAAAATTCTGCAGGTGGCCAATAGGGACATGAAATTAAATGCTTTTTTTCCATGTCAGTCAGTAGATCTGTGGTAAAAGTATGCACTGGACTTAAATATCTCTTCTTGAGTTGCTAATCTTGTTTCTGTACAAAAATTAAAGGAGGAAACCTTCAGTATCCTAAATTTGGCCCTGAAATCACTAGGCAAGCTGAATTAAGACACGTCTGAACAGAACAGCAGCAATGTCATCTGTTCCAAATACTGAAAGCATGCATGTCTTGATGATAGCCTGTCAGAACTGCTCAGTAGTTTGTTTCAAATGCTTAAAAGGTATCTTCTAAACAATATTCTAAATAATACTTTTTTGTAATTTTAACTTGGATCATACTTTAGAAAAATAGCCAAAGCAAAGTGCTGTTTATGTTTTCTTCTTTTTGAAAGGCTGAAGTCTAAAATGGTATCTTGATATTTTTCTTCCAAGAGCTTTACCTCTTTTTGGTATGAAAATCTTTCAGCAAAACTAGTGGTATTTCAGATACCTTTAACCCTATCCTTTGTTGTTTTCCTGTGATGCTATATTGCAACAAATAAATACCCATCTGTGTTTGCTGCTATTCCTCACAGCTGTTTTTCAGAAAAGGTATAAGGAAAAAAATACCTCGTATGATTGCAAAAGCCAGTTCATAGCCAGGAGAGTCCTGACTCTCTACTTTTT
>VYZM01012494.1:21977-32510 GCA_013398915.1 Dromas ardeola
GAGACTGTCTTGAAAACTGTCATTACTTTGTCACTTGATTGGTTCAAGGGGAAACCGGTGTTGAAATTCTGGGCTATTTGAGTGGTCAGTGGCAATGGCTTAATTGATTTTAGTTTGACTCGGAGCTGCTCAAAGAGTAAAGAGTTCTGTGTGTTGAGTAATAAAACAAATTATATTGTCAGTGCATGATACAGATGTGTGGTGAAGCTCACTGCTGGTACCAGATGATGCGATCCTTAGGAAGATTAGGTCATGAAGTGACAGATTAAGTTATCTGGAGTAGTAAAGCGTGATCTCTTGTTTTTTGTTGGGAGGACAGGGTAAAGCATCCCTCAGGTGCCTGGAAGCTTTGCAATAGTGTTTTCCAAATAGTCAAAAACATGTTATTAACAAGTTGTGGATCTTACTGTGTTGAGAAGTTATTGTTGGCTGACGTGTTACTAGTTTCTTCTGAATTTGTTTCCCTCTGAAAGGGTGGAAAGTTTAATAGTCAGTACTGTTTGACAGCTCTCAGAAGTGAGGAACGTAATCGTAACAGATCAACCAAAGCTTACCTTCAAATTTGATTTATGGCTTTCTCTAATGCACCATTTGGTTTCTGCATTTCAAGGAGTTGGTAGAATTGCTGGAAGGCAGTTCAGAAGATAGACTGGCAAAAACATAATACTGTTGAAGCTCAAGGATCTCTGTTCAGTTCATCAAATGGAAAACTTGACTTAATGGTTATTTGACCTTTGTACAAGCTTCTAATGCATGTGGAAAAGATGCTCTAGTGCAGTGATCTCTTTGGCAAAAGAGGTTGTGGACTTCTTAACACAACCGGTACTTTTCTAAAATATATTTTATTTATTTTGAGGAGGGAATTTCCATGACTTGCACATACGAGGTTAGGTTGGGTGACCGTGGCCTTCAGGCCAAGCCTGAATCTGGTGGTATCTTCTTTCTTTGTTATTATTGGCAAACATGGTATCTGCAAAGTTTAAAATTTAAAAATAAAAATCTGTCATTGCCTTGTAACCAGCAGATACTACAGCCAGGCCTTAAAACCAAAACACTAAGTGTTGAGACTATGTTCTCCATCATCAGTGTAAAACAAACAATTATCAGTACTATCATTTGTGTGAATTTTGGAACTCTGGTTAGAATATAAATAAATACTAGAACCGAAGGCAGCTACATTATCATCCTCTTTTTTTAAGAACTTTGAGGGGTTTTAAATCTGTGTTTGTGTACATATTAAATGCAAATAGTATAAAACAGGAATACAAGGTAATATAACTGTGGTAAGATGCCTGAAGATAAAGCCTTACTTTCTTTATACAGCTGAAATGTAATTGGCCTTTCCAAGGCATGGGTGTTGTTACATATTGATTCTGTGCAGATTAATTACATACACTGAAGAAGGAAGACTGTTTAGTACAGTTAAAGCCAGAAAATACTGTTAAATTGTCCCTTATCCTGATTTGTTTCATGACACAGGACATGATGTTTTCTTCCAGTAAATTCATCACGGATCATGGCCTAGTTAGTTTGATTTAAAGGTTTCAATTAATGGAGAATCTGATAATAATGTGCTACACTATTCCTGTGGATAAACTCATTGCAAAAATATTAATCTGATTTTAATTTTAAATTAATTTAAGACCTTGGCTTCAAGAAGGAGTGTTTTTGCCTGCTAGAATCTGAAGTGTTATTTATTCTCTCCCTCAGTAGCTACTTACAAATCGCTGTTCACACCTTCTGCTGGTAGCTCACTGCATTGAACTAATACCATGCAAAGAGGTAGTAACTTGTCTGTGATCTAACTAGGCGGTTGTTCTCATGTTCCTACGTTGAAAAAGCATATTCATAGTTCTAAAGGCAGTATCTTGCTGGGGATTTATGTTCAGTTGTTTCTCTAATGTGAACCCTAAACCTTAGTGAGGTTGACATTTTTTTCCAGGATGTCCTTTGATTCGTTATTAATTGAATTCAGTGTCGGACACTTCATTATTTTACCTAGGACTGGTGTAAGGAACTACTGGCTGACCAGTAGTTCTGCAAAGAATTCCATGCTATACTTAAAAGTCTTTCTCTTCTGAAACTTTTCATACTCAAAAAATTATGCAAAGTTAATATTACCAAGCCAGGTATCATAATTTAATATATTTAGAACTCTTAAAGCCAAATCAGCTTGCCTATTGATTTATGAATTTGAGCTGCATCATTTCTATTATTCTAGCTTTTGTTTTCAGTTGCTCGTATCATTAGGAGAACATCTCTGTGGCTGACTTTTTTCAGGCTTGGTCTTCGCTACAAAATGTGTGCTTTTGTTGTTTGGGTTTTTTTTTTTTTTTTTTTTTTTAATAGGTTTGACAGGTTTGAGCNTTTGTTGTTGTGTTTTTTTTTTTTTTTTTAATATTTGTATATAGTTGGTTTGGCTGTTTTCAAGCATGAATAAAATGAATAAATGTTTTCCCATTCTAAAGGTTCCTGACTTTTTCGTGCAATTTTAAATGTAAATAGGCAAAATATGATGGAAATAGTTGAGATAGAATAAATATTTTTCAGAGGATGTAACTCTTCTTGGTGAGTGCTTCTTTAATGGTAAAAATGTGAGTTCAGACTTCACCAGGCATAAGCAAGCACTAGACATTTTAAAGAGCAATGCCCTGAGAAATCTCAAAATGTGATTTCTGGTAAGGAAAGACTAAAATGATTGTTTGTTTTTTTATGAGGGTCCTCAGTCAATCAGTTGACATTCTAGCGATGCTTGATGCCTTCATCAATAATCCTAGCTGGAAAAAATCCTAGGCTAAGTGTGCAGATGATACGCTTATTGGAGAGTGCTAAATAAAGGGTTGGTTACTTTTAGAGAACAGTCTGGATTGCCTGATTTAAATGGCCACAGTCCAACAAAATATATTTTAATATATCCAATATGAAATAAGACATCTGGGAGATGCAGATTATACCTTCAAGATAGAAAAACTTGTCTTGGAAACAGACACAGGGAAAGCTTCATGTAATCTCAACAAAATATCATAGCTGAAATGCTATTTCGGGTTCACATGTACACACGTAAGTTGAGAAAGTTTGTGTGTAGCACTGATTTCAAATTAAAAACCCAAACCCCCCAGAAACCCCACAACCCAAGACTTCTAGAATACTGTGTCTAGTTTGATGGTGAAAGTCCAAGAAGGGGAGGGGAACTAAGAGATTGCAGGAAAGCCACAAAAATGAACAAGGACTGGCTTAAACAGTAAAGTAAACAAGGCTCCTAGAAATAAGTCATCTTTCTGAAGCAGGAGTTGTATCCAAATGAGGAGAATAGGAAAGAGCATTAACTTTGGCAAGTTAAATATAAACCGTAATGAACTAGGCCAAAAAATGTTAAGGAACAACTTTATAAAGGCATTTAAAAAGAAAAAAGAAAAGCTTTTTGTCTAACTGTCAAAAGCAGAAAGCCTGCCAGAGATCCCGATGGGCTGATAGATGATCATAATATTACATGTGAGCTACGGGAAGGTAAAGCCGTAGCAGAGAAGTTATTTGCATTGCTATTCACGGCAGCACAGTTCCCACGTGGAGCCTTCCTTTCTGGGGGACACGTTGGGGGAAGCTGACAGAAGGCTGACGTTTTGGAGCAAATCGGCACATTGAATTGCTAGGAAAAGTTCTCACTTTGTGAAGAACTCGGTGGTGAAGTTGCCGAGTTACACACGGTTGTGTATAATCATTGCGTAAATTGGCCTTAGAATGGAAGAATGAAAAGCAGTCAACGTGTCAGGCTTTTCAAGAGGGCCCCCTGGAGCGTTTGGGAAACTAGAAACTAACAGTGAGCCTGGTTTCTGTATTAGGCACTTTGGTAGAAACTATTTAAAAAAAAAAAAAAACAAAAAAACACAAGGAAGAGAATAAATGTTTGTTCGCGGGAATAAAGACGATGATAGAGAGGAGTCAAGTTGTCTTCTGCAGCCGGAAGTCCTGCCCTGTAAATCTGCTCACGTTGTTTGAATGGCTGGATGATCACCTCGAATACTGTGTTCAGTTTTGGGCCCCTCACTACAAGAAAGACGTTGAGATTCTGGAGCAAGTCCAGAGAAGGGCAACAGCGCTGGGGAGGGGTCTGGAGCACAAGTCTTACGAGGAGCGGCTGAGGGAGCTGGGGTTGTTCAGCCTGGAGAAAAGGAGGCTGAGGGGAGACCTTATCACTCTCTACAACTACCTGAAAGAAGGTTGTAGAGAGGTGGGGTTCCGTCTCCCAAGTAGCAAGCGATAGGACAAGAGGAAATGGCCTCAAGTTACACCAGGGGAGGTTTAGATTGGATATTAGGAAAAATTTCTTCACGGAAAGGGTTATTAAGCATTGGAACAGGCTGCCCAGGGAAGTAGTGGAATACCTATCCTGGGAGGTATTTAAAAGATGGGTGGACATGGTGCTTAGGGACATGGTTTAGTGGTGGTTTTGGCAGTGTTAGGCTGATGGTTTGACACTTAAAGGTCCCTTCCAACCTGGATAATTCTATGATAAAGGGGATTTAACTAATAAACAGTATGTCTGGTTTCTTTTTTAAAAAAGAAACAAACAAAAAAACAACCGAACACTTGGTGTTTCAAAGACTTTTGGGTAATTAAAATCCTGCAGTATTTAGGTAGTGACTAGGTAAAGATTGGAAACTGTATGGAAAAAAATAAGAAGATTGGACAACACAGGGATGTTACCCTTGGAGTCCTCTGGAGAATGTATGCTGGGGTCTCTGCTGTTCCAAGTGCTCATAAGCTATCTGGATGGGGGATGAATAATAACGGGCTGACACATTTTTCCAGGTAGGAAGGCTGAAAGCTGACTGTGAGGAACGTCAGAGGGATCTCACAGCGCTAAGTGACGGGGCAACAAAATATCAGGCCAATTCAGTTCTGATAGATGTAAGGTAGTGTTTGTTGAGAAGATTGATCTGACAGTGATACCTAATGATGGACTTAGTTATGCCTTGGAAACTGGGAAGGAGATCTTGGAATTACTGTGGATGGCTCTGTGACTTATTGACCAGTGATGGTTAAAAGACCATGGATATATTAGGAGGTACATGCAGAAACCCAAGAATATGTTGTGACACTGTATAAATACCCCTTGTCCCTCCATCTTCAATAACACATCTAATTCTCCTCAACTAATTTTGGAACAGATCTAGAAGAATTAGGTATATATAGTGGTAAAAAAGACTAGACAAAAAAGTGGAGCTATTTCCATGCTCAGAAAGAATGAATAGACTTAGACTTTCCAGTTTGAGGTAGAGCGAGCAGAGGGTACTCACAAGTATGGGTAACATAGGGAATGGCGTGGAGAAGGTGTTTAGGTGATTGCTTGTCTCAGTACAAAATTTGCAGGTATTAAATGTAAATGTTGTGCACCAGGTTTAAAATAAACAAAGGGAAATGCTATTTCCAGTTAACATTTTTCGGAGAATGAGTTCCATAGTGAGCAAAAGATTGGGGGGGGGGAAGATCGACAGTCAGGTCCTATTGACCATAAGGATTCTGAAACAGGCACGGAAATCTCTTAAGTTATAGGAGGTAGCTTTATATATTCCCTGTTTCTTAGGCTTTTTACTGAAATATTGGCCAAATAATGGACGCAGACATCAAATATTGGGCAAAATGGATGTTTGGTCTAATCCATTGTGCTCCATTTTGTTTGGTCCTGATTTTTTTAATTATTATGCCTTAAGAGCAGACTGGCATAGCTTCAGAAGAACATGCTGTAATCTGAATCACGACAGTGGCTCCCCACCAAGAGACATGGATGCGTGATCTCAGTCCTGCATCTCAGCGTAGGAGCTGGCTGGCTGGGCTCTATCTGCAGCTTACTGTAAATGAAGAAGTTATCTAATTTTTTGCTTTCCAGGACAATACGATTCTGCCTTTTGCAAATCTCCCAACAAGTAGATAATGACTCAAAGGGCCTGCAATAAGGTTACTGGTTTCGGAATGATACAAAGAAAATGACAAGCGACTTTGGTAAAATGGCATCAATAGGTCAGTGAATTAGGCTACTATGTTCAGTGAATTAGACTATTTTTAGTAGGTCTGAGGTCACCTACAAGTCTGGAGCTAATGCTTTGACCTTTTTGTAGAAGGCACTGACTTGTGTTTGCAGTGGTAACACTGCAGTCTCCTGCATGTCTGGCCTTACTGTGGAAACGATGCTGCCTGTGTACAGTTCTTTCTATGCCCTATTCTTTATCAAATGAGAAAGGAGACCTCTGCCCACGGTTTGCGGTTGACATGCCAGCCCAGCACAGTTCATCTACTGACAGCCTTCTGACCACAAGCTCTTGCAAATTGGCAGCTAATACTAGAAATTAGAGGAGGCGGCAGAGAGGGCATGTCTGCAGCCTCCAGACTTGTGAATCTGTGTTTGGTAAGTGAACACGGGAAAGAAGTATTTAAAGAAAGATAAAGAGTATCTGAAAGGATTTCAGAATAAGGGGGAAGAAGGGGGATGTTCGCTATACAACAAATCTATAGTGAATTTAACATCTGTGATTCAGACAAACAAGACTATTTTTAGCACCAAGGGTGCAATCATAAACATCTCTTCCTAGTCAGTTGGTGCTAAGAAATAGTCCTATATGAATCACAAACGTCTTTAAGTCAGTTCAGAAACAAAATCAGCTTGGTTTGCTTGATTATTCTAGTGCAAACTTTCTATTGATTAACGATTGGTACTTTTTTCATAGTTGTCTTGGTTTTTTTTTGCTTATTTTTCAATACCGCAGCCCTCTCTCCACTCTGAGGAAAACAGCTTTCCTGTAATATTTTCATGCTGAATTGTTTCTTTGTATATAAGGGTCAAAATTTTTTAAGCTTTCGTATCAGCGGAGAATGTATGACACGGATTTATGCCAGCCATAGAAATTTCAGTGGCTTTCTTTCAAGTCATTCTTCTGTGGTTTTTTTTTTGTGTTGTTGTTTAGTTCCTCCTTGATATTTTAGGTCATAGACTCCTGTGCATTTCTCCACTTCCACAGGCCAGTTGTGAATAGCTGGGACAGCTTCAGATGGCCTTTCTCCAGAGTGCACAGCGTAGACTCCTGTCTCCTTGATACCAGAGCTTGGCAAAAATTTCTTTGCCATTGCTGTCTTGCAGGTATACTTTATGCAGCTTTTGTACTTTAGGGAAAAAAAAAAACCATTCTTACATGCAAATGGCTTCAAGTGGAACTGGAGCTTTAGCAAGGGCTTTAGTAGGGGTAATTTAAAAATAATAGGATAATTGAAAAATGTGGTCCCCTCATCACCAATACTTCCCCGTTCGTTTCCATAACCATTTCCAGGAAGCAGCGCCTCTTATAATAAGCACACAAGAGCATCTTTCCATTCCATGCTTTCCTGCTTTGTTACTCAGATATTCAGAAAAAATATTTTTAAAAGAGAATTTTTAACCCTCTGCTTAGAACTGGCTTTATTCATGTTTGGCTGTCTGGGTGCCTCCTGAATTACTGCCATACCCAGCATGGGCTTGTACTGAAGTGACAGGGCATGAGCTCAGCGCTAGAGACTGTCAGCGCAGGTGACGGCTGCTTCCTTTGTGATTAACTATTTAAGGCAAACAGAGGAAGGCAAAGGATGGCAGCTTCACGTGGTTCGTGAGAGCTCACTGAAGAAATAGGCTGGATAATTAGTTTGCCACTGAGGATTGCTGTGGGAATTCGACGCTATTCCCTGCTGTAGCATGATCCATCTGCTGCATATTTTGCAGTCTCTTCAGGTGCAGTGGGTAGTATCTCTTAATTTTTTAAGATACATAAAATTGTATATATATGCTGAATTAGTTATTGATGGTAGGGGTTTTTTTTTGTCTTCTAAATATATGTGTAATGTACATCTCATTTAGAAAAACACTGAAGTGGTTCATTTTGTTAATTTCAACTGTGAAAGTGGCTTGTGTCCAATGAAAGAGTGGACATTTCTTGAGGCTCCCAGGGAAGTCAGGCTCCCTGTGTCCCAGACGCTGCTGTGAGAAAGACTTTCTGCTTTCCTTCAAAACGAGATCACTCCTGTTTTAGCAACAGGGAGTACTCAGACCCCTGTCCCTTCTTTAAGTCTCCTGCTCTGTGCTTGTGTGTTCAGGAATAGTGTACCATGATGGCAGAGATGGTTTCAGAGCTCGAAGTTACATTTGGTGTCCCAGTAACTGCTGTAATCACAGCTGTGTAAGGAAATTTGTACCTGCCAGTGCCCCAAAGGGTGTTTGGGGGTGCTGGAGCCCTGACCGGGAGTCTTTGTCACAACTCCTCTCAGATCCTGTATCTTGCTTATTCTGCCTGTCCCCACAGCAAAGACAAAGGAAATATTTGTTGTTGCGTTATTGAGGTTTGAATTTGCAGGGACAAGTTGATGCAGGTGTGTTTTCTCCTGGGCAGCGCTGAACACCAGTAGCTTCCCTCAGTTCCTTGGTTAACGCTGGCTAAGGGAGTTCAGGATTCGCAGGAGGGGAAAGGAGGGATGAAAGAGGAATCGACGGTGCCCTGGTCTGTTAAGCCGTAGGTGTTTCCCATTGCTTCAAGCTGTTCAGTGCCTGGCTCGTGCCAGGGACATCGGAGCATGCCACTGCTCACGTTTACCCCCTGTCACCTCCTTGCTCTGTGTTTTGTAAAACCCAGGCTAAATAAACCCACGAGCCAAAACATGCACGCTCCTCAAATCACTTCTGGTGTCTGGGCAGCACCTCCCCACCCGGAGCTCCGTGGCTTTTCCAGTAATACATCTTCCCCTGCGGGCAGCTGCTGACCCGCTGCCACTGCTGGCAAAGGGAGCAGCGTTTTGCACTGCTCTACTTTTCTTTCCTTGTCATTTTTATGAAATAGTGCCCTTTTTCTCCCTTGTATGTTTGTTCTGAAGTGAAGATTTTCTCACTTTTTCACCACTGCCGTTAGTGTGTTGGGTATTATATACAATTTGAAGGCACTTACAAAGAGGATGATTTTTAAAAAATATATATTAATGTAGACTTTGAGTGACAGAATTGGGTCAGAGTATACAACAGGTACAATTCCTATGTTTGTTTTATTGTCACGTGCTCATTTGAGAGACTAAATCACTCTCACTTCTGCCTAAAGGTGAAAAGTGTGTTTTCTCACAAAATACTTGGTCACAGCTGGCTTGTACGTTAGTGAACATACAGCACAGTCTGTATTTGCTTTTAACGTTCAAACTAGGAGTTGTTGCTGCTATTTATAACTGGGGCAATTGGATTGCCCTTCACAACACCCTGACTGCTTCAGTTCCTTCCACCCGCCTTGGCTGCAGGAGGAAGCTGGGATTAAGAGGCAACATTTGATAACTCATGTTCAGAGTGTTGCGAAGCTCTGGTACCAAAGTGGTGGTAACCAAAGCTCCATTTAAAGTGTGGTCGAATAACTAATTTCTCTGCAACAGATTCCCTGCATTCATCTTTTTTTTGGTAGAGAACAATGATTGGGAACGTAATTCCAGAGTTGAGCAGATGAAACTGTAGACAGAAGTTCACTGCTAGCTCTTAAATTCATAGCACTGATTAACCAGCTGAAGCTTGTACTTCAAAACAAACTTCAATGGCAACAGCTCATTTCTTCACTTCTGGCAGCCTCTGAAGATTTGCATGCTGCTGCAGTCAGGGTGAAATAGATGTGGCATAATGTAAGAGTAGATTAAAAAAAAAAAAAGGACTCGGGTTCTGTGTCTGCATCCCCTTTTCTACATGTCACTGTTATTTTAAGGAGTTCATGCTGCCCCTTGTGCTGCTCCATTACCTGAGCTAGCATAACTGCCTGCGGCCAGTGCAATAAACTGGGTCAGTAAAATAATCTTTATGTTCCAACATGAGTTTTCCCTCCTCTGTCCATCTACTCGTTTTGTGCAAGATTATTTTAAGTCCAGATCAGTTCACTGATCCAGTTTATGGAATTATCAAATCATTATACAAACTGCGCCAAGGCTGCAGTATGGGAATGACGAGCTAAGGTGTTGGGACTGCAAATCTCCATAAGCCAACCTGGGCTCCAGGACAGAGGTATGAGGAGCTGTGACTCAGGAGGCAGGGATCTGGTTTCACCTTCAGTTCGTGCAGGTTCTTCTCTCTATCTCATGCTGACTTTTTAACCTTTAAAAAAATTTGCAAAGCAGTAGATGCAATTCCCATGTGCTGAGCCATTTTTGGAGTGAAAATTTTTCATGCTTAACCTCTCTCAGGTTTAAAAAAAAAAAAAAAATTACGTGAATCCATGTGATGTGCAGGCTTTGTGCCTGAAAAGTTTGTCTCCAGATTCCTTTTCGTGACTTCTGAATTAAGTGAGACTGTTAGATGAAAGCTGGAATATGGGCACGTGGACCTTACTGAGCGTGTGCCTTTCTGGCTTCAAAAAAGGTGCAGAGCATATGCGCTCTCGCTTCAGTATAAGTACACTGCATCTCGTGCCAGATTGGGAACAGGACGAGGGGTTCTTTGTTTTGCATTTTTTGTTTTCCAGAATACTACAGTTATTTCTAAATTGTGAACTTTAACAAAAA
>VYZM01012494.1:38539-144071 GCA_013398915.1 Dromas ardeola
TTTTTTTTTTTTCATGTTACAAACTCTCTAGTTTTAGGAAGCAACGAGGAACAGGATGGAACAGGCAGACTCGGAGGCAGCAGATAAGACTAAGAAAGCATGTGCTGGTGGACCAGAGGGGTTCTGGCGCTGCAGGGCATTTTGAGGGATCAGAAGGGCCAGGGAGAGAGAACCTTGGTGATATGTAGCAAGCCAGTGCAAAGCTCTGCCTTTCAGGCCCTGGAAACTGTCTTAGTTCCCTCTGGCAGGTACAAACTGGTGGGCTTCCAGTAAGGGTCGCTCAGGAAAAGACCCTACAGTTCACATCACCCCTGGAGCATGACAGCCACCTTTACTCTGCTGAAATGAAATGAGCTAATTTGTTTCCCAGCAGACTAATTGCTCATGGTTTATTATAGAGGCTATTTGGTGCCCTGTTCTGAAGACTGTTTGTTCCGGACAGCATGTTTTAGAATATGTTTGTATGTGCTGGCAAATTTTTCAGGGTTTTGTGTTTTGTTTTTTTTTTTTTTTTTTTAAAGGTCACCTTGGGTTTAGGGAAGTTTAAAGAGCTGCAACAGCTAAATAGATACAAGAATTTCAAACAAATCCTGAAGGTGGTTGGACTGTGGAATTCTTTTCAGCTTTTCAGTCTGAACTTCCTTAAATTTGCCAAATTACTGAACTGTCTCATTTACATCTGTATTCTAAGGCTGTCCTGGCTTTGTTGCCTACAGCTGCCTTAGAACTTTCCAGGTATTTCATTAAAATTATCCTTGTAGTATTGCCTTAGTTTCCTCATACCGTGTTACGTCGTTCTGGGCTAAACCTGTTTCTCAGATTCTGGAGCTAAAATAACAACTGCCATTATGTAGTTCCTTCTGCTCGTGAGATTTATGTTGCCTTTCCCTTATCTGTCTAAATGAATGACAGATGTTTTTGCAGGGGCTGGTCAGTGGTTTTATGCTGCATAGCACAATAGGACCTCAGCTTTGGTCCTCAGGCTCTGCCGTGATTAACGTTGTGAGCAGCATTCCTGGAGGCTACTGGATTATTCTGCTGGCAAAAGATTATTCTGCCCTTTCTGTGCTGAGTCTTTCTGATTGTTCTACAGTTCTGCATGCTGTCCTCTCTGGGCAGCCCTGGAGTTATGAGCCACTGCCTTATCTATCCTTTTCCTTCCATGGTAAAATCTTCTATTCATCCTGTAGACCACCGTGTCTCCTGCTATGCAGTGATACTATCATGTGGTACTACAAGCGTGAAAACACTTGTCAGCTCATTCTGGTGAACAACTGTTCATGATTTCTGTTACTCTCTGCCTCTGAACCTGTAGGAACTGTTTGGCAGCTGGATGATAATGATCTTACTTTAACATTTGATGTGGTGCCATGGTTTTTGTGTTTGGAATGTACATTGGAAACAGCAGAAATGAGTTCTGGCTGGAACTTCAGTGCAATCTTGCAGGCAGTAAATAACGAAGACTTTAACAGGAAAAGAGAACCCAAACACTTTGTGTTCTGGGTTGGCTTGTATGAATCAGCAAGTCCTGCATCTGTGTTGCTAAATAACAAGACCCGATTGCTAAATGTAACCCAAATAGTATATCCATGTAGAGGCATAACCCATGGGATTCTGCTCCAAAATTGATCTACAAAAAACATCAAGCTGCCTCCTCTTCACATAGCTGAGCCCTGAGCTGGGACTTTCTCTTTTTAGTATTAATACAGTAATGTGCTTCTTTCTCCTCTTGTTTACACTTGTATTGCTCCTTTTAGTCTCTTGTAAAACTGCTGTTAAGTTCATCCTCCTCATTTGTCATACTTCCAGCAACAAGATCTGCCTCCTTTCACTAGCTCTTTCTTTTCCACTCTATTAAATCCAGGCTTATTGGCCTCTGCAGGACTCTGTGGACAGTTACTGACAACCACTTAACTGTTAAGTGAGTTAAACATAAAATCTTTTTGTTCTTCCAAGCAAATCTGGGAACATTCTGACAGCTCATGCAAGCTGTCTGCAAGCCTATAGTGGATTTAATTGCAAAGATATTAGATTATACTTTCCTGTAAATATTCTGAATTATTTAATCCTTATACCTGGGTTCCTGAGACTAGGGAGAAAAACAACATGAGGCAGAAGAGAGCTTATCTGTCTAGCAGAAGGAAAAGAAACTCGATTTGAATTGTGTGCTCTTTGTCTGCCAGAGGTTGCCACAAACTGCCCTGCGAGTTTGAATGTGGTAAGTTTGAGCAGCATGTTACATAGCACATACACCAGGCATGAAGTCGTGGAGATGAACTTGCCTTTGGAACGAGGAGGAGCTCATCTGTGGCTCTTGGGCCAGAGCTTATAGGTCTCCTGGGTAGCTGTATTCTCTCTGATATGGCTCTGCTGCATTTGGGACTGAGCTCTTGCCCCAGCACAGCATGTCGCTGTGCATGTATGCCTGCCAGGTTGTCTCGACAGTCGTTTGAGGTCCTTGCACAGCGTTCCAGTACATAATGTGGATGTGCTGCGAGGTCTCTGAGCTCAAGGTAGGTTAGAGCATCCATCGGGTTTGATGTTGTATTTCTCAGTTGTGTTCATTAATCGGAGGGATGTGGAGTCTATCTAATGCATTGTGACCACCCTAAGGACAGCTCTGTGCCTTGCAGAAGAGTCAAACCGCATTTTATTAACAAATAACAGAAATGCACAACAATGATGGAAATCATTGTAAAGTGACCGTGGTACTAAAATAATAGAGGCTATAAATGTTAAGGATCAGCCCAGCCTCATAGGAACTTTCTAAATGTCGACTCCTTTGCTGCCTTTACTATTTCTTCTTAAAATTTGCATTTGCAGATGCTCCGAATTATGCTGATGAGGAGGGAAAAGAAGCTCTGACTTTGTCTTTCAATTTTCAGACAACTGGTGAAGCATTTTGGCCACAGGGAAAGAGAAGAAGTTTTCTTCTCATCTGTGTCAGTTAAGTGTAGTGGTTTAGTCCTCTAGTTTGGAACTAGGCGGAAAATGAAAAGACTTAATAATGAGAATTCTTATAAGGTGCTAATTTAGTGTGCTTTGTCAGTGTTTTCTGCAGTGCTTATTTGTACCATCTGAGATTAATTGATGCAACTCTAAATTTACTGTCTTGGTTTGCCTACAGTGAGGAGGTAATTAAAAAAATGAAAAAAAAAAAAAGCCCAGTAGTTATGTCTGTAGCTTGGTATGTGGAAGGCTGAAGGGGAAACTAGAATAATTCAGTTACAAGCATAAAAGCCATGCCTGCTGGGACCTGTGCCACAGAAAAGTATAGATTTCTTTTCATTCCTTTCTAAAGGAGCACATCTCCTGCAAGTGCTCTAAAAAGTAGCCGTAGAAGGAAGGAAGCCAGCTGAGGTACCAGAGCAATATTCAAAGTGCACGTGTCACACTCTTGCAAGGACTAGGAATTATGTACGAAAATAAGCATTAGCAGAGCTCTGTGGAAGCAGTCAGTACGTTTCACAGCAGACATTTAGTCCATTAGTACTTCTGGTGACATTTCTGCAATGTCTAAGGCGCTTATTAAAAGCGCATCCATTATGGATCATGCTTCAAAAAGGGGACATTTGCGGGCATGGATGGCCCACTGCAATGTAATATTAATGTTAGTTTTTAAAAGGTATTTAAAAAGAGAGAGAAGAATGTGCTCAATGAAGCTGTAACTCAGGAATTCTTTGCTGTGTGTCTGATGTTTTATACCGCTGTGTCATGAATGTGCTAAGAAAAAAATGCATACAAAATATTTTCACGAGCTGACTCTGGTTTCTTTTGTGATCAGTTTCAAATCTTTGACTTTAAACCAACATTTCCGAAGTTTAATCTATACCCATGTTTTATGTACCTTAAAGTCTGATTTTGTGGCTATATATGCTACCGACCTGTAAGACCTGAATGCATTCAGTACCTCTGGAATCTAGGCCAAAGTTTTTTAGACTTATTTTACTTAAAATGACTTAGAAGACTGAACTGTGGGTATCCTATTTTGAAAACGTTGACCTCAATCACTGAAAGTTACTAAAGCACAAAATTTCACACGGAGATGGAAAGGCATCCTTCATGCTGCCCGTCCCTTCAGATGATGTAGCGGGGTAGTGGTTGAACTGTTCTGATAAAACTTATCTCAAAATAATTTCTGAGTCAGTCTTGTCATAGGACTATTCAAAAGAAAATAGTCTGAGAAAGTTACAGAAGGTTTAGGAATAAATGTAGCAGATTGGTGCCTACTTCACAACCAGGCAAAGGAATAACTTCAGCTTTTCTTCCTCTTTCATATTTGGATGGGGAAAGATAATGAAGGAAGGGCTGAGCAGACTAAGGTGCTTCCAGAAGAAGATAACAGGACCTGCTCTAGGATGGCCGCTGGGAAGCAGGAGGGGCAAATCTCTGGATGAAGGGCAATTCCGTGCCTTGTGAATTACAGAAGCAGCAGCAGTTTGTGGGTTTGACAGCCTTTGCTAAATCACTGAAGCATGGTGTTTGTGGTGTTAGGAACCTTGGCTTCACCAGAAGGATTCTGCCTGGGATTGTTACAGTCCCAAGTGAGCTACCCACTTTTTGGATGTCCACAGTCTCTTTCATGCCTGGGAGGCTCTGGCCTCTAAGCCCTTCTTGGACTCAGGCTTTGATAGTACTTCTGGAGAATAAAACCTGCCATCTAGCTGCCAGTGTAACCCAAGTGCTCACTGCTATTTCTTTTCTCATCTTCTGCTTAATACCTTTTGTCAGATCAGCTGGCTCGATGCTGAAATGACGTAGAAATGAAACCTCAGATCAGATAAACTGAAGTCCCTATTTCTCCCATGGTGTGTTTGGATTCAGGAAATCTCCTGCTTCGTGCTGGCCAAGGTGGTTCATGGCTACAAATTATGAAACCAGATCACATGTCTGAGCTGCATCATTTACAAATTTGACCTCTCTGCTAATCACTACATGTTTCATAAGGTTATTGGGAGCTGTGACTAACAGAGGAGTTGACAGATTGTTGAAGTGTTAATTTGACTTGAGGACAAAAGTGAAGCAACTTCCCTATTTATACTTATTAGTTGTTTAAGTTTATATTCGTTTCTAAGTTGCACAGTTTCTGTAGTTTGTCAGAGGACTGTGCTGAAGAGTAGCTTAAAGAAAAAAATCAAATTAGGGAGGAGTAGTTGTTGCTTTTACTATCCATTTCCTTTACAATACAACATTTTACAGCAGTGCCACAATGTGCATGCTTGCTGGACATGCTAGGCTTTCTTGTTATTTTAATGTCTGCTCTGTCACTGTCCTTTCGTCCTTGCCTGCAGCAGCACTGCTGGCTGTATGATAGTCCTGAGTCTCCTGACACAGTTCCCTGTTCTGTCACAGAGCTCTGATGTTAACTTATTTATCAGTCCCACCGCTTCACTTAAACAGCGAAGGTGTGCAGTAGTGTGGGGAGACATTGGGCATTTGCATACTTAGGAGACCTTTGACTAAACTGCAAATATCGAGACTCACGCTTACCTATTTTGCTTAATTAATTTCTCTTCTTCAGCATGAACTGAAGAACATGAAAGGAGTACTTCATTGCTTTCCTTATATCGATTCTGCAGGAGTCATCGCATTTGTACGGGCACCCTCAGTTCAGAGTAAGAGGCTGGGGATTTACACTTAAACACAAGCCTCGATTGGTCAAATCATCTTTGTGTGTTTTATGCCAGGTGAATATGCCCATTAGCAATGAGATGACATTAAAGCTACAGATTTCCAGTTTTGTTGAATGGCAAATTTCAGCTGTGACTTCCAGAGGATGAAATCCTGTAGCCATATGCATTAATCCAGTTTTCATAAGCTCTCTCTGGCGAAGCATTAGGTCACTGGAATAGCTACTGGTATTGATCAAATTAAATGCCTTTATTTCCATTTTGTAATCTTATCACTTGCTTAGGTTGATTGAGGTCAGCAAGAAATACAGCGTTTGTATAAAATGGAGCTTTAGCAAACCTTTGTTTCTGAGATTTGACCTGGATAGGAGTTGAGCCCTTGCAACTTTAATGTTCCTTGCTCTGTGGGAAGAAGGATAATCACTGACTAGGTGGGGTAGGCAGGGGCCTCTGGAAATGGTCTGTCCAATTACCCTGCTCAAAGCAGCATCACCTGGGACAGGTTGCTCAGGGTTATGTTCAGTTGTGTTTGTCTCCAGAGACAGAGTCTCCATAACCTCTCTGGGCAACCTGTTCCCGTGTTGGACCACCCTTGCAGTAAAAGTTGTTTTTCTTATTTTGAATGGAATTTCTTGTATTTCAGGGTTTTTTTCTATTGCCCTGTACATTGGGCACCACTGAGAAGAGTCTCTCTGCCTTCTTGACTGCCCCATCAGATACTTATGCACATTGGTAAGATCCTCCTGAGCCGTCTCTGCTCAAGGCTAAACAATCCCAGCTCTCTCAGCCTCCCCTCCTACGGCAGATGCTCCAGTCCCTTAATCATCTTAGCTCGTTGGACTTGCTCCAACATGTCCATGTAGTGGGGAGCTCAGCACCGGACCCAGCCCTCCAGCTCTGCCTCCCCAGTGCTGAGCGGAGGGGAAGGACCCCCTCCCTCGCCCGGCTGGCAGAACCTCTGCCTCATGCAACCCGGGATGCTGTTGGCCAACTTTGCCGCAAGGGCGCAATGCTGGTTTGTGTTCAACTTGTCCACCCAGACCCTCATCTTTGCTTGACTTGCAGTCTCTGCGTCTTCTGAAGAGATACCTTGAATAAAGGCCTCATTCATCTTTGAATTATCTTTCTTCTTTCAGTTTCCTTAATTACGCCCTTGCTAATCAGTTAAAAAGAACCTCACTGATCAAGAAGTAGCATACCATGGAAGCTATCACTAAAACTAGTTGGAGGGCTGCTTCTTCATGCTTCCGCCCATGGTAGTGGCAAGTATTTTTTGAAAGTTAGTTTAAATAGAGGCATTTTGTTCTTATTTGTACAGACAGGAAAGAGGTGACTGTATCCAATTCAAGCCTTAGGTCTCCTCTGTGTTCTGGTTTTGTAAATCTGCCCTCCTATCTTTTTGCTTTCAAGCCCTGTACACTTAGGAACCAGCTTCAGAGCAGTACAATCTCTCTGAAGCAGCGTCTCTGCTCTCTCTCACTGCTAACTAATGAGCACTAAATCACTTGTCCTGGACTGTGTACATCTAGGAATTTTAAAGAGGCTTAAGAATGTAATGATTGAGCTGCTAACCAAAATGTGCAATCGCTCGTTAAAATCAGACTTTCAGCTGCAGGAACAGAAGGAGCAAATATATTACCTAAACTTGCAAAGGGACTTAAGAAACCACAAGACAATAAACTTGCTTACCAGGAAAACGCTTTCAAAGGAATATTAAAAATAGACTTCTAAACATTTAGATGACCGTGGTACAACACACACAGACGAGCACAACTCCTATAACTGAAAATCATGCAGCGTGAACCTATTTGAAGTTTTACTACATACATAGTGGCTCAAATCTCACAATTCATTGCCCTTTTTTTTCCTGTGCTCTGTTGCATTACTTACGACAACTCATTTGCTTTCCTTATATTACCTTATATCTGCTTCTTGTTCTCCATTGACAGGTGTTTTATTCTCCCTATCCTTTTTTTAACTTGCTACTTCTTCCTTTGCCTCTCTTGTCTTCCACCAGGTCTACCCTGGCTCACCCCACAGTGTACTGCTCTTACCCTGACAGAAGTCTGGGACTAGTCAGACCTCTCCTGTGTTACAAATGGATTCTCCCTTCCTTGGGTTTTGTACTCTTCCTAGTGATACTGTTCTAACCACCCGCCATGGCCACAGAGATAAATCCTTTGTTGTGTGTGACTTGCCTTCAGTCCCTCTTCAGTATTCGTTGCCCTTAGCCTCACTGCTCCCCATTCCAAATGAGAGAGGGAATGACAATATTCAGCACGGTGTTTTTGCCTTCTTGTCCCCTAACTTGCTTTCTTTTCATCTTCTACAAATTTTTTCTCATTCCTTGTCAGGTCTTTCCTGAAATTTCCGCTCTTCTGCCTGTTCCCTTACAATACTTCAGGATCTGAAGAATTTACCTTACCACCTTAGAGAGAACTTGTCTTTTATCCCATTGCACTAGCGATTGCCCTCCTCCTTTCATCTGTCTGCTCAAGGACAATGCTCCATTCATGTCCTCGAGCTTCTCTCCTCCAGTTCTATCCTAGGTTGCTTCCAGTAGAGCTTACACCTTTTGAAGGCCCCCGGAAACTTCTAGACAGAGGTTCAGGTGGCTTATTTGTAGGCAGTCTTTGACTTCTTCACTGCTAAGCTGCAAGGGCCGGTCTCAAATGGGTTCCAAGCAGAATCTAGAGGTGTGACTTTGAAATATGGTTTTAAAGAGTAAATTCTCTAATCCCAGTCATCAGAGAGCCTTTTCTGTGGTCTATGTAACCTTGCATTTACCACTTCTCTTGTGTTATCTTCTTAGTTCTTCAATTCACAAACCAGCGTCCAGCCTCCCTTGTCACTATACCGTACTCTGGCAGCTCTGTATTCTCCCCAGTTGTATACCGTGACCTGCATAGACCAGCATCTTCATCCCATACCCCTTAACACCACGAGCACGTTTTTCCCACTGCACTTTTCCAGTACCTTCCACTTTTCTCAGCTGTGGCCCTCATTCCCTGTCTCCTAAGCTTCTCTTGCCTTTTCCTTACCAGGAAGAGCAAATTCTGGCATGATTTTCAGTGCTGCTGAGGTGTGGTACAGCAGGAACTGCCTTGATGCAGTAATAGTTTGCTAAATATCAGCAGATCCACAGGAACTGGGGTGTGTAGGCAGTGTTTCAGGCAGTTCCTGGAGATGAGCTGATGTGATGTGACTTTACAGGAGGGGGTGGAAGAAGCAGTGTGACAAGCGATTGCCTAAAACTGGTAGTCTCTTAGGTTGTTCCAGGCAACAACCTTTACCACACTCAGGCTGGCTCTTCTGAAAATATTGTTTGTCCCTTGCTTATTTGTCTTCTCTCTTGTTTTCTCACTGCAGCAGTCCTTCAGAGGTCTTTCAGAAGCTCCTTCACACGCAGCTCTATCAAGCTTCCTCTAGGAAGAGGCCCACAGAGCTGAGGCCTTGGTCCTCTGCTCTTCCTCTTTTACTCTTTGCTAAGAAGAGCTAGTGGTAGAGAAGACCTGTGTGTCTGCACTTCAGACCTGCTTTCTGATCTACTCCAAAATAGAATCACAGTCTGTCTCTCTAGGAAGGATGGGTTCTGTGTGAGCAAAAATGTGATGTGCTTAGTGTGCAGAGAAAACACCATAGGTGTGTGCAATTTAGAGAATGGCAAAAAAGTAGTAGAAGTAGTAAATCGCATTAATATTAGCCCTTCTTGGCTCTCAATTAAATGGAAATAGTCCATGTTTCAAACTGGTCTGACCTTATAGCCTTTACTGAGACAGGATCTGAGTAAGAGATGCATCATCATATACTAATGCAAGTAACAAAACAGCTAGAGTAACAGTAGATTTTTAAGACAGTAAGAATGTGAATTCTTGCTTTTTAAGGCACTGATTTTGAAGATGATCGGGGTTGGGAAGAAACTATATCTCTGGTCAGTTTATTCCACTGTGGCTTAGTACAAAGTTATATTACTTTTGTGGGAAGTATGTTGCTGTTTTCTGTTTTAGGTGGGATTGCTTATCTGATTTGGTGTAGCCTTGATGCTTGAAGTAATACATGTCCTACTGTCACGTAATTGAGTAAAAACATGTGCGGCTGCACATGTCTTATTCATAGCATTTTTCCAAACCTATTAGCTAATCTAATCTCAGTTAATTGGTTGAGTGATTTCAGTGTCTACCAGAGGTAATTCATCAACACTTCCCCCACAAGACTGGGGTTTAAGGCAGTATTGCTGGACCAAAGCGTATATATTACTGTACTTCCCGCAGGTCAGTAGAGACAACATGTGAACGTCCAAGGCAAAACTGTACAGAAAGTGGAATGGGAGAGTGTCTTTATGGTCACCTACTTTTGTGCTGTCATGTTGAGACTCTGAAATTGCTCAGTTGGCCAGGGCTGCAGTAGCTCTTCTCTTCTTCCTGTGCCTGACTTGTTCACATGCCAACTCTTTGACAGCTGCAGGTCGTTGCTACAGAGGCAGTTTTCCTGTGTCTGAGCTTTATTCCCACGCTAGCTAGTGGGTAAAGAGGAGTAATGTGGCTGTTTGTCATTTGTGTCTGAACAGACCTCATCTCCTTATGAAATATGTCATTTTGAAAGCTAGTGTTTTACTCCTTGTGTGCAGCTGCTGAAGAGCATTGGCCAGCAAGAGAGGATCTCCGAGGAGCAGTTGATGGCTGCCCTACCGCTGCTTCGTGTTCAGTGCAGTTTGCGGATGTAGTGACTTCGTGTTCTCCACCAGCTGGAAGCCCAGGCCACGTCCTCAGCATGCCATGGTTTCTGTGTCTGTGCACTGTTTCCCAGAAAGCAGCTGGGGCTCATTGTACGTGTGTATGGCACTTCAGTCCTTTACAGATACTTCATTTCTGGTGTTTCTGTTGGGAACTACGTTGTGCAGAGAGGGATTTTCAGTCACATGCAATACATCTGAAACTTCCCAGCCATCTACAGCTACCAAACATTCTAGGGAAAAGCTGTCCCGTGTGAACACAGGAGGAGGCTGGACTCCTTATGTGATGGGAGAGGGACTACTTTCTGCAGTACTCCCCAGCCTTGCTAAGTGGTCTGCCAGGCCAAAAAGGGGTAGCTGCTCAACTAGTAAGTGAGAGCAAGCAGCTTGAGATAAACACCAGGGAATCCAACTGAGAACTCTGGGAGAAACCGTCTGAGGAACACATAAGGAACTTAAGAAATGGATTTAAAGTCTTCTACTGCACAGAGATAGAGTGTGCTTCCCAGATGAGAGCTGCATGAAACAAAATTTCTTGAAGCTTGGTAACATCAAATTCCCAAAGTCAGAATAAGGGAAGACCTTGAGGTCAAAGGGTGATTGAGAAGGTAGGAGGCAATGTGATTGCTGAGGCAGCTGGATGTAAAACAAATGGGATAAAAACATATCAAATGGGGTAAAAACATATGTCCCTGTTGATGTCTGAGGGGAAGGAAGCAAGAGAGCAGAGGGAGATCTGATCTTCTGTGGTGGGTCTACTGGCTGAGCTGTGCTGTACTCTCTCTTGGCTTTTACTACAGGGAAGAAATGTAGAAGGGGAAAAACCACCGGTACAGTCTTTTTGCATAATGTGTTTCTACTTCTGTGCGTCAGAACAAAAAAGATTCAGTTCTTCATGCATCAGGTCCTATACCTGGGGAACTCCTTGCCAAAGCATGTGACGGCTGCAAAATGTCAGTATGAATTCCAGGGGAGTCTGGACAAACATTTGGAGGAGAGGTCCATTGCTGCGAGGGAAAGGAGGGTTGCTGATTAGACAAACCACATCAAGCTCAGGAAATCCACTGAGCTGAAAATGTTTGAAAGCTCTGTGAATGTTAGGGAGGAAATATTTTATCTTTTTGCCCTGTTCTTGCTTTACCTTGAACATCCGTTTATTGCCATTTTTGGAAAAGAGATTTTGAAATCTGATCTGACCCAGCACAGTCTCACTCACATCCTTAGGTAGAACTTCCCGTACTTCTGGGCAAGCAGGGTGATGAATTCTTAAAAAATAATCCCAAGTTAAAAATCAAGCAACACCTTTTTTTTTTTTTTTTTTTCTTCCTCCTCCCTCAGAGACAACCAATTCTGATGCAGTAACTGTAATTATCAAGAAAGCACACATCTTTGGTCCTCGTGCCTCTATTCTGGGGCTAGTATTGATGGTTAACCCTTGCACAGCTCAGTGCCTTGAGATCGCTGCCCTCAGAGTCCAGGCTTTTCATGTGCGTTTCAAGAAATGCCCCCAATAGCTTTCAGTGGGTGGTAACAGTAAACAAAGCAGGCAAAGTTTGTTCAGATTTGCGCTTTGCAGCATTAAGCCCGCTCTTGATATCCAAAGAAGTAGTAAGTAGTCATGGAATGAAAGCTCACACTAAATGTTACAGATTCTCCAAAGCTGTGCTGGCCACGGGCGGGTTTGGAAGCAATTTGTTGATGCTGCTGCACATCAGCCTGTTCTTATTTCTACTAGAGCTGCGCTTGTATTTTTACTCCTAATTCCTGTTCTCAGCGTGGGAGATACTAATCCCTGTAACTAGGGATGCCATTTTTCAAAGGTTAGCTGATAAAAGTTGACGGGAGTGGACCTGTTTTGTTGCCTCTAGAGCTTGGTATCACCAGAGGGGCTGTCGATTTGATTCACTTCATCACTGGCCAAGATACTAAAATGAAAACCATTGCTGCAGAGTGTGTATCAGGCTGTTGCAGTGGAAAAAATATGCACTGGGAATATTCAGAAGTAACTACTAGAAGATAAGTATGGTAACAAGTGACCTGATTTGTTCCGAAGGCAGGTTACTATGCAGTTTCTGTTGACTTCAGCGAAGTGCTGATTATCTCTGAAAATCTTTTCTTCAGTCATTTGTAGGCTTAAGTTTAGACAGTGATGTTTACACAGCTTTGACATGAGAATCTGCAGGTTTTATAGTTGTGTCGCTTGTGAACTTCACTGCCAAGTACGCTTAGTCTGCGACTCAGGAAAAGCAAAATATCCAACGGAAAGGAAAGGTACAGTTCAGGAGCGCTGAGCATGAGCACTAAAGAGGCGGAGAGAGTAATGTGGGGTGATACTGTGCTGTTTTCTGCTCCATGGTTGTCTGTTTGGAGTCTGTTTGAACACTTGCCCAAAGAACACCCATAAATACTTGTGGGAAGTTCTCCTTTCGGCTCACGGCATTGCTATGTTGCTGGCTAATGAAAATCTGCTGCTTCTCTTCTCATTGAGATCAAGGGATACTCGGCTAAAGTTGTCCTTCAACATTTCTGTTGAGACAGGGGCATTTAAGAGTATCCCGAATTAGATGGGGTTGTGGGCTTTAACTTTTTTTTAAACTACTCTAAGTTAATACAGGGAAATTGTTTTTAGAAAAATAACTATTTGGGAAAAATTTGGAAGGGCAGTCAAAATGTCTTCTGGAATTTTATTACAGCTTTGAATAGTAAATCATTGTTACTATTATTTTTAAGGAACTTTATTTGGTAGCTTGAACCATAGTTTTCTTGTTATTCCTTGTTATTTCTTCTATTGTACTTCAGTAAGTTCAAAGAAGTGACTAAGTATTTGTTGATTTATAGGAGGGTAGAAGTACTTAAGATGATAAGATATTCGAAATAGCTGGTGATTAAGATTACTCATTATTTATATTATGGTCTTCATTTTCTTTTGCCAGTGCACTGCAAAGCTTTCACTTTTTAGGCTGTGAGCTTTCATGACTTTTTCCAGTTTTTCTTACCAAGGTGATTGTTTTGTTAAAAGTAAGATTAAACGAGAACAAAATGACTGCAATTTGTCATTGCAATGGAGAGATTTCTTGCACTGTCACATTGAGCATGTCTGCTTCCAAAATGTCTGGAGTGAAAAGTTTAATACCTTCATGGAATTAGTTTTAAAACTTTCAAGAAGTGGAATGAAAACATGAACACCACCTCTATGACAGATGTAAATTGTAGGTCATTGTTTGTGGAGCACTTGAATACCGTAATGGTTGTGTGAGCCATCTAAGTGGTTAGACAAACATAGGTGGGCAAAGAGAAGAATGAGAAAATAAAACAAAACCGGATGATGCTAAAAAAAATACAGTGAATAGACTGAATTCCAGGGTGAGGTGGAGAGTAAGTTACTTCTTTTGTGGCTCCCTGATGGATCCGTGGAGATGCTGGGTTACTTTGTTCTACCCCCCCACTAAGGGTATGGAAAACTCCTAGGTGTGGCAGGATTTCTGTGTCAAGTAGGAGTGCTGCACATTGAAATGACTTAATATTGGGTCACCTGAGGGGGTCAGTGGGAGAATATCAATGATAGGAGTGAACTTATTGATGCTTTCTATAAAGGCTGAATGCAGTTCACGCAATTAAACGTTGCTACTGGGACAGAAGTAGTGGATCGGCAATGTTCACTGCTCTTTGTAATATTCAGGAGTGAATACAAATGCCAATGATGAATACGCCTGAAGCATTTCTTTGGTTTGAAACTTGGGATCACTCAGACTGCATTTTGTCCATTTGCTGTAGCTCCCTTTGATAACAGCCAAAAGATGTGTAACTTCAACTTTTACTGTTAGGTCTTGTTTTCTTTCCCACAGCTGCAGGAAAAGTGCTTTCTTTATCAAGGGTACTGAAAGAGAAGGCATATTTGTGTGGTTTTTTTATCCCCTCATCTTCACCATAACCATTTCCTTTAGTAGCTAATAATATTTAGTATTTATTTCAGTGACTTACATAAATCTCAATTGCATAAACCAGCAGCGTCCTTTTTTCTGCTGGCTTTTCTTGTGGGAACTTGTTGAAATGAACTATCCCATTGAAAAGTTTCTGGTATGAGGAGGACTGTTGTACCGTTCTTCAGATGGTGCAATAAGATTAATTGGGAAGGTCTCTCCACTTTGATTAGCGAATCAGGGATGGTATCAGTTCCCCCCGAAGATTTGTAGCATTTTGGAGAGCAGGCTTTTAAGAGCTTACCTTGTGCTTCAGGTATCCATCGAGCCTCGGAGCAGAGTCCTTTGAAGTTACGGCTGTGGGTGCCATCGTTGCGCACAGTCTGTTACCAGATGTGTGTTGAACTTGGACTTGGGGGACGCAAGAGGGCATCGGACTCTGGTCGCAGGATGCCAGGACGTGTGCTGGCTGGAAGGATAGGTCTTATATTTTGCACCTGTGTTGCAAGCAGGACGGGAGAAGTCAGCGTGGTTCATGGTTCCTTTCTTTTCCAGAGTAGTCAAGTGGCACCTCCGGTCTCTTCATCCCTGTCTTACCTCCAACTCAAGCCAGACACTTTCTGTGTGGGATGATGAAGAAACGATGTAGCTGTCTGTGCTGTCTACAGTTTGCAGTTTTCTCCACTGCACTCACTTGCTCCTTGAGTCAGTAAATCCTTTCGGTTTTGTCAGGTGGCCTCTTACATGGAAACTTTCTTCAGTGTCCAGTCTCCGTGCTTTATCTCTGGAAGAAGTATGCAGAAAAAGGTTTTACAAGCTCAATGTCTTACCCTTGTTTTGTTAAAATACTTGTTTATTTTTAAAACCATGGGACCAAAGGAGAGAGGCTTACATTAAACAGTGCTGATATTATCTGGAAAATTTTAATGCGTTTTGCTTTACAGATAACTCTTAGGCTAAGGGCTGGAGTTAATAAGGTGACAGAGGAGGCAGAGAATTACATGAAACTTGGGCACAGGGCCCATGTCTCCCATATCAATAATATTCTTGTGGCAGGGGGACCTGCTGGCAGAGACACCTGGGGGAAAACCCCCTCTGAAAACACTCTTTCCACTTGGGATGCATGTTTTGGCCTTTTTTTTTGTCTAGATTCCCAGTCTGAGCCTGTGAGATGCAAAAAACCTTGGAGGTTTTTGCATCTGGTTTAAGGAAGAAAAAGCCTCTGTCTGAACCTTAAATAGTAATAACTGGCTGCCCCCACTTCGTCCTGCACTACAATGTGAAGTGTATTGTGCAGCAGAGTAACAGAAACACATCTGGAACTTTTCCCATCGGGATTGATATGAATCTCGTTAATAGCGGCTTTGTAATCTATCTGTAACTATTTTTCAGTCAGTGGTATTATTCTGATATTAGTGATTTATTTTATTTTTTTATATATTGCACAAGTACACATCAGGTGGCTGTACCTGGGAGATGGCACCTAAAGCTATATTAGCCTGTTTCACTTAATAGAGGAAAAAAAGCCTGTTCTCTGGAAGGATGAATTACGCTGCTTTGACTACTAGGCGAGCTTGAAAATCGCACAACTGCTTCTTGAACAACTTCCTACAAGAAGGAGCATGCCAAGGTAAATTGTTTAGGCATTAGGAATTTGTTCAATGGAGAACGTTTCCACCCTCATTGTTTCTTTAGTTAGGATGTCCACCTTCTGAATGGTGCAAACTCTGACATGGATTCCAACCAAAAAAACTTGTCCAATTTCAAAACGTTCAGAGAGGACTCTGCTTGCCCAGCATCTCCCATGTTTTCAGTCCCCTCTTGTTTTTGCTGCAGAGCTTGTTCTTGTTTGTAGTTCATATCTCCCTGTTTTCTCAATGAAACTGTAGACTTGATTTGATATTGTCATTGCTATGCCAGTTTTTTTGTGTCAAACCCAGATTGTGATGACTTAAAAAATTCTTTTGAAAATAACTGACAAAAAAATTCTAAGAAACATGACAATGGACTATCTGTGTGATTGTCTTTGAGCATCAATTTATATAGTGTACAAAGCAGCTGAACAATTTACTTCTTGTCTGTGTTTCTTTGCATTTAACTATCTGCCTGTCTTGTGTGCTGTAGGCAAATATTGGTGCAATAGCTTCTACAGACTTTTTTATTCCCCTCACTTTTATTATTTTGCTTTCATTTCCTGTTTGTGTCTGCAGGCAGGCTTGTCCTTTGCATTTTCGTTGGGGAGGCTTTCTCTGGAACACCTTAAGGTCACTGTTGGGAGTTGCACTGATGAGAATTGCAACCTACAAATATTCATTAATAATGAGGCAGGACAGAAAATGCATGCAGTTTGAAAATAATGGTTTCTTTTTATTTTTCCTCCAGGTTTCTGAGCCTTTATTAGTTATTGAGGTCTCATTTCCAACTATAAGTCTAGGAAAATAATATTTGTTTGGGTTTTTTTAACATGAAAGCTGAGATTTTCCCAGGAGTGTGATAGGAGGATCTGGGTCCTGGAGAACTTTTCAGAATATTGGACTCCACGTAAGAAAATGAGAAGAGCTGACAATACCTCTGTTTAATGCCATGCCATGGTGTGTACTTCACAGCAGATAAATAATTTCCATATCATCTTAAGAGAAATTTTTTGTCTAGGTTCTGAAATGGCATCCACCATTCTGGAAGAATATGAGCCTTGAAAAAATTAAGGCTATTTTCTCTCAGAACAACCCATCTGTTTCAGTAACGATGCTTGAAACATTGACATTTCTTCTGCCAGTATCCTCACTCTAGTAAGATTTAGGCAGGAAATTTTTGCTCCAAGCATATTTTTGACCTGGATAAGAGCAATATGCCAGAGGTGAAGGAACATCAGGCATTCAGGAACTGAATAAGTTACGAAGTCCAATCATCCTGCCTATGCAGACACCAAATCGTGCAACCCCTTTCATAAGCTAACCAAACTTCACCTCAAGTAATTTGTTTTGCACGTGCTTGTCTTCCTCAGCTTCCATCACAAACCTGTTTTGGAGCTTGCCCGTTTTAAACATTAGTGACCTTATTTTCATCTTCAGCTGGCTGTATCGTGATCAGGTCATACTCATTTGTCTTTTGTGCCTATTTATTTGTTAGCTTCAATAGCTCTTCCTTGCATGCTGCATCCCCTGTGCTGTACGTGGACAGAGCAGCCGCATCTGTTCTGTGCTTGTGCTCGGCTGTGCTGAACAATATGTGCATTTTTGGTTTGGCTGATGATGGAAGGCTCTTTTTCATCATTGTTCTATTCTCTACATATGTACCAATTTATTTTCAGCTTTCTTGATGTACATGCACAAAAACAATATGTGCTGACTGTTCTAGATGGAAGAATTAAGTATCCCAGGCTCCTTCTCCAGTGGCTTTATGATGTGTTATGAAGGCCACTAAAGATTTCACTGTTCCTTTCAATGCTTTCAAATATGAAAATTGCTCTGATACAGTAGGATAACATCAAGATCGATATATACATTAAATAACGTGTTAGGTGAAAACAAGATTAGAGGCTTTTGAAACAGTGACGTGCAATTTGATGTGCTCTACTAATAAGCTGGGAGCTCAGGACAGTCAAACGTGCCGATGGTGGCAGGGATGAGCAGTGGGTGGGGTGGATTGCTGGTGATAGCATGGCTCTGGATTCACTTTTCTCTGCGAGGAGAATAAAGAGAATGGTAATATGGCTTTATAAAAGCAAAGTTCAGTCACTGCCTTTTAATAGACCAGTTAATTAGTATCTATGATGAAAGACAATGGGTTGGTGATGGAAACTGTGCTCGTGTCAAGGTTTCAGCTGGGGTGGAGTTAACTTTCTTGCTAGCAGCTGGTGTGGGGCAGTGTTTTGGATTCATGATGAGAGTGGTGTTGACAGTGCACTGATGTTTTTTGGTTGTCAAGGCATTTTCTGCTCCTCACACCGCCCCGCCAGCAAGTAAGCTGGGCGTGCACAAAAAGCTGGGGGGAGACACAGCTGGGACAGCTGACCCCAACTGACCAAAGGGGTATTCCATACCGTGTGACGTCATGCTCAGTATATAAAATGGGGGGAAGAAGAAGGAAGGGGGGGGACGACACGTTCAGAGCGATGGTGTTTGCCTTCCTAAGTAGCCATTACATGTGATAGAGCCCTGCTTTCCTGGAGTTGGCTGAACACCCATCTGCTGATGGGAAGCAGTGAATCAATTCCTTGTTTTTCTTTGCTTGTGTGCTCGGCTTTTGCTTTACCTATTAAACTGTCTTTATCTCAACCCACAAGTTTTTTCTCACTTCTACTCTTCAGATTCTCTCCCCCATCTGTACTGGGGGGAGCAAGCGGGGGACTGCATGGTCCTAGTTGCTGTCTGGGGTTAAAGCATGACAGCCCATCATCCGCAGTTTTCTGGAATGCATGCTATATCTTCACCAGAAAAACCAGTTTCCCTGCCTTTTGGGAGTGCAATGTTGCCCAGCAGCAATTAGCCTAGATGACTGCTGTCCTAATCTTTTTCATTAGAAACAGCAATCTCCTTCCTGTCCCAGTGGAATGTGAGCAGGAACCTAATTGTGCTAAACTTCGGCCAACTGGCAGAGTTGCTGGCTGGTATCTTCCATGTGAGCTGACTCTGTTAGGGGGAAGGATTGGACCCTTTCTTCTTCCCTCCTCCTCTCATTTTTTATTTGCACAGAAGGCTTTGAAAACTCAGGCAGTAATTACAGTCTGCTTTTGCTCACCTTCATCATGTTTCCAAATACCATGTAATCTCATCTGTTTGGCTCAGTGCTCCCTCAGAAGGCCTTGAACACCCCACCTGGCTTCTGGTAGGAAAACTTGCTGTAATACAATCTTGCATCTTTGACAATAACACGTGAAAAACAAACTATGACATTGAAATGATGTTAGGAGACTGGTTTTTAAACTAACATCATTCTACGCTGTCTAGAAGTCAGCTTTTCACCCTTGCATAATTGTGCTTTGGTATTAGAGGGTTTGGTGAGCAAAGACAAATTTTGAATGTTGTCTTGTATGCTACACCATGAGACAGGTCAGGACAAAGTTTCTGCCTTGTCTGAATTTTATAGCTTGGGGTTTTTTTACTTTTTTTTTTTTCCCCCCAAAACGAAACCAACCTTTAAACCAAGCTTCTTGTTATTTTTGTGTGTGCTTGTGTGTTTTTTTTCTGAAGCATTTGGAGAATCTGTAGGAAAGTCTGAGGATTTGGTTGGAGCAGGCAATCAGGTTTCTTTTTGTCTTTAATAGTTTCTGTCAAGATTTTTCAGTCCCCAGAGTGATGATTTGTGTTATATAGAGACACTCTAGGTAAGCTCTTCAGGGCACTTTGTTAGACCTCATGCATGTCAGAGCATAGCCAGTTAGCAGGAGGTACTGAGCTGATATTAAATCAGTCTTTGATTTTTGTGCCTTGGTGGTGCGTAAGCACAAGATATTAATGACTGCAGAAAGGTTAAACTTTACGTGTCTTCCTGTTTATCACAAAGGTACAGGGTACAAACAGAAAGCAGTCTTGGCAGGCAGCAGGCTCGCAAAATCCATGTGCTGCTTATCTACAGTTGTGTTTGTACTGAAATTTGATTACCATGTACGAAGGTAAGTATTTCAGAATCCCAAGGAGTCTGAGGGGTAGCTCTTGATTCTCAACCGCAGCAGACTGTAGCTTGGGTATTTGGTCACCGTCTAGCAACATTATCCCAGTGTGAAAATAGTTTTAAAAGAAACAGACCTGTGCAAAGCTTCAGAAGATCATCTATTGAATTTTCCTTCTTAAAAGTACGCACAGCTGTGACTAACCCATGCTTGACACATGCAAACTTGTCCTTAAAAATAATACAATAAAATCAGAAACTAAGGTAGTTGATGCAGGTTCTGTAACCCATGTCCAGGCAATTGATTTCAACGTGTAATAATCCCAAGCATAAGAAACTTTTTACTAATGTTTAATTTAAGTTTCCTTTGCTGCATTTTAAGCCCAGGGCTACTACTTCTATTTACTAGGAATATGGAGATACTACCTTTCTCTTTTCCAGCAGCCTCGCAATTTTTAACGGCTTATCATGTCCTCTTTCAATTTTCTCTTCTCTAGACCAAACAAATTCATTTCTTTCTAGCTTACCTCAGAGATCATGTTTTCTAGACCTTAGATCTTTTGCACAGCTCTCCTATGGCTTTTTTCCAGTTTGTTCATGATTTTTGCGTGAGGCCCATGGTCCTTGAGCTGATGCTTTCTAATCCTAAATAAAGTGGAGTACTTAACAGGTTTTACAGCTGTGATACTTATATTTTTCAGTCATGATAGGATGTTTATATTTTCTGCAATAGTATGGCAACGTTCTGTGTATGAACCGCAGCATGGAGGCCCTTTACGTTGGAGCAGCTGGTTTGGCTCTAAATAGAGCGGTGAGCAGGCAGTGAGAAAAAGCCTGCACTGATGAGTCTAAACAACCTACTAGGTGATGGAGAGCAAAGAGGGCAAGACGACTGATGATGCTCCAGATGCTTTCTTCTTGCAGAGCTGCAAAGGAACAACTGATTAGACCAGCTCAGTAATGGACAAAACCCAAATGCTAGAGCTAGTAGAAAAGGGCAGAGAACAAAGCAAAGTGGTGTCGTACCACTGCATAATTCAGTGGCATCTGTATCGAGAATGGTCAAATAGTTGAGGACTTTTCAGCCTGAAAGGGACAACTGTAGGTACAGTCAGGGCCTGTAGGCATGAATAGCATAGGAGAAGATGGATAGGGATCAGTGGCTCACTCAGTCTTCCAAAAGAGGAACTAGGGATCTCTAATGGCAGTGGTTGGGTGCACTGACCCACTGTGGCCATTCTTCAGTACGAAGTTACCTTTGCTGTATTGTCTGACTTTCTTTTAGATCGTTTCTGCAGTTTGTTAAGATCAACTTAATTTTTGGCCTGATCTCTACTATTAAAGATTTTCTTCTTGCAGCCATCCATTTTTTTTTTGGCTCTCTTATTTGCTGATTTAGGGAAAGAAGTATGTTGGTTGTAGGATGGGGTTAATCCTTATTAATACGGTTTCTTAAATTTTTCAGCTGCTTGAGGAATCTTTGAGCTGCTTAGATTTTTGACAGAGGATTAATGTCAATAAGAGATGTGAAATCAGGACATCACAAGCCTCCTCATTCCCTATGTTATCACACCATGCTGCTCCCCAGAGAGGGCTGCAAGGGAGAGGACGTACATCTAGGTCTCACTAGGGAGAAAGAAAAAGGTTAGTTTAGACTTTCTGTCCATACTTTTATAAATGCCTCTGTCAGAGCTAATTATTCAGTGCTAGAGTGCTTTGGTTTGTATTTTGGCCATTTTATTAATAAAATTGGTAGATGTGCCTTCTGTTTCACTGTGGATGCTTTTGAGCATAAGCAAACAAAAGAGGGTAGAAGTCATGCCAGGAAAAAAAAAGTCATTATTTTATGTGGGGGGGTTTTTTGGTTGTTTGTTTTTTTGTGTGTGTGTGTTTGGTTTTTTTAAAAGAAGGTTATTCATGCCTTTTTACAAATGCAATGTGCAGGTTATGTACAACATGAGGTTCTAGCACCATTTTGGTTTTTTCCTTCAGCTTCCTGTTTTTCTTTGCTGCTGATTCTTCCTAAGTAAAGAAGAAACAAAAGGGCAGGATGGCTTAAAGGAGGATGGAAGAGAAAAAGGAAGGAAATATCTGAGAAATAAGCCTAGTGGCTGCTCATCTGCCTTTCCTCAGTGTCACGATTTCTAGAAACGTGATGCCATCTGCTCCTCTACTCTTTCAGGGACTTGGCCTTGTCCTCCTCCCTCATTGTTCTAGACAGACTATCAGTCAGACTGTTTATTTTATTTTCTCTCTGGTCTAGCTTATTCCCTTCTACACATGTATGTATTAATTTTCTTGAAAGCAACAATCTTGATTCTAGTCAAGATTCAATATATGAAGTTATTCAATAGCTGCTTGTCTAGGATTTGCGCAATACTTTGGGAAGTAAACGCTGCTGGTGTTGATTGAACACCTCAGCACACATCAAGGAGGAGTAGCTGTGAATGGATCTGTGTATCAAGGACAGAATGGAAATGGTCGGAAAACTTGTCTGGGGAGCTTCTAGCAGGCTAGTTCAGCCCTCCACGTAGAAGTGTTTTTGGGTCACAACTCTTCTTACTTGTCAGGGAAAAAATAACTGGAAATGTAATTTTTTGCAGCGTAAGCCGTAATCTCCTAGGCACAAATATATATCACACTTTCTTGTGTATATAGATTCTGGTTTAAGAATAGTTTCCTGGCAGCACACTTCTTTTGCTGTGTGCAGTGACAAATTGTGTTAGAGATTTTACTAATGTCTTTGTATAAGGAATACAAACAAGAGCTGGGAGAGATTCGGACTATACCTCGTAATTATCATATCCAGCATTTCATACAATCATTTAGGTTGGAAAAGACCTTTAAGTTCATTGAGTCCAGATTTTGTGTATTTAGATGTCATTTGCTTTTTTATTGGGGTATGCCATTCCAAGTAGTGATTTTAGATCCTTGGCGTTTCTCTCCCAAATCATGCCAGTCATAAGTGTGTGTCAAGGCACCCAAACTTCTCACCTTTTCATGGCTGTCATGTGCTATGAGGTTGCGTTATGTCTGTTCTGGAGTTTGAGGTGGGGTAGATAGGAGGTGGTTAAAAATCAAATTTGAAAAATCAAAACTCCCGCTTTACGTGCTGTTTGCCCATAGAGCACAAGCCTATTTCAGTTCTGGAGCTATGGTTGTCGGTGAAGCTCACCTGCCTTTAGGCAGCAGCAGCCGACCACTCGTGTAAAATGCAGCATCCCATACGTAAGCTGCTCAGTAGATGCAAAATTTAACATCTTTTAGAAACATTTACTTTTTCTGTTTGACAAGCTCCCACGCATTCCTTGGAATGTATTTTAGGTGCTCTGCAGAGAGCATTCCCATGGCCTGTTTAAGGCATATCCTGATATTTCCTGAAGGGTCCTAGAATATGCCAGACGAGCTTCAGAGCCGAGACAGAACAGCCACGCTCCTGGAGAGGTCTGGCAGACAGCGTTTCCCTGTCACTGCTGGACATCGGTTCTGGCCTGCTCAAATTTATTGAGGTGGCAAAGCACTTTTCTTAGATCATGAGCTTACAGCATTCATTATTTCTTAATGTTTCCAAAATGGAATTACCTTCAAGATTTAATGGCAGCTAAATATCCTCAAATTTGCTCTTTTTTTCCCCTTATGGATATAATATTTCCCCCAAACTGTTCCTCCCTGCCCTTTAAATGAAGCAAAAGTATGAATTGAAGGTCAGTTTCCTTGTCTCTGTGTACAATATTGTTAAATATTACCAAATAATAGTAGGTGGTCTAGGGATATTGTGATTGCGTTCTTTGCTAGAAAAATCCTGAAGTTTACTTGTAGCAAGTACAATAACGAGGCCAATGGTCACTTCACCCTTCTCTTTGGCCATCACTTTGTTCACATGTGGGAGGGAAACCATGGAGCATCGGATGCGTCCTGCTAATGCTTCAGCTCCTTTTTGGAACTCACTTTGGGGCCCCAGGAGTACCTGAGCTTCCTCCTGGTTTTACCAGGCATCTCGTAAGGCGGAATCTGCATTAGGGACAGACGCTCAATACTCCATGTCAGACTACTGTCTTTTCCTGGTGCGTGACTTGCAAATGGACCAGTTAATTGCATTTATAAATAATACCAACTTCTGAGTTAGGCCTGATCCTACAGCCTGTTACCTTCTTTTTCGTGCAGCGCTCTTAACTGGATAAGTTTTTTATTTACTCTGCACTACTTTGTAGCATTATTGTAGGGAATCCTGTTGGTCCTGATCTGGGGCCCCCAACACAAGAAGGACATAGAACAACAACCTGTTGGACTGAGTCCAGAGCGGGGCCACAAAGATGATCCGAGGGCTGGAGCGCCTCTGCTGTGAGGACAGGCTGAGGGAGTTGGGGTTGTTCAGCCTGGAGAAGAGAAGGCTCCGGGGAGCCCTTAGAGCCCCTTCCAGTACCTGAAGGGGGCTACAGGAAAGCTGGGGAGGGACTCTTGGTCTGGGAGTGGAGCGATAGGATGAGGGGTGACAGTTATAAACTGAAAGAGGGGAGATTTAGATTAGATATTAGGAAGAAATTCTTTACTGTGAGGGTGGTGAGGCACTGGAACAGGTTGCCCAGGGAAGCTGTGGCTGCCCCATCCCTGGAAGTGTTCAAGGCCAGGCTGGATGGGCCTTTGAGCAGCCTGGTCTAGTGGGAGGTGTCCCTGCCCATGGTAGGGGGATTGGAACTATATAATCTTTAAGGTCCCTTCCAAATCTAACCATTCTATGATTCTTGAGAGGAGAATAAAACCTGCTCATATATGCATTTTCTGAAGCATCGAAGATTTTCCTGAAGATTGCATGCCATGGTGGCAACCAGAGTAGCTAGTGACCTAACAAACCAGGTCACCTACAAACCAGCCCAAAGGTGCTGGTGACCCCCAGCCCATGCCATCATCCTTCACTGTGGCTGCTGCCTGGGGAGAATGGGGGCCATTCTGTGGGACCTCACTTCTGCAATTTGTTCAAGTGGTGGCTGTAAAGAAAGAGCTGTGAACGTCGGTGCTGTTCAGATTATAAAAGCTCTTACACTGTATGAGAAGCCTGCAAAGATTCCTCCTATTGATGTTGGAAGGAAGTGGAGGTAACTCCTTGGAGACCCACCAATGTAACATAATATTACATTTAAGAGCACCAACATGCTTGAAAAAACATTGAACTAATTTGTCAGGTTATTGAAGCTTTTAGGATATTTTCAGAGTATTATTGTATCCTGTTCTTTTTCTTTTTTTAAAAAATAGGCCTGTGTTTTTTTGTTTTTTACTTAAGACCTTCAGAAGCCCTAAGATATCTAACACATCTTCCACACCTTTTCCCAGAGAGTTATATAGATCCTTTTGTATCCTCAGCTCTGGAAAAACATTCCTTTCCTTCTAGATCAGCCATGTAATCTGTGCATCCTGCTTTTATGGTTATAGATGGTCTTATTAAAGATTATTAAACACATCCACATGAGTGGATGTGAAGCGGTGGTATGCATGGGTGAGTTGGAGTCTTCTGTTCTTGTTTTGTTAAATGCCCTTGGTCTCTCTTCCCCCTTCCCAGACATTTCTGCAACCTCCGATTTACTGGGCAGCTGTGATAGGACTGTACTTCGAGCAGTTTATAATTCAGAATTCATTCCATCCTTTCCTCACCGTGCTGCTATCTGAAATTGTTGCTCTCTACCTGGCTGTGGCATAGCGTAGATGATTTTATCTTAAATCAGGTAGTTCAAGTCCAAAAGTTAATCTGATTGCAGTAGCATGGAGTTGCATGATGAGTGCAAAAACAGCCTGAAGGGAGGGTTAAACTGGTGTGTTGCATCTATCCCACTACCAGTCCCCAGGTTAGCCAGGCTGTATCTATTCCAGATACGTGTACATTGCACTTGCAGTATGGCTGTAGTGGAGACATACGCTCTGACTCTGAACATGCAGTACATTCCTTTCTTCATTTCTATAGCATAGTGTGATTGATTTTGATCCAGAACATCCCTGCTACCATCTTGATATGATTGAATGAACAGATTTCTAATAGTACTAGCATATTTTCTAGACATGATCTTTATACGCTTAGAAATGGTCCCATATGAAAATTAATATTTCAGTAGTTTCTTTTCCTAATTGTTTCCTTCCACTGTACTAATTGTTTCTAGAAGAGACATTTTTTTAGTAGCTGCTGTGTCTGTCTGTTGAGGGTATAATTAGGATAATGTATTCCCATAATGACACGGTTAAGAAGGACTAGTTCTCTCTTTTGTAAATGAGTTTGGATAGATCACAACTGTTTGGTTTGGCAAGGACCTCTCTTGAATCATTTATGTGTTAATGAATGCAGAATGAAACACCTACATCTGTACTGAATTTCCATTCACTGTAAGCTAAGTGCTGCTTCATGGTCTCCTGAACCGTTTCCTTTCCTGCCGTGTTGTGATAGCTGCTCTGTATGGGCATATGAGCGAGGCAGAAGCAGCCGTCAGAGCAGATAACCCCAGCCTTGCTCTCCACATGCATTTGCCCAGTGCATTCATACCTGCCCGGAGCAGCAGTCTTATGAACAGTATAAAGGCAACTCTGCGCCCCTTCCTCACACACTCCCATAGACAGCATATAAATTGGCTTGTGCTTACAAAGCTGGAAGTAAAACTGCCTAAACTCTGGTTGCGATTTACAACTTATTGTAGCCAAATTAATAGCCAAACAATAGCATGGAAGTTCTAAATTGCCGAGTGGAAGTGATTGCCAGGCTCACAACCTTAGTGGTTTGGGTGTCCTCATGGCACAAATTCTGATGGACTTGTACCACTGCTGGCGCCTTTCGGTAAAAGTAAAATCGTCTACATTACTCTGTTGCCGGTAAGAATGTAGAATCGGCACTTAAGTATGATTTCTCTTAACCTCCCTACAAAAATTTATCCTTCCTAGTTCAGGAGTTAATTTCTCTCTCATTTTGGTTTTCTCAGGTTCTCGAAGCCGGCACCGATGTTCTTGGATGATTCCTTCAGGAAATGGGCACGTATCAGGGACTTTGTACCCCCCTTTGGAATTAAAGGACAAGGTATGAGAAAATTGTACAGCTGTTGGAAAAGAAGGTCACTCTGCAGGTGCTTGACATGTCTTGCTTTTTCTGTATTGAAAGCTCAGGTGTTCCCTTGGGCTAAACTTTTTTCTTGTTCTAGAGGAACATTGTACTTGCAGCTCTCAAGCTCAAAAGGGTTTTCACAGCTGGAACGTGGACGTCAGAGGCTTGTCTTAGGGAGGATGGTTTAGCACATGGTGAGAGTCAGTGCAACAACAGCAATTTAAATGTACCATCATTGTGGAAGAAGCATTTTGACATTGACTGCTGTAGCATCTTGGCTGACAGCAGCAGAGAGTCCAAACTGATTTAAAGTACCTTTAAGTTGGTAATTCTCTAAAGAATAGGAAGGACTCCTCTTTCTGAGTTTTGGAGCCTTAGGGTTGACCACTGATACAAATTTTTTGGTTGTATAACTGTTTTATAGTTGTGCTATTTGTGGGCTTGTATAACTAACAGGAAAAATTAGTTCAGATGCTTTGGTGATGATTTGTAATATGCTTTGTCCTCCAGCTTGAGTGTGGCAGCAAAGGCTGTGTCTCAGGTATGCTGTGGGAGAGCAAAGAGTGGTGCTGGTGGTGATGAGCTGGGAGCCAGTAGCCCACCCAGCAAATGGTATATTTTGCAAGTGACACAAGCTTCTTGCTATCCTGCGTGTGCCACCAAAGGCCCCTCTGGGTGCGTAGTGGTGGAACAGAAGTGTTATGGTCATAGCAGTGATTTGCTGCAGACTTCCTGAAGTCTGATGTATTTATTAGGAAGTGCTTGTAGCATTGCATCAACTTCCAAGATTATTTTTTTTCCGCTGACAAACTCAGGACTATAGATGGCCCTCAGAGGAATCGAAATACCTGGTAGAGAAAGGGCTGCAGCCACAATAGGCTTGGGACTGCCCCTCTCCCTGGAAGCAGATGTGGTACTTGTCAGAACAATCTCTGATCAAATCAAAGGCTCTACAGACATATTTCTTTTGGCTTGCATCAGTTCCCTTCTTTGTTTTGTATATGTCCATTCCTTGTCCAGTTGGTCTTTTGCAGCTCAATAGGCAACTAATTACGGTCCTCTAAATCAGCCAGCAGAGTTTGCAGCAAAGAAATAACAGTGGCAGCACAAGTGGAAGGCTGCATTGACCGCAGGAGGGCTTGTCCCCTTCTAACAGGCACACAAGGTGTACAAAGCTAGGGCAAGCTGCCTGACCAACGTGGAGGTGGGATTTGCAATTACACATGATGTCAGCTAGACCTAATAAAAATCATTCCGTTAAACTGAATCCAAATGGAGAAATTCACCAAAAGGGGATGACGGAACGGCTCTGGCAGCCTTCACCCTGGGTTTGTTGCCAGCTTGTATCACCACTGCAATGTTATGTAAATCTGGTGTTTTATATTGGATTTCCTCAGTTAAAAAGAGAAATGAGAAATTGCCATTATTTAAGTGGCTGTGAGCTGAAGCCATGGGACAGAAACCGTTGAATGGGTTATTTTTTTAATGCCCTCCTGGGACTGAATTTTGTGCCAAGTTTCAGTCTGGAGCAAGTTCTGTGTGTGGGAGGGTTGAATTATAAATCTCTGTAGCCCAGGATTTCTAATGGCCGTGCTGACAGGCTGTGAGTCCTAGCGATGCGAATGGCGCCCTTTCATGTTACACATCACTTGGAATTCTTGCATCAGTCTTTTCTGGCTGTCCCATGGGATGCATTCTGGCTCAGCTGAGTGATTGGATGATGGGATCAGCACCTCATTAGGGCTTTCAGTCAGGGCAATCTAATGATATCCAAACAACTGACCAAGGCAGGCAGCGTGGAGCGCAGTCACGTGCTGCTGCGAGATGAAGACTATCAGAGCTGGGATGTGCATGGGAAAAAGAGTAGCTGGGACGGCTGAGAAAGTGTAGAGAGACGTGCCTGTGTTGAAACAGATGGGGCAGGAGTTTTGCTCCGTGCGTTAGGGAAGCCCTGTGACACCATCAGCTGGGATTTCTGACGTGCATCACACTGGGAAGGGCAGTCGGTGTTTACAGACACCGACTGTAGCTGGGTTGGTAACGGGAAGATTCTGCTGAGAACTCGGTGAATGTTGTCCAGTGTTCTCAAGTCACTGTGATCTAAGTCCAAGTGCAAAATGGCTTTTTTTTGTGTGTGAAATATAGCTACAGGATGAGATCGCTTTCAGTAATGCTGCATGTTCCAAGAAACTTCTAGAAACTAATCTGTGGTAGCTCGAACGTACTAAAATTATGAAATCAAGAGATTCTTAGCAGCTTGGAGGCTAACCCACCATTTCTGCTTTCTCTTGGTAAAGTTTCTCTCCGTTCTTCAGACACTTAGCTAAGTTTTTCTTTGCTTTGTCTCTGAAAAGAACTGAAAGAAGTCCTTTTTCATCCATCATTTGGTGTTTACTAGTCCAAGAAAGAACAATTCCAAGATTGCAAGAACGAGTCTTGCAAACTTTATGGGAAAGCAGCTTTTGAGGAGCACTAATTTGGAATAACACGTCTCTATAAATTACATGTAAAAGAGTAGAAATGGCTCAGAAATTTTCAGAGCAGGACTACCGCTCTTTAAAGGTGAACATATCAAGGAGAAGGCAGTATGTTGATCATTTTGACACAGTTCATCAGGGATCTTCATTTTCTTCAAAAAGAATCTGATTTTAAAGACAGTTCTTCCATCTCCAGATGCTAAAAAGTACTCAGTATAACATAGAAAGCTTACCAGTGTTTCTTCACGGAAGAATGCGCACTCCTTTTCTCCATTTTCTGATTTGGCCATTAGCCCATGCAGGGGGTTTTATGACCAGAGTGCTCCACTCTCCCCAAGAGCATTTGCGTGTAGAAGGCCTCAAGGTGAGTATGATTCTGAATATGAAAGCTTTTAGACTTTGCCCCAAATGATGCTGGTTCTGAAATGGACTATTGCAGTAGGAATAATGCACATCCCATGTCGGATTGGGAACTGCTGCTATCGTTAGTTAACCACCTTTGTGATTGCTTGTCTGCTGAAAGCAAGCAGCACAGGAACAAGCAGGTGGTGACCCTACTGCTTTATGAACAGGACTTTCTGGGATGAGGCACATGGTAGGAAGTCTTGTGCAAACTCTTTTTGAACAATGGTCTCTGAGTGTCCTCTACAAGGTATTAGAAATAGATGAAGAGGAATTTATAAGGTTGTACCTTTTTCTTAAACTGTCTTAACTAGGCAGAGTATTAGTACATGTGGTACTTGTTGACTCTGCCTGCCTCTGTTCACCAAAGATGTGGACCAAGGATTGATCCTAATTACTTGATCCCAATCTCCAGCGACCTGGGACAAAAGTGGAGCTGAGAACCGTCGGGAGTGTTGGAGCTGATACAGCAGATTGAATGCGTCAGTGCTTTCATCACAGGTGTCTGTAGCCCTTTGTGGGAACTCTTGCTTTCTCTGTGTGCACAAAATAGGTAAAGAAATAGGTACGTCATTTCTGAAAAGCCGTGAGTGTATTTGCTCACAGGTTTTCATACCACAGAGGGTCTCTACAAGTATCTATTTTAGTCTTTTGTGCAACAGTGGCTCTAGGTTTCACCCAGTCACGTCTGCAGCTGGCTATGAACGCATGAGGTTATCTTTCAGAAAATCTAAATCAAGATTTTCTAAATGATGAAGAATAACCATGTTGTCAAATAGGCCAGTATCATATTTGAGTGCATTTACTTTAAAAAAATGAGACTGTCAGTGCCACGTTGGGCTTTGTTGTCTCTCTCTATGTGACTTGACAGACTCTAGAAATGGGATGTGCCAATGTGAGTGCTTGGAAATGATGACTCCGTCTCTATTAATAAATAAAATGGCTGACCTCTGGTCCTGAAGGCAGTTGAGCTCATTGTTCAAACAGGTTAACTCCCGGCCCCCCCTCCCCGCCCCCCAAAAGAGGGTGGCTATATCCAGGTTTCCTATCAAGAAAGGTCACTAGCCTGTATTAGCCTGTGACCTTATGAATGCGTGAGAATTCTAGGGGAGGATATTTGTTGGCCCTGGTGAAAACCGTCGGGGAACTTTAATAGTATGGACTCGTGTGGGACAGCGTGCCTGCTGCTGATTTGTTTATTAGCGTGTATATAGCCAAAGTGAGGGATGTCATTCAGGAACACAATGAAATTAGTCAACCTTAAGAGTTGTTGAGAAGATCAAACTATAACAAGAAGTTGGAACTCTAAAAGCTGCAAATGTCAAGATGTCCTGTGGGGACAGCTCAGGCTGCCGAGCACCCTCCTGTGTCCCAGGCTATTGTTTTGGCATTAACTGGGATGTTGGAGTGCCTCCCACGTTTCACCATTTGCGAGGGTCTAATTTGCTTGTAGGAATTCTTCTTTCCCAGCACCCACCAAGCCTGCTTTTTGCAGCTCTTTCAGTGAAGAGCAAGGAGAGTGCAGGAATCTCAGACTCTTAATTGATTTACATGGAGATTTTTTAATTGAAACGGAAATGTTTTCTTTTGTATTTGCACCTTTCCTAGCAGTGGTTCTATCAGTGTAACTTACAGAGGTATGAATGTGCATGTGCTGTCCATATTGCTGCAGAGATCCTCTAGCATGTGCACTGCTTTCAGGGTTAAATTGGTCAATGAATGAGCAATGGAAAAATAGTGTTAGTGAGATTATTAATCCCAGAGGGCCTCCTCCCCAAATTTACCTCTGTAGCTAAAGCAAAAGGAAAGAGTTATTTGGAGAAGGGCAACAAACAGGACTGGAGAAATACCTGACTATTAATAGAATTTCTCAGTACATGTGGCTTAAAGAATATAAAAGGTTTTCATAAGAAAGAGTAGCTGGTATCTGGCATCCTCTCTGTGTAATGAGGACGGGAGAGTTGCTGCAGGTTTTTTTTGAACTTAAGTGAAAACATATGGCATAGCATACACTAAAAAAACTAAACAAACATGATCCATGTAATATCTCTTCCATGCATTTAGTCAGTAATTGTGTCAGTGTTTAGCAGTAATTATAGGTCTTCACTTCTACCTTTGTTCCTGCTGGATTGTTTTAAGCAGAGAGGCTGCTTTGTTGCCCTGAATCAGTTTGTCTTTGAAGGTGATATTTATTTCTTAGGGAGTGAATGTCAAGACATTCACCATCTCAGAATTTGCCTCCCACCAGGAATTTAGGAAACAATTTCTCCCCCATGGTGATAAGAGAACATTAAGAACATCCTTGAAGTGCTGCAGTTTTATCAAATACAGTATGTAGTACTGGCCAGGAGACTTCGTATTTTCATCTGGTGCAAGAGGGGCATCTGGAATTGGTGACACATTTGGTGACAAAGAAGTCATGTCTCTGCCCAGAGCACCAACATTAATAAATGTATTGTGCAATGGTTAATTGTTCTCGTACTCAGTTTTATTTGGATGTTTTCTTTTGTGTTAGTGCTTCTGGGAAGAACCATGGTTTAATGCTGTTTAGCAGTGATTTCATTAGTCTCATGGGGGAGAGGTCATTCATCTTCAGTGAAAATGTTGAGTTTTCGGGCGTGCAAAAGTTGGCATATCAACATGTTATCGGGAGAAAATCTCTTTTCATGCGTGTTCTTTTCTTGCATAGCTATTTCTTCCACATCAGCTTTCTTGGCATGAGCAATACTTTATCTCTGAGAAAACATATTCACTTGGACATCACAATTGAAATTTACAGCTGACCTAAAGAAAAACTATCAGAAAAGTAGGTCTTTTCCAACCTACTCTTCCAGCTCCGTACAGAGGCGGGAGTACCACATGCAAACACCTTCTCTATGTTTAACTGGATCTGCTTGATAATGAGGTGTCTCTTTTCTGCTTTAATTCTCTAACCTTGTCTTCATGTTGTTAGCTGTACTCTGTTGTACGGATGATTTTCCTACTGTGACCATTTTTTTTGTTCTTCATGTGTTCTTCCTTAACAAATAAGCCAGAAGCACAAG
Organism: Dromas ardeola; assembly: GCA_013398915.1. NCBI lineage: Eukaryota > Metazoa > Chordata > Aves > Charadriiformes > Dromadidae > Dromas > Dromas ardeola. The sequence goes on from VYZM01012494.1 coordinate 71,427, forward strand.
CATCTGTAGCTGTTAGTTCTGTTCAGAGTAGGAGGTATTAACACAAAATTGTTGTTTCTTCTTGAGTTTGAGGCAGATTTCTGAACTGGTTTCCACTAGAATTTTACATTTGACCAAAATTGGTAATAGTTGTCATTATCACATGGGACTATATCTATAAAAACGTTGCTGTTTCCCCAGGGAATCTAGCTGATTTTATAGCCTCAAGAAACTAAATGAGAGGTTTGGAGGGAAAAAAATGTAAAAGTTTCAGAAGAGGTAGAGGATCAGCTTTTCATTTCTGAATAAAGCCTCTAAAGGGAAGTTATATCGTGAATTTTGTAGTTAAATCAATTCTCACTCTTGAGCTCTCTTGATGAAAGTACAACCCTCCAGGGCAGTCCCTTCTTTCAATCAAAATTGATTCTTTGCTCTTGAATATGCTTAAAGAATAGTCCTTCTCCCCACCCACTGAGAAGGGAAAGGTGTCCCGAGTTTGCAGTTAATTGGGTGGCTCCATATTAGAGTTCTTCCCAGAAGCATTGAAGGGCAATTGAGACATCAGGTTATTCCTGCCTTTTACTTCCTAGAGGGAAGAGTAGGTCTTCTCGGGCTGTTGTGAAGTGCCACATCTTAATGCTTCTGCAAGGGTCAGGGGAATTGGAAATCAGTGTAGTATTTACTGAGTTTTTTGGCCTTGAAGACATTGCCTGGCCACCTGTGAAAGGGCATCAAAAATGCAGAAACAAAGGGAACAACAAATGCAGCCCTCTAGAACAACTGTGTTTATTTCCCCGCTTGTCTTTGGACAGCAAATTGTGAATCTTTCAAGGTCCATTTTCATTTGGTGTGAATTAGCCTGTTTCTACAGGCTTTAGTGCTTCCTGTGCTTCAGACTTGAGTTTGGATCGAAATAGTTAATGCATGGTTATTGCAAAATGTTGCCCGTTTTTTGGCATAATTGTTTTTTAAATTAATGTTCCAACTTTCCAAGCCCTGGGATTATGTTGGGAACTAAGCTTGTATTCTGAAAAAACAAACTCTTGGTTGTGAAGAAAAGATTTAAAAAAAAAAAAATCCCTGAAGGCTCCAAAACTACGATGTAAATCAAGAGTCCAAATGTTATGTATTTTATTTATATCTTGTTATAAAAAAAAGGCCTTGAGGGCTTTCTGGAGCTTCCATTTAACACACGCCAGGCTTTCCCAAAATTGTTAGGGAGGTACCATGCGTCTTCAGTCTGTGTTGTTTTTTTTTTTTTTTCTTTTGTTTTGTGTTTTGTATCTATGCAACATTATATGCATCTTGTCTTAATAGCGTGAAAAATCAGCAATGGAAGTGTTGTGATATTGGAAGCAGTTCTAAGTCCTGCTGTTAGTAAGGTGTATCTCAGGTAAACCACCTAAGCTGGCAGAGCTAATGACCTGAAGAAACCATTCGCTTGTTTTTACTCACAAGAGCTGATCTGGGGACAGATTACTGCAGCGTGTAGTTAACTGTCTTTGAGAGCCAGTTTGTGTGTTTGCAATTTGCTTCTAAGTTCTAAAAGTCTTTGTAGCTTCTTTTCTCCTGCATAGACCTCATAAAGTTAGCTGATCAGCCAAAAGAAGCGATGCAGGAAATTTCAGACTCATTTTGATATCTGTTGTACTCATTGGATTCACAGCTTCACTAAAATACAAATAACGTCTGTCTGCAGCTGGACATGGTGTTTCTGGGAGACAGCTGGAGGACAGAATGTGTGGTGGGACCTTGGTCCATGGCCTCGTGCTGGGCACCAAGGTGGCAAATCCTTCTGTAAAAGATCACCTCTCAGCTCCTGGATGGAGCAAGATCTTAAGGAAAAAAATGCTGAAGGAACTTTATACTGAGCTGAACTTTTCGGGTAGTGTAAAAAAAAAAAAGTATGCACTGGGTTTGTGCTCGCAGCTTGTTTGTAAATATTGCAATTTGTTTAATCCATAGCATTGAGAGTGTTTAGCTTACTCTCCTCACGAAGTTGACACACACGTGTCATTCAGTTATTGTGGGACAAGGACCTATATGCAGAGGAGACTGGCATGCTTTAGGGATGTCTATCAACCTCACTCTAGTCGATGTATTCCCAAAAGCTGAAGCTGATGCCCAGTATGCTGCAGAAGTGCTGGCTCGAGGTGTGGCAGCTGGGTCGCCAGCTGTGGAGATGGACACTGACCACGGCTTGTGGGGCAAACACGAAGACCTGCAGCACGACACTGTTCCCTGACCCAAATGCATGGCATTCAAATACTGCTGGCAATAAGGGCATGTAGACTTGCCAATCTTTGAGGAAGATGGGCTGGTATGGACAACTTGAAAAATTACAGCCTCTTCTTTTGTCGACTTGGGAGTGCATGAACAGCCCAATTTGACTGCTTGCAAGGCAGGCAGAAGGTAGACCCTGCAGTAAGCCCTGTGGACTGGAAAGGTCTCCCGTCTTTTTTAAATGATACAAGCGAGAAGCTTATGCATTAGAAACAACAATGTTAAGTGTTGTTGACGTTTACAGTGAAGGTCTCCACTCCTCCACAGGCTAGAATTGAGACTTAGGCAGGTTCTCACTGTGTGGTCACTGCCCGCTGAATTTCTAACTATTTACTTTTAGTTTTTCCAAATGTCTGAAAATTTCAGGGTCAACCTGAAGTCAAGACGTACTTGTGTTCAGAGAAATCATGCAGTCCTGAGCTGCTTTTGAATCTTCTGATGTTACAAGGCAAAGCTGATAGAATATGTCATGATAACTCAGGATTCTTAGATAAATGTAGTCAACTCCTCCTCTAGATGGGAGGAAAATGTGCAGAGGCCTCTTGCTTTGTTTATATAGTAATAGTGTGTGCATAGTGGTTGATAGATGAATGGGTTAAATAATCTCCTGCTCTCCCCAATAATCTAAATTCTCCATGACACGAAAAAAATATAATAAACTATGACTGCAGACAACTGCGGGGATCGCTTGCCCTGGTGGTGTGTTCATTATATAACAATGGGAGAAAGTGAGGGTGAAAATGGAGGATATTGGTGTTCATTTCCATTAATTTATCATTAAAGGATGTTAGCAGACCCATGTGAAGGACATGTAAGCCAGAGGGCTACCTGATGATGAAAGCTTTTGCAGAGGGCTCATTATCTAGGTGTCAAAGGCCTATATCTGTTCCTAGTTATGTCATTTATTTGCTTTGTGACCTTCAGTAAGTTTGGTTCTCTTAGAGTATAAAGACATTTACTGCTTTCGGAAATGAGGAGAACAGGTGGAGGACTCGAGAGGGTGAATTCAGGAATATGCATGTGTGTTTACATGTGCGTGTATATGTATCACCTTATAGACTTTGACTTGAAGAAGCTGCATAAAAGCCACATATTTTTACTGTTGGAATAAGCTCACTTGTCTAATACTTCAACTAGAATCAAACAGCATCTACGGTCCTCCCTATATATAACATATGTATGCACACTGTGTTCTTATGCATACCATACAGATGGTTTCAGGTAAGCAAAACCGCTGCATTACAGTTTGCTCTTTGTGATGTGAACTATTGGAGCTAGTGCAACTAAAACTATTGGAGCTAGTGCAACTAACGGGCTGCCAGTGAGCTGCTGCTGAGATGCGTTCCACTCCCAGGAGAGCTAACATCTGTAGCCCTAAGGATGATGGCACTGCCATTGCCATTTAAACATTAGCGCTTGACTACAGACTGGAGGAAGGATTTAGTATTGATAACATCTGCCTTGAATCTTGTGAGGGTCAGTAGGAGGAACAGCACACAGGAAACCATACTGCTGTTTAGTTTACTCAGCCTTCAAAGCGATTACCAAAACTGTGGCCACTGAATGGTTGTTGGATGATCTGCATGAGACAAGTTTGGTGTTTGAATGCAGTTTCCAGTGGGAAGTTTGTATTTCACAGAACGTGCAGCTAATTAACACCTGCTGGTCTGCCTGTTTGGCAGCTGGGAAGAGGCCAATTATTAAATGCTTTCCAAAGATGAATTCGCCCTTTATCCATACTGGTTAGGGGAGGAGAGTGACAGGGAAGAAGTGCTTGGTTTTGCCTGTGCTGTTCTCTTCCTGCTGCTTGCTTGCTCAGTACGTCTGAAGGATTCCATGGAGAGTGCGAGGTAGTCATGGTACAGTGCTGCCAGCTCTCCTTGTCCGGGGAAAATGTGACAGAGCTGCTGTGTCTGCAGGAGCCACCTCTGTGCCAGCAATGGATGGCAGGTAATAAGTTCTGCTTTGGTCTGAGCTGACCTTCCATGGAACCCTGCAGGTCTCTGCGCCGTGCTCTCCATGCTTCATGTTTCTGGGCATATGGTGCTGAGACATGTCTGCTGGTCTGATTTGCTGGGGTTCTGCGTGGAACAAAAGTAGCTGAAACTTTTCCAGACTGGAAATGACTCTCAAAGAATGAGAGACCTGTTTGAATGGGGATCTGTCTGAGCTAATGAGTTCTGTTACACCTGAGCTGGCCGTGTGCCTGGGCCCTGGAAGCGAGAGGTGAGTGCACATATACCTGTTGCTTGTAACAGGAAGGATTTTTTCCTTTGTAGTATTCAGAACATGTATACTCAGGTCCTTCCTGGCCCCTCCTTGGTGCTCTGGTATACAAGGCAGAGCACACCCACCACTGTGTCTGTTTTTCTCACTTGCCAAGCAAGAGAGAAGTTGTGCCTGGGCTAGCATTGTGTCTGCATCTATGCCATGGTTTCTTCACAACTTGGGTGAACTGTCTGCCAAAAAAAAAAAAAAATCAAACCAAATTGTTTGCATAGCTGTTGCCCTGATAAAACAATCTTTCATTTAAGCATGGTTCCATGTTAAAGCAAGGGCCATATGCAGCCGGTGCCTTTTAAAAAAAAAAATAAATCAGAAAATAGAATGTATGGATGAATGGAGAAGAGCTGACAGTTATCAGGAACAGAATGTGCTCCCCTGCAACACTGATCTTGGATTGCTGTTCTTTGTTCTCTGCTGTGTTCAATGCAAGTACGTCCCAATCATGAGCTCTGTCCCTCTCCCTTAAGAATACGCCTACCCCAGAGAAACTTGCTGCCCTGGGTGCCAGCTGTTCCCACTGCTGTCCCACCCCAATGGAGGGGTTTGGCAGGTGTAGGTGCAGCACACCAGGTCTGCTGCAGATCAGATTTGCTACTAAATCCGTGGTTTAGTTTGTTTAGAAGTTTAGCATCAACATATGGGACACCAAAACTGGTTTTGTAGCCTTTCTGCCACTCTTCTATAGAGCAGTTTTTTGAATCTGCCCAGACATTACTGCATGAAGATAGAACGTGTCAGTTATTGCTAGATCATGGGGATACCAATCATGTTGTGCGTACGCTGGAGCAGTCTCAGTGGCTCGAGTCTTGAAGACTTAGCCTTTCTTTTACCCTTGCAAAACTTGCTTTCAGTTCTTGACAGATCAGTGTTCAGCCAGTGGCTGTGCACGAATCCTGTTACTTGAAACGGGCAGGAATTTTTCTTTATAGCATTTGTAACATGCGCTTGCACCCATTATTATCACTCAGTGCATAGGTGTATAAGGCAGAGTATGCTTATCACCCATTCAGTTTCTCACCCTGGCGAAAGCATGCTCCATCAATTAACTTTACCTAGTGCACCTGCTTTCCTTGTCCTTGATTTTCTTTAGTCGTAGTCTGAACATAAACGCTGCTTTGTGTCCTGCAGGTGCTGTCTGTAGTCTTTGCAGTGAGGATTTCAAGTGACCCTCCACCTTGACCCAGCTGTGGTTAAAGATTCTGCCAATGGTTCTCTATTGTAGATATCTTCATTGTCTTCTGGAAGATTGCAGATCAGCCACAACAGTATCTGCTGATCCTGCAAACCGTGGCCCAAGAAGATACAGAAACTCCTTCTGAAGGAGGTCTTGTCCTTCTATCCTGGTGCCAGTGAGCAAGGTGCCAAATGCAAGTGCCCACCTCAGCAGCAGTGTGGTGTCCATCTTCTAGTAGAATTCCAGCTCAGTCAAAAGGATCTAGTGCCCCTCCCCTGCCCAGGCCATTAGCTTTTCCTGATAGTGCTTCTGGCTTCTGATGAGGATGCTAAACAAACTAGAGAAACTGGCACTGAGGCCATCTGCGCCACCTTTGTTCCTGTTACAAGTCAACACTTGGCTATGAAGTACTTTGCCTTCTGTTGAGCTTCGTTCAGCAGTTTTGAATGGTAACGCTGTGATTTGCTCAACTCCAAACCTCTTGGATGCCAGGTGTTGTTGGACTGTGGGCACTGCTGAAAAGATACGTCCCATTTGGCCATTCATACTCTGTACTGAATGTCGCATATCGTTGTTTGTTTTGTTTGCATTTTCTCTCTGGATAATGGGAGTGGGGAGCATCCCCATCTCAAATGCTGTCATATCCAGTCCTAAGGTAGTTGTATTTAATTCCTGAGCATTTGCTATGAAGGCATTACTAATTAGCTGTCAAGATGAGAAAAACAGAATTATTTGAGTGCATTGGTCAACTGTATTCCTTTAATGTGCTTTTTAATATAGTATAACGGATGGTCTCCAAGTAGTGTGGGGTGTGAACTTGTGGGTGGTAGAGCAAACCTGGCATAAGAAAAGCTTCGTAGATGGGAGGTTGCAGCCCTTGACATGTAATCCGTTGATCTCTTTTTTTGAGTGTGGGAAAACAACCGCAGTAATGTATACTGTCCAGTAAAAGTCAACGTATGAGACAGGCCAAGGAGAGGACTGTGGCATGGTTCCATTAGAGGTCACAACAACCTGTTGCTGTTTCAGCAGACTTAGGGAAATAGCATTCCTGTTGGAGAGGGAGCCTGCTGCCAATGCATCAAAAGAAATTCTTCAGATGAAGGAAAATTAAACAAAACCACTATTTTGTTAGCAAAGTAAGTTGTTTTTACCCTACAAATTGCCTCCCTCCTTATTCCAATCCAAAATACGATCTTCTGAAAGTAATCACAGTTCCCAGTTTGTAATGGTTGGCAGGGGCTGTCAGTTATGGCACGTCAAAAACTTCCCCAAGTCTAAATGTAACCATCAGAGTTTTCTGTTTATCGACTTTGTTTATCTGCCTTGCATATTTCACCAGCTTGTCAGGTTCAAAGCTGGTGAAGAAAGAAGCTTGAGCTTCTGTGTTCGTCCTACACTCTTGTCCTATAGTTTCTGCAGAGGGACATACTAAGTAAGAACAGAACTCGTTATTTGAAAGGGACTCCCCTAACTGTGGTGATTACAGTAAGTAGTGTCTATGAGGAAAACTATTTAAGTTCACTGTAAACAATCACTTGATATCCGTCTTCTTAATGTTCCTGTGTAATTTTTGAACTTTTATAAAGAAATTACTTACCTATTCCTTTTGACTGGTTTTTCCTAAGAACTTTTGAACTAGTTGACCAATATATTTTAGGGAACCATATGATAGATTTTTATAATCTCCCAAGGAAAGTGGAAGGGGAGTAATTGTTCACAATCTTTTCCAGTATAATTGAAGCTCAGAGAAGCCAGAATCAGGAAAGGGAAGTGATTGAAAGTCCGTATGGATCCAGGAGGATTCTGAGGTCATGGAAGAGAAATCACTGAGCGTCACCAGATACATAGAGGCTATACCTGACACATGAAACTTGAAAATAATTAAGTGGTAGTGGAGAATTTCAGGGAAATACTATGTATGTTTGCTTTGTTCTTATGCTGCTCTTAGGCATCTGCTTAAGGCCACAGTTAGAGTCAGGATTTGGAGACAGATGGACTTTTTGTCAGACCCAGTACAGCCATTCTGAAGTTACTGGTTCATTTGTACATCAAGACTAGCCAAAGCATTGCTGCCTCTTGGCCCTGGATGGACCATGGTGAAGGAGTTTGGACCTTTATGAGGGAGAGAGTGGAAAAATCAGGGACAAAGGACAAAATCAAGGAAGGAGCCTCAAAAATGTCCATAGTCTATAGCATTATTTATGTGTAATCATTGTGCTTCTACAATTTAATACATTTAATTTGTGTGTGTGTGTCTACGCTTGCGTAACTTATACCATCTGGTTGCTGCAGCGTTCACTGGGTATCGGTATAGGTTGTGGTTCCATGGGCATTTCTTTAAGCAGCTATGATGGTTTAATTGGATTCTACCATGAAGAAAGCCAGACTGAGGAACTGAACCTAAACTAAAAGTAACCCAGGAAAATAAAAAGCATCAGTTTTAGCCTGTTTCTGTTCCTGCATGCAGTTCACCGCTCAGCTGCATAAAGCCACTGCCTTAAACTGTACTGCATTTGTTCCCTGTCACTCTCTCTCTGCAAGGCATTTGCACACTGCATCAGAATTTGGCACATAACATGTCTTTGCAGACAGTGTGTGAAGGTCATAGTCCAGAGAAAACAGGAATATGCAAGTTAAAGTGTTTATTCTTAATGTGAAACTTATTTCAGTTCTTCCAAGTAACTGCTTCAGATGCTTTACATCACTTTGGTTTTCATTTCCATTAGAAGTGAGAACTTGCTCCTAATGTCTTGTTCCTTTCTCCCCAGATAATCTGATCAAAGCCATCCTGTCAGCAACCAAAGATTACCGTCTAACTCCAGCTCTTGACAGGTAAGATGAGACCTTTTGTTCTAAAAGAAGGAGTAGAAGCGATTATTTTCCACATGTCCTAAATACATTTTGCTAGATATTTTTGCCAGAAATTATTGCCAATAAATTTGGCTGTGCTTTGGAGGTAGATCAGGAGCTGGAAACTGAGTCCTCTTTCCAGTAAATCTGCAAACTCTGGAGACCTCTAAGTCAAACATGAGTAGAAAAAAGCATTTACCTTTTGACTATTTCCTAATCTTTTGTTTCATATGGTGTCACAATTACACCCTCTTGCCCCTTTTTCAAATAAGTAAATAGCAGGTTTTCAGTAAATACATTATTCTTTTTCAGCCTTTCTGATGAAGCAACAGGATCACAAGAAACTCTTCGAGTGAAAGAAGAGACTGGCTTGTTTTAACAATGTTTCACTGATACCTCCCTCTTAAAGCAGGAATGTGTGATTGGGTTGGCCAAGCCTGTGCCAGGATGCGATAGCAGTCTCCTGGGTCCTGTGGTATTTGAATTGATGCCTTTAGAAGAAGCTCCTTTGATTCTTTAGTCCTATTGTAGAGGTTGCTTCTGAAACTCCCTGGCATGTTTACAATCAGCTTCCCAATGACAGTCCTTTAGTCTTTCCTATCCTTTTCTGACATTTCTTCCCTTTGCCCTGCAGTTTCGGTTTAGTGCCAGAGTTAGTTTAGAGGTGGTTTCTTTCAGAAGCCGTCAAGAGTTTTTTACTAGGATGTGATCTCTTTTCAAAGTCCTGGTACTGTTCCTTTCAAAGCAGTGGTGCTTCATTGAACCCAGGCTAACAGCGCAGTTCTTGCTTTCTAAACATACTGGGTTATTTCCTGGCTCAGCTCCCCTCCTGCCCACTTTTCCATGACAAAGTTCATAAGCTTTTCCAGCCTTTCCTCCACATATCTCACGTTGATTGTAGATCTTGCCTGCTGTAGTTAGAGTTGGGAGTTACTCTCTTTGTGAAAGTTTATTCTTAGGGGTTTTTTTTTCAATCTGTGTGCTAATTTAAGTTGCTTTGAAGTTTTCCTTGCCTCACAGCAATGCCGGATAGGGTTAGCCTTCAGAGCTTGGATTAATTGGAGAAATGATGTCCAGAAGGCAAAATCATTTTACAAATTACCTTCTTAGAGATTTTGCACACAACTCAGTCTCACCTATCTGGGGTTTATCTCAGCTCTGGTTGGAGAGTTAAGATTTTAATCTGTTGAAAAATCCACATATAGGCCCTTTCAGAAGGTTGCGCATGGGAAATCAGTGTTAATGACATAGAGGGCCGGTAGAAGATTCTTGCAGGGAAGGTTAATGTAATTGTGACTCTTGCTGCTCACCTGTTTTTTGAGGAGTGGAATGTGGTTTGGGGTTGTTTTTTTTTTTTTAAAGTAATTTCTTAGGAGATTGTGAAACATAGCCACTCCAGCATGAGCTGCTCACTTTGGTTTTGCATTCTTCCTAATGGGTTTGGTGCAGAGACAGAAAAGATCTAACGCTGAGGCCTTCATGAAATGTGGGTAAAGTCCCTGAGAGATCAAGTATGAATGAGACCTAAGGAACAAGCTAGAAATTTATTTCTGTAGTATTGCAGTAACAAGGTTAGGTGGTGTGTATGCTTGTAAACACACAGGTGTCTTGGGAAAATACTGTTTTCCTGGGAACTTTTGTGGTAAATGCAAAGCAGTGGGTGTTAGTTGTGTAGTACATATGCCTCACAGTCAGATGCCTCCCATAGCCTTTCCAAGTGAGCAGGTCTTGGAGAGAAAAGATAAAAATTGAAGCTGGTGTGGGAGAAAGGGAGAAGAAAGGCTTGGGATAACACATCGCAAAGTGAGAGCCTAAAGCAGTAGATGGACAGAGTTGCAACAGAAGGGCTGTTACAAGAGAGAGCTTGGGTACTGTAGGAGGTGTTAAGGCTACCGCAGTGCTACTCTTGGAAACCTGTTTGGTGAGTAGGGCATAGATGAGGACTTGGGTATGCTTCCCAAAACGTTCTTCAGCTGTGACTGTCAATGAATTACAGTGCTGGCAGTAACGTCTATCTGCCATTTCGGATTCCAGAAGAGCTGATGGAGCAGACTGATGAGGGAAGGTTAGATACTTTCTCATCTTGTCTCAGGCTCAAAGCAGAGCCCGACAGTTCCTCTCTGGCAGCTCCAGTGTGCTGGCAGCAGGACCTTGAGGTTTGGCTCACTCCCTTACTGCTCACTGGTCAAGGAGAAAGTCCAGACCTCCCCCCTTTGCTCACCTCCTTGGAGCAACCGGAGAAGGTCTAATTTAAGGGATGAAAAAATGCCGTATTGTGAAAGAGTTAGGTAAAAGGCGCAGCTAAAGTCTGTGAGGTACGAGGGGCCAGACTAGGAGATCTTGTGAACTCTTCCACTTGTAGGCTCTCTGAAGTCTACTAGGCTGATTCTAGCAGTAGGGAAAAACTCGAGGTTCACCTTCTCTTTAGGATGGAGTTCCATTAACATTTCCTCTGTTGGCAAAGCAAATTTACCAAGCAATCTTTGCAGCTGCTGCTGCCTGCTCTTGGACTGTAGCTTCCTCCCCTCTGCTTGTGCTGCTGCTATTTAAGAGGGTCTTTAAAGTGGGTCACTGAAATGATTCCAGTTTAAAAGTTTTTTTTTCTCTTAACCCAGGTCATTCCAGTGACCTCACTTACAGAGCTCCCCTCCCACTGAAGAGTTGCATTGGCACAGTGCTGCAACGGCAGGACGAGAGGCAGAGAGGGCTGGGGATGGGTGGGGAGGGTGAGCGCTGCCGAGGCTATTGAAGCAAGTGTTCATGTAACCACACGCTGAATTGAATGCAGCTTTCCCAGGGGAAGGGTGGGAGAGGCAGGAGAGGTGAGGTCAGAGCAGTGCGTGAGAGCATAGGAAGGAAAGAAGGGATTAGAGTTGTATGGTGGGGGATCTACATCAAGCCTTTGGTCTTGTCCCCACCCAAGCTTCTCCATTTCTGTCCGCCTTCACAAAGCTACCCCTTGAGATGTTACCTTCACTCGCCTCCCACAAGCCCTGGAAGTGAACTTGTTTGTTTGATTATCCCTGTGCCAAAAGGGCATCCTGATGCACTTTTCTAACACAATGTACCGACATGGTGCTGAAATGAGGCAAACTCGATCCTTCCGGGTACGCGTACACCTTTCATCATCCCAGAGCAGCTTTGCCAACTCACTCCAACTAATCCCTCCATTGTGAGTAGAGTTGTGTTAATAACTAGCAGCAGCTGGAGGGCATGTGAACAAATGCTATAGTTCACGCCTGTAACATAGCGTAAGTGATGTCGTGCTTGCTTAGTTTTCTTCATGACTCCTTATTATGGCACCTTTGTGTTGAACTGCTTATAGTAACCTGTTCCTGCTCCAGGGCAGGAGGTAGGTAAAACTGCCGTTCTGTTTGTGAGGGTAGTTGCAACTCAGCTCTGAGCTTTTCTGGAGAAGACTGGAGATCCAGGGGACTTCAGAACCAGTGTCGTCTTCCTTCAGTGCTGCCATATCTTTCTCCCTAACACAGATGTTGGTGGGCCTCGTCTTTGACACTTGAGAGTTCTCTTGCCCTCTGTTGGCCTTTCCAGGCCCGGCATCCCTGGCATTTTCACTGTTTGTTTTAGTGGCTCCTCCAGTGGCCTGCCTCTCATTCTGCACATCGATCAGGGCTTGGTTTCTCGCTGTATGGCTCTGATGGCTGCACTTCGGTGGATTTTTGGGTTAAATCTCGGTGGTGGTGACCTGTAAATTTCCTATGAAAAGACATAAATATAAAAGCCTGACTGTATTGCCTCCAGGTGGTAATAAAGAAAAACTGAGAGTGAGTTTATAACCAAGAGGAGTCTTTACTGACACAGTATATAACTAACAAGTGAGGAAGGAACTTGATAGAGCAGAAGAGATGTGTGTGTCCTCCTGGCTCAGGCTAATAGCACCAGTTTAAGTAGCAGCAGCCAGATCAAACCAGAATATGCTAAGCCTCCCTAAGCATCAGTTACCCTAAAGATGTGGTTTTTTAATCATTCTGTTACATCTTTCCTCAAAGCCTTTAGTTCCAAAGTTGCGTAAAGGAAGGCTTTGTGGTTTTTCTCCCCTGACAAATCCCTAAAGTGCTTTGATAAGAGAGAAAGAGGAAGTAGCAATTGCCACAATGCATACATGTGTTTACAGTGCTATATTGTTCAAGAAAATCTGTGTGAATCCCGGTTTTGGTGTAGATGAACTCAGCCTCTGAGCATCTTGTGTCAGAGGCTGTACATCTGGCTGCAGCTCCCAGCATAGGGCCTTAGGGAAAGTCTTTCTGGTGTGAAAAGTCCATGACCCTCCTTCATACCACCCAGGTAGCAAACGAACCTGGGCTGTGTCCGATGTGTTCGGTCCTTGAGCTCTTCTGGAAAAGAAATACAGCTTTGACATACTATGTAAATAAACAAAAAGGTGTTTGCACACCTCTTTGTGGAGAAACAATTGAGCTGTAACTGATGCTGCCTGCCCGGTGTGTTTCTTCAGCCAGAAACTTGCCTGGAGCCAGCGGTGACTTTGCAGGTTTTCCATGCTCAGGCGCCGTCAGTCAGTGCTGGCTGTGAAGGAGCCCAGCTACGCTGGTGCCAAGTGTACAAACTTCTGGTTGGGATGTGAGGTCAGGTGCCTGACATCCCTGCCGATCGCTTCCCTTTCACAGTGCCATCAGGGTGGCCCTGCAGTCCTCTCACTGTCCCACAGTGTGACTGCCAAAGCTGGTGAGACCAAGCTAGCTTGCCTTTCTGCCTGACTTGATCAAAACAATCTGGGCTGCCCAGACTTGATGTACACACCTGATGTGCAGAAGCCAGGCAAGGTCCAAGACTCACCATGTCTTCACCGTGTGTACCTGAAGAAAGCAATCTGCACCTGAGTGTGCAACAGAACCTTCCAGCTTTGCGATGAGAGTGGGCAGAGTACTTCTGAAGGAAATTTAAGAAAAAGCTGCTAGAAGATCAAAAATTAGATCTTAGTATCAAAAAGATACTAATGTAAAATCTGATCTGCAGAGGAAAAAGGAGGACTCATTTTAATATGTCAAGACCACCAGAGTATGAGAGTGTTCATACATGAAGCTGGGCAAAGATGATTAACCAATCAGTTATGATGAGTAAAGGCAGAACCATCCAGTTAAGTGTTTGTTTAATTTATTTGGATAAAGATAGAATGATGTTGTCCCATTTTAGAGCAACAATGAAGTACTTTCTGTATTTTTGTTAGTAACTGTGAGGATGTTAAATGACAATTATATGTCTTTTTAAATCAGTAAGCACTGAAGAGTATATAAAGAGTTAAATAAAGAGTTCTTTTTGCTATTACTGTTTGGTTTTTAACCCTTCTTGGAATGTTGGATAGAACAGCAAATGTTGTGCCATTCCTGGAGAAGTAGGGGAGATGACAAAGAGGTTGATTCGCTTGGTTTTGCAGGAAAAATCCTGGAAAGTTATATCTGGAACAGAGCTAGGATGGCAGCATAATTGATGTCAGTTATCTTGGGTTTTGTGGAAATGAAATCTTGTCATGTAGATGTAGGTGGTTTGTTTTTTTTTTTTTTACATGAGCTAGAAGCTTGATTGATGAAGGTAACCTTTGTAAGATAGGCATTAGTTATTTGTCTCATTATATTCTGATTCTACACAACACCATTGTAGGCACATCCTTTTTAGGAATGGGATGTATCACACAGCTTTAAAAAGTTACGGTCAGGGTTGAGAACTAATCCTTTACTGACACGTCTAGTGTAATCCTGCTGGCAGGTGTTCACAGTGGTTAAGACCGATCTGGAGGAAATGTAAAATTACACTAGGAAAATTTGCTGGAGCCAAAGACTGGGGTAGTATGGAATAAGAGGACTGGATCAGTCTAGACCTTTTCGTAGGGCCCTTTTCTGAGCAATCCTTTACTCGAGCCAAATCAAGAGTCAGGCATCTCAGAGGGGACGACAAATCGTGCTTACAAGATAAGGATTATATTCTGCAAACCAATGACTATAAAGAAACCATTGGAATGATATACGTAAAATTTCTGTGTAAAAGGGACCCTGCTTTGAGCAACGTTAGCTCCGCATGCTGGCCTTCCAGAGTCAGTGCTTCGGAGATCTGGGGAGAAGTTGAAAATGGTTCAGAGAGGTGCTGCGAATGTGACTCAGGATCTAGGAGAGCTGCCATACCATAAGAGATGTGATGCGCTCGCTCCAGTTTGTATGGTCAAGAGAAGTTTAAGAATGGGCTTTGATCAGTCTACAAGTACTGTGTGGGAACAGGGCCATGAAGAGACTCTGCTGGAACAGCTTTGGCTGGTGGAACTGCTTCTTTTATCTCATGTGCAGCGGCTCATGCTCACCAGGCTGACCTGTGACTGATTATCCACCTAGAGGCAGATGTTTACATACAGCGGTTTGTCAGTAAGTGGATCACATGCAGATGTGGAAGGGACTGCTGACAGTAGATGGTGCTTTAATTTAGCAGAAAAGGGAAGAATGCGACTAAGTGCTTTTGAGGCTGAAACAAACACATCTGTATTCAAAATTGGTAAGAGCTAGTGTCCTAACAGTAAGTGGGAAAGGGATAGAGAGGAGTGTCTATAACTTGTAGCCTTTGGATTTCCGCGTGGTATTCTTCAAAAAAGAAAAATAGGAAAAGTCATGGCTAGGAGACAACCGAGTAGAGAAATTACAGTGTTTCACCTGGTAGTCTGTTGTTTAGGAGGTCAGACTTTCTTGTCATAATCAGCAAAATAGCGTATTTTCATCTGAAACTTCTCCTGGCCGGAACTGAACTATATCTTCTTTTCCTCCTGCTGCACTTTTCCTTAAAGGTTTTGACAAAGCTGTTACCATCTTTGTCACTGGGTTGGGTGTATTTGGGGCTAACACTTTCTCTTCCCTCCTTTCCACTATCTACTGCCTGAACTAGGTCTTGCCTGTGCTTTCTCCTTGTCACCAGAACATTTGTTTTCTGTGCTGTTGTCTATAAAGCTCTTTCTCTTTTGCCTGATTTCATTATCACAAGCATCCACAATTCTTCTGCCCTTAGGGATGCAAGCTACTATGTCTGTCTTCTTGAGGAGGTTTTTTCTTTTGGAAAGGCTGGGGCCTGCGGCGCAACTTATCTGGGCTGGGGAAGCCGTTCCTGAGGATTTCTTGGTGGTGTTAATTCTGTGCGTATCTCCAGCTAATGGCTCTGTCAGCAGGGTAACCCTCAGTGGTTTGGCTGAGGCTTTGAAGTGCACTCCAGGCCCACTCTGCAAAGACAGACCCCACATAAGCAGAGCTTTCCTCGTACTGGCTCTTTAGTCTGATCTTTTAGTCTGATCACAGCGAGGACAGCCTAGAAAAGACCAGTCGACTGTGACGGGGACTAGAAAGGCCGCCTAGCCCAGAGATCTGCTCCAAACAACTGATTGCCTTGGACCCTTTCCGAAAAAGGCTCTGCAGACACGTATTCCTTCAGTGAACTACCAGAGATGGAGGCACATTGCCAGAAGAGCCAGCTGCATTTGGGATTAGATGGCTGGAAAGAAGTCCTCTCTCTTCAAAACGAAATCACTTTTTAACATCTGCTGCAGAGAGTTCTCGTGACTAGCGGTTCCACAAGAAACTGTTCCCTTCCTTCTCTTTCCTGTTTCTTTGTTAATTAAGGTTATTTTCCTTCCCCTTCCTCACCCATTGTGTCTCCATATACGTTTCCTACTAGACAGGAGGGGTGGGGGATCCTTTTTCTATCCATTTAGTGTTTTTCTGTCTCTTGAAGTCTCACGATTACTGCAGCAATTTTGCACTCAGCAAGGTGAGCACGCCCCAGATAACCTGGCAAGATCTGCCTGCACTCAGAAAGTTGCTTGGAGAGAGGACTTCCTCACTAAGCCTTTGGTTTATTGTTATTTCAGTGCTAAATGAATAATGAGAAGGTTTAAGTAAACAGATGGGTTTGATTCGAGCCCATCATACCAGGGGTGTGGGGGGAGAGGAGCTGCTTGTCCTGACAGCTCATCTCATTAGACCACACGTGGTGTGAGGTGTTGAAAGCAGTTTGTCACGTGTAATGCCTGGGCATGATGGGGTGAGCTGGGGATCAAGTGTATCTCTGTCTTCCCCTTAATTCTTAATGTTCCAAAAAGTTTCCTGTAGTTCTCAGATAGATGCGCACTAAATACGTGCAGCTCTGTGCGTTTGAAGCTATGTTACAAAAATCACCTCTTTCCTCTCTTTTTCCACAGTCTCAGCTGCCGGCGATGTATTATTGTGGGAAATGGTGGAGTACTTGCAAATAAGTCATTGGGGTTAAAAATTGATGACTACGATGTTGTTGTCAGGTGAGTCTTTGTCATCATAGTTTTGTTGTCGTATATTCAGTTTCTGTATCAGTTCACATGCTGTGCAGGCAAAGGTTAAACCTACACTAGCGACAATATCTATTAGTATGGAAGTATTAACTAACATAAAGGTGTAAAAACAAAGAGCATATAAGCATTAGTTATAAATGGTGATCACATCAAAGGGTAAAGGCACTCCTTAAGCATTCCATTTTCCACAGCTGTTTGGGAATGTGCTCTCTCCTATGATCCCACTTGAACCTTCTCTTCATAGCTGCTTTCTAAAAGCTGCTTCTTTTGTGATGCCCTTGGGTGGTGAAGGAGTAAAACCTACAGTTAGATTTGCTCCCAGATACATCCCATAGGTAGCTCAGAGAAGTATTATTGGTCATACATGTGTAGCATTCCCAGGCACCCACACTTCACATGATGGGAGGAAGTAAGAATGCTGCAGCATAGTGTCTTCGGAAGCGGTAAACCTCCATGAGTGAGGATGCAGTAATGATTAAACACCTGTAGGTGCGCTCTAGAAGCTGTGAATGCTTTGCCTCTTTCGCACTGTGGATGATGATGTTGAATAAGGGAGCAGAAGCAGAGTAGCGTAGGAGTGGAAACGGCCACAGTCAAAGTTAGGACTTCTTGCTTTCGCTCAGGACCTGGATCATCGCCATCTCAGAATGCCTGAAAAACGTGCTGATATGTGAAATCACAGGTCTAGTCATAACTCTTAGTAATAAATCTGTCAAGTTAGGGATGTGTTCTGGGTGACTGGAGATTAACAAACATAATACCTGTACTAATGGAGAGTGAGAGAGAGTGTGTGTGTAGGAGAGAGGGGGGACATGCTCTGGGGAGCTACAGACTCATTAGTCTGACTTGAAAAAAAATGCAGAGCTTTATAGCAGGTTCTGAATCATGAGTAACAAAATATTACAATGATAAATAGGAGAAGTGGGATAAACTGCAGTTTAAGTTTATAAAAACGTAGTTCAATCTTTTTTTTTTTTTTTCCCCTTAGTAAGATAACTGATTTCATATTAAAGGGAATGTAACTGATGTCATCTCTCTGAACTTTAGTCAACCATGAGACATGGTAGCAAATAACAAATTCTTAGCTAAGGTGGAAGAAAGAAAAGGATTAGTAAAAGAATTTCAGGCATAGAGAAGGTATCATTTAGCATGATCTCCTTTCTCTCCCCTGTGCTAGTAATGGGCGCATGAGGAAAGAATAGAATATACATAGAGTAATAAATACCCTCTAACTCTGGACAAAAAGACCAAGAAAAGATCCCTTTCAGTCCTTTGTTCATGTGAATGGTTCCCTGCTTCTTCGACAATGCTCTGGACACAGGGATGACTGTTCAGAACAGGATGAAACTTTTGCAGCCCTTCTCCTAGTTCGTCCCGCTATCAGTTGCTAGCAAAGAGCTCTTACTGCTCGTCATAGTCTGGTGGCTTGCAGTTATTTGAGATGAATTGAAGTTCAGTTATAGCGTCTTCTTAGGCTCAGGCTGTTCAAAACGTAGCAAGAGAACAGTTTCAATCCATCTGGACTAAGCCACCCACTAAGATTTACATCAGAGAGACCACTATTTAATTTCCAAATGAAAAGTTGAACCTTTTCTCTCCACATCAGTAAATCTAAGTCATTTTGCAAGCTGAGAGGATAAGAGGGCAGCTAAGCACCTGTGCTGTTTGTGGGATGGATAAAGGAGAGAAATGTCAACTGTAAAGGTTAAATGAAGCCAGGCGCTTGGATGTGGGACTGAGGAGGTGAGACCAGATTTCTTAAATGTATCCAACTGTTTCCTTTACTCCTGGGGAAGTCCCTTGTGTATAGCATCCTTTCTCAAGGGTTGCAAAACTCCTCTGAAGGATCAGATTTGGGACCTAGGAGGTGAATTATAAGTGAAAAAATGTAGTACATTTGTGAACAAAGGAGCGATCCAGCAGTATGCAGAGTTTTTTGATGCATCGAGTGTTACCATGTGAGGATTGCTAATTGCAGCAAGAAATCTTGATCTTGTGGTGAAGAGAGTCAGATAAGCTTTGACAGTTCTAAACCAGCTTGGAGTGAGTTAGTTACTGTTTTTTTTTTTTTTAACTGGATATTAACAGATTTCAGTGCAGACGTTATTCCCAGCTGTCATGCTGTTTACCTGGCAGGAGCTCCTTGCAGCAGTCAGTCATGAGTGCTTGAAATGCTTCCTTGGAGTAGATTGCAGACAGGGGAAAACAAGTATGTGTCAGAAATTCCTGGTTAGAATGAGCTAGGGATTCACCTGATGATGATACTTTAGTGATATCTGGGAGGCTTTTCGTGGTGCTTAAGTTAGGAGTTAGTGTCTCTAAGCTCCCTGTGGCATCAGTAGATACAGAGACAGAAAAACATTCTGAAACTTCTTATGGAGAACACTGCCTGTCCATGAACAGTACAAGGTAGCCTGGCATCCTAATAAAGGTTTTCTAAGATTTAGCTGTGTTTATAACCACCAGCGTGTCCTGCCTTAGAAAGGGTTCAAACTGTGTAGTGCGCACCTTCATGAGCACAGGTTGTGGCTGCCAGAACTTTCCCTGCTCCGCTGCCTGCGCTGCCCCTGGGGCACTGCCCCTGGGGCTAACAGTGCTGGCTCGTTAGCAGGACTCCAGCGCTATGACTCCATCAGCAACTCACGTTCTGGCCCTTTGCTGGAGACCCAAGTTCATTTTACTTGGGAAAATGGTTTGTTTTGTTTCCTGTCTAGGTGCAATGTAGGGGTCCCAAGTTTGGGCAGCTTTGACAGGGTAAGAGCAGCAAAGCAGCGAACCCAGCAGCTGGGGGTGGGGAAAACCCTGCCAAAGAGCTACACATGGACATTTGAAACAACTGCAGATGCTGACCTTCCCCTCAACTTCAAGACAGATGAAAATATCAATAACTAGCTTTCTTTACATAGTACTTCACTGTATTTATCTCTGTTACCTTTAGGGCCACCTGCTTTTACATTATGTAGGCTCATCTACCCCAAAGAGACATGACATCTAGAAGTTTAAATAACGTCCGTAGCAAAAGTGTGTGATGTGTGAACACACAGTCAGCAACAGAGGAAAAAGCAAGGGATGAAACTGGTTGGGAGCACTGTTTTTGCAGACAGTCGGGTCCAGATACCTCAAAGTCAGGGTACAAAGCAAGGGCTTATGAACCACAAAAACAGGCTTCATCTCCTGTATAAATTGTGATGTTGCCGATTCTTAAGTTGGTTTCCCTTTAATATTTTATTCCTAATGATTAAGTATTTTTACTAAAAATACATAGGACTTCACTCTCCTTAATTCTGAATAGAATTTCAGATTGTATACAGGGATTTTCTTCTACTGAAAGGTTTCCCACCTAAAATGCTTACCCAGGCTGAAAAAGACAAATCCAGATCCTCGTTAACATTCCTACATGGCAAAATTTGCAGTCCATAAGCACTTTCCAGTATATTGAACTACCCCAAGTCAAGAAGGCTGCAATAATTCAAGCAGGCAATGCTGTTCCATCAGGGACTGCTGTTTGTCAGCAAGATTTCTATTCCAAGTTGCTTGAAATTTCCTCAACTTTGGGTTTCTAGTTTTGAATAGAAGTTCTGAATAACTTCAATGTCATGAAAGCCATCATTGCTGTTGACACCAGAGCAGTTTGTTTTTTGAAGGGAAAAAACTTTGTCCCCGAGGGGTGTTTTAAACAAAAGCACAGCTAAACACATAGCATTCCCTTAGAAATCAGTATGCCCAAAAGCATACTGTGTGTCTGCTTGGGTGTTTTCAGAGTGGGATGCACTTCCACAGCAGAAACTCCTCTGAGTCAGTAAGACTGCAGTGGTGCTGAGCCTTACCCCAGCTGCGCAGCCCAACCTTGTCCTTTGCATTGACATTGCAGGGCAGCTCACATTCTGGATAGGCCAGTTTGGGGAATTAAACCAGGTGGAAACTGTTCTTTTGTGTTTTTCTGAAACTTATTAGCTGCCTTAGTTCCTTAAACAATCTGACTGCAGGTAAGATAAGAAATGTAAGCTCTGGACTGGGGTAGGAGCATGAGACCAGTTTCAGTCTGCTTAAACTGCAGTCCTCTGTTTCAGCCCAGCCTTGCAGAATCCGAGTAAGATATCCCGGGAGTGATGGGATGTTAAAATATTAATGCCTAGTTTGTAATTCTAAATTTGCAAGGGCAATATTTTCCAGTTTCCTTTTCCAAAGCTTCCAACCCACTTTAAATCACAAGAGTGGATATGCAAAAATGGTTTGCATTATATTCAATGAAATCATACATATAGCTTCTAATTAAACTGTTGCCGCCTGGTGTAAAGCGTCATAAATGTTTGTAATGAAGAACTGGAATAGTTAAGGAACAGCTGTGTCCAGGAAGCTCTGGCCTGGCAGCGATTGCTATATCATCAACATGCCCAAGTGTAAGTGGGAATCCATGACAGTGTCTTTTCTCGTTGCCCTGCAGGCTGAACTCCGCTCCAGTGAAGGGCTTTGAAAAAGATGTGGGTGGCAAGACAACTCTCCGGATCACATATCCTGAAGGTGCAATCCAGAAAATGGAGCAGTATGAGAAGGATTCCCTGTTTGTTCTGGCGGGATTCAAATGGCAGGATTTTAAGTGGCTGAAATACATTGTTTACAAGGAGAAAGTGGTAAGAATGCTGTCAGCTGGCATTGTGAAGTTCACCTAATTAGTGGGCAGACATGATATCACAGTCATATTTGCCACGTTTTGGTCTGAAGAGAGTTCCTCTGTGTGTCCAGCTGCATTTAAGTGAGGGCTTTTTTACCTCCATGGACTTCAGCTTTAATTAAATATACTTTACAAAGGCATCTCTCTGTAACCTGACCTTGCATCACAGATGAGGCTTTCTATTCAAGATTATGTTAGCGTGTGCTATGAACAACGAATTTAATTTTTATTTATTTTAAAGAGCATATAAAAGGACCAACTTTTGCATGGATTTTATGGACTCTTAGGATTTAAGAGCAGAGGAAGGAAAAGAGCAATGTCAAGGAGAGGAAATGGGAGTTTGGGGTTAAGGATGTGATGCCACAGGAGTGGAGGAGGACACAGCAGCAGCACAACTTGTTGAAATGGCTACAATCCATGGACTTAATATAACTTCTTGAATAGCACAAGCCATTATATTTTGCTCTCTTATTCCTGTACTGAGATTCATGATTTGTGTTTGGCTATCATCTGGAAGAACAGTATCAAGTCTAATTTAAAACCATTGATATGGTGAATCTACCGCTTTCCCCGTGTAAATGTTTTGTCCCAGTCAGTTGCATTAGACCCCTTCTGAGGTACCGCGGACCTGTTATTAGTCAGAATTGTTCTGTGTAATTCACTCACCCTAAATGGAATCAGGTTGTGATCATTGACTTCTCATTCAGTGGATGGCTCATCTTTATCTGTTGTCATGAAGTCTGGAATAAATGGCCTCTATTTGGGTGTAGTTCTTGTTTTACAAATCTTCCATCTCAGTTTTCAAATGTTCTTTAACGATTTTTCAACAAATAACCAGAAAAATGGATTAGTGTTCAGAGGATGGGTTGTTATATCATGTATTTGGAGACGAAGAGAGGAGGTTGGCAGCTCACAGTGTACAGAATGAGACAGTCTGGAAATATAATTGCATATGGTTGTTACATAGATGGCCTTAAGATGCATACCTTGCTCTTGTCTCACACTGGCACCAACTTGCAATTATTTTCCTGGTACCAGGCAGATGAAGTTACCTGTCAGCCTCTGGGCAAGCGCAAGTGGGCTTTCGTAACATGAATAATTGAGTCAAAAGTAATTTTCTTTGGTTTGTGTCACGCTCTTGTTCTTCATTCTGAGTAAGGGAAAGCCCTGGCAGCGTCAGTGCCCTGCAACTTGAACGCAATTGTAGGGACTCCTAGTGTTTAGCTTGAAATCCAAAGGATGGATTGCTTTGCTTCAAAACAAATTGAATTTCCACCTGATGTTTGCAGTCATGTGGCCATCACTAGGTTCTAATGTGGTATCTCCTGCTCCTGGAAAGATGCAGCAAATCGTTTGTTAAAATTTGCTAGAAGACTGGGGAGAGCAATTGCAGTAATCTTAACTGAGTGCTTCAGTGCCCAGCTTGGCAGAGAGCAGAAAGAACTTGAGCTTCTTGCGTTGCATGTTACTTCCGTGCTCTTGTGGTTTGCTCCGTATCCTTCATTTCTTTGGAATAAACACTCTATATTTATTTTTTTCAGTTCTTTCAGGTGATGTTTTCCAGATAGCTTAATTCCTGTTGCTCTTTTGACTGCCTGCAGTTGATTCATCTTTTTCTTAAAAAGCAGTGCCCAAAAATGTACAGAGTACAGCAAATAGAGAGGAGGAAACAGCTACTTCACTAGCCTCCCAGTTCTTGTTCTTTATACATCCACTGCTTTGTCTGCCTTTTCCACAATGGCATGGGACTCAAGGTGAGTGTCCAGTGCCTTGAGACTCTAGGTCTCAGGAAGAACTGAAGAGCAGCTTACCTCCCCAGCTCCGCACCCTGTGTTTGTACCCTTGGCTCTTCCTGCCAAAGAGCAGCACTGTGCATTTGTCCCTACCGATTCTTTCTTCCAGAGCATTTCTTCAATTTGCCAAGTTCCTTTGGCAGAGCTTTCCAGCATACCTGCCATTCTTTCCAGATTCATGTCCTCTGCAATTTAATAAACATACTTTTTACTCCATCATCCAGGTTGACAGTGAAAACACTAAACAAAGTTGGTTCCTAGGCGGACCCCAAAGCAATAACATCCTTCCATTTCTACAGTGAGCCCACTGAGAACTCTTCCTGGATAGTTTTTTGGCCACTTCTGAACTTGTATCACAGTACTATCATTAATAACATTTTCTGGCATGTTTGTGAAAGTGATATGTCAGAAGCCTTACTGAATTCCAGTTCAAATCATGCTTCTCCCCTATGATACCTTTTTCCTGTATAAAGAAATACAGGGTTTTTTTCAGTAATGATTCACTCTTGACAAATCCACCTGGGTTGCTACTCATCTTTGTTGGTTTTTTTGAGTGCTTACAAATAATTTAACTTGCCGAGAACTGAAGTCATAAATCAAGTCTATTCCCATTTTTGCCTTCTTAAGGCTAGGCACTACTTTTGTCCATGTTTCAGTCCTTTGACACCCTACCTGTTCTACACAAGTTCCCAAAGGGAATCATTGCTGGTTTTGAGGCTGCTGAGCCAGTTCATTGAATCCTTTAGGATGCGGTCCAGGTGACTGGAAATCATCTGTCTTGTCCTCTCTAGTCTGATCTCTCTCTATTTGAGGCTGAGATCTTGCTGTCACTGACTTTAGCTGCAAGCAGGTGGCTAGCACAGCTGCTTTTTCTAGTGGATACCGATGCAAAAAGTGTTGTCTCTTAGCTAGAAGTAGTGACCCAGTGGAGAACTAACAGTGCTATGGGAATAAGGCGTAGGCGTCTGTTTGTTCTGGTAGTGAGTGTTAGTATTTTTATCAGTGTGTGGTAAGTTTAAAATGACAAATGCCTGCCCATCGCTCTCTGTGCAGAGTTTCTGTTTCTCTCTCAGATGATTTTCCAGAGAAAAGGGAGTTTCTTCCTTTCCTGGATTCATCTAGAGGCACTTGCTGCTTGACCTAGGAGCCACCGTTGCTTATTCCTTGTCTGAGATTAGGCCTGTCCCACTGCAAGACTTCATCCCTGCTGCAAACCAGCGGTCTGACCTCAGGATGGAGATAAGGGAAATTAAGCACCCTGCTAAAGAACATGACTGCTGTGGAAGTAGACACATTCCTCAAAAAAAAAGGAGCCAAACTGCCCTCTGTTTCTTTTTCCCTGAATGTGGATGGCAACTGTGTCCACGGTAGTGTCACAGGTGGGCTATGAGACTCTGAATTCCTTCAGACACTAGACCCCCGGAGCTGCTTGGACCTGCTTTACCCAAGATTCTGGGCCAGGTAATAGGATCGTTACTTAGTCCTCTCCTAGGTAAGTGAAATCAAAGGAAGTTTATCTGAGAAAGAGTAAATGAAAGGCGAATGGCTATTTATTGCTAGGGTCAGTGGTCAGATAAGCTTATTCTCCCTGCAGCTGAGAGGGATTTGCTCTGTGATATGTCAGTCTTTTGGCAGCACTTGCAAAGTGAGGAAGGGATAAGTACGTTGAAGAGAGGAGGATTTTCAGGAGATGATATAAGGAAAAAGAATCAGTGTGGTGCGGAAGCAGCAGCAGAATGGTGAGGGAGAGGATTTGATGTGTTACATACAGTCTGGTGCAACAGCCTTCCAGGGATCTGCACAGTGCCCCCGCGCCCTGGGAGACACTACATGCAGAAAGAGGAGCACTGGAATACGGACCAAAGAAACAGTAAAAGCTCAGCTCCTTTTATTTCACACTAAACCAGAAACATCTAAAAGCAAATAAAAACTTGAGAGAAAAGATTAGTCTAGAAAAAGGACAGCTTTGGCTAAATATTCATACTGCATTAGCAGCAAAACAAGGGTAGTCTCCATCACAGAGTTCTGGGCGAGTTGGCACTCCAAATTGTGAGTCTGGCAGCAAGTTAGGGCAGTACTGTATCACTGGAGAGTATAGACCTGCCTGTAAGAAGGGGAAAGGTGGGTGAATCAGGGCAACTAAAACCCTGGTAATCTGATTTCAGTCATTTGACAAGCATTAGAATAAACTGAAGGAGAAAATAATTGCACTTGTTGCAGGTAAATGGGGAAAAAGGAGTGTGGGATGGAGAAAGGTGACATGTTCAGCCGAGGGGAGGATTGCACCATGCTGACCTAGTATGTCAGTGTGCAAGTGAGAGGAAGCGGGTTGGAGTCCTGCAGCCTTCAGTGGTGGGAACCCATGGTTATTGCAGAAGGGTCACAGATGTGAGTCGTTTGTGCGTCTGTGATGACTGATCTGGCAGCGCTGACTTGCAGTCGTTGCTGCAAGAGCCTGCTGACACTTCCAGGCACCCCTCCTCTGATGAAACGGCTGCTGCTAGTGCATCCCCAGAGGTGGATTACTCACGGATAGCCACTCAGAACAGTTGCACTCTCTCCTGGACTGTTCTTTTTGCCAAGAGACGTTGCCCATACGTATTGTAGTCCACCCCGCTGCTTCCCACTGTTGTCCCGTCCCTGCATCACCCCGGGTCTCTCAGTGACAGCGGCTCTTCCTGAATATCCAAAGTACCAGAGGAATTGTAGGGGGAGGGAGGCTTGGCCATATACTTCTCTTCTCTATTAAAGTAATGGTCAAAAGCTGAAGGTTTCTCTATTGTGTTGAGGGTAGATGGTTCCTGAAACAAACGGAGGAGTTTACAAGCACTAGTTATGCAAACCAGCCATCACAGCCTGGCGCTGAGGCTGCTTCCAGGGTGTTTTTTTGCCCGTCATCAGTGAATCAGAAGGAGCTCCCTTGCTTGCTAGGGCTCACTTCCCTGAACATCTGGCACATGGTGGTAAAGCAGCCAAGTGAGGGCAAAGGTCTCACGAGAAATTGGCAGCTCACAAGCTTCCTTCTCATGTGGTAATGAGCCTGTGGACGCTTCCAGCAGGAATCTCTGCAGCTTTTGCCAGGAGGAGTCACTTGTGCAGTAAGTGCCTGCGGCACCTTGAAGGTCTCTTTGATAGTGAAAGTCATAGGAGCGAGTGAGCACCTGCCTGCGAGCGAGGCCAAGTCTGGTTGTCTGTCCCTTGCAGGGGCATGCCTCTGACAACTTGCGCACGGCCGTGATGCCATCTGAAAAGCAGCCATCCTCCAGCAGATGTTGAGACTCCAGCAGTGGGCACGACATAACCCCTCCTTCTTTGTGACTGCTGCTTGTGGATATCTTGTGGAAGTGGCACCATTGGAGATTTTTTTCAGCCTTTTATTTCTGCTTTAAGTCAACAGGTTACTTCTAGTCCTGCTAAGATGTATGTTACGATACCTTCCTGCCTTGATCAGCCTGTGTTACTGTGCTAGAGCCAAGGCCAGACTGCTGCCAGAGCCCTCGCTGTCTGCTGAGCTTTTGTTTAGAGCTTCTCTTCTTCCATTAGTTAATGGCCTTGTCATGCGACGTGTTTGCTAGGGCAGACTGTGAACGTCACAGCTTCATAGTACACTGCAGATTCCTCGGATTCTGAAATAGCCTTGCCTGTGGGCTGTTTTGCATCCCTGAAAAAAAACCACTGAGAAGCCAGCATGCTCCTCCTGTCGGCTTGAGGAAAATAGTGAGGCTGTGAGGCTGTTCTTGATGTCCAACCCTAAGTAAAGCTTCATCCACATGCATGTATTTCCAGCTTGTTTGGAACTTGAGCTCAGCATTTGAACAGGCAGTTTCTCTGGTCTGGGCTAGGGAGGGAGAACTTGCTTTTTCCAATGCTATCACTTGCCTTTGGTGACAAATGGAGTGGCCACTGCCACTGGCAGTTTCACTCCAGAGTCTGCTTCTGGTTTGCAAATGTTTTCTTTCCCTTTCCTCCTCCCAGGGACTTGTTTTGTATACACAAAACATATATTTATGTATACATAAATATAAATATTTTGTGTACAGTTGGTCTTTTCAGTTTTTAAAGGACTGTGAGAAAGACTTGTCATCTGGTTTTGCCTTAATGCATTATGACTTAACGCTAGTTGTCTTAATGCATTATGAGTGCAAAGCTTGGTTACAGATTTGTGATGCCTGATTCTGTGCTGAGACACTGAGCTGTAGCCCATCTGCTTAGAGATATGACTGGGTAGGCATTGCCTTGTGTCCTCCTGCTCTCCTTGGACTTTGGCGGAAGGGGACAGAAGCTGGACTTGCAGCTCCATCATAGATGAGAAGCAGCTTTTGAATTGGGAGGTCAGCTTAAGGGTTGTTCTATTTCTTTCACAAATTTGAGTTTTCACCTAAATAGCCATTTAGAACTAATCCCTTCAGAAGGATAATATAGGAAGGCATGGCTGGTGAGTAAGGCGGCCAATGTGCATAGAGGACGTGATGAGGCTTGCACTGGGGAAGAGGCAAGAAAGCCTTTTCCGTGGTGATTGCTCTGTGGTCCTAACACACGGTGCAAAAGGCCTTTTCCACTCCCAGAGCATAGGGGGATTTTAGGAGGAGTTGACAGCAGAGAGTACCTTATCACATACATCATCAGGATGGTTCAGTGCCTTGGTCAAGGCAACTGAACCGTTACTAAATGTTGAAGCAGAGAAAATGCCTTGTAATAAAGTGAAAACATGAGGCAGACTCTTCTGTCTCCTACCAAGTCTCTGAGAAGATGAGGTGGGAAAGTCTGTGTGATGTATTCTGTGGAGAATATTCTGTATTCCTTTGACAGAGAGTAGCTGGGAGTTAATTTGTCATTCTGGGATGAATCTTGGGACAACGCTGACTTTTTTCTTAGGTTTTGATCTCTCTCTGTCAGCGCAGAAGGCTAGTCCGTACTGCCTGAGGGGTTGTGCTCCCATGGCAGGACCTGCTCCCCCAGTGCAGTGCATTGGTGGGAATGGCCCAAGGCAACCAAGGAAGACTTGCATTTGAAAAAATAAATCCTTTTCTGTGACTGGCCTAGGAGACCAGGGCCATTTCCAGAAGAAGTAAGAACACTGGTGCCCTATGAGAGAAGGTGAGCCAGCTTTTTTCCAGTCACGGTTAGAAGAGAGGCCGTAAAATACACAGGTATGCTATATAAAATCTTGCCCCTGCTCACCAGAAGAGGGAGAGACCTGAGCTCTGCGCTGTGTAGTTTTTTTTACAGTCTTTTAGGTACCTCTGTGGTGAGGACCATACAGGAACCTCAGTAGACAAATGACCCAGTTTGCAACATGGGCCTTGGGGGAGACTTCCTGGCCAGATTCCCAAAGGAAGGTTGTTGGTATGGAAAGTGCAGGCTGGAGCTTGCCCTTCATACATACCTGCATGCAACAGCATAATAAGATTAGGCAGGTCACTACATAGCTGAGAGCTGTTCCCACCCAGGCATATTTAGTGTGTCTGTAAGTACACTGTCAAGCATCAGCTGGTGACAGGGGCTGCTCTGATGCCATTGCAGCATGCCTTCATAGCATTTAATATTATCAGGTGGATACACGCTGGACAATAAAATTTGTTCACCTGGATTGGATAGTGATCAATATCCATGGGTCTGTAGCCACATTCACCTAAGCTTCTGGGGCAGATGAAGAAAATAAAAAATAGCCATAAGTACACTATCTTCTGGATGAAAAAAATCCACATATCAAAAGTTTGCGAAGTACCTATATTAGTAGGAATAACATTATTGATTACCCCAATTTTAGATAGTTTCTCCTTAAAATTAAAATAAAAATTGTTGGTGTGCCTGCCCTTCCAGTCATTCCCACACTATGCATGGTTTCTGTCCTTTTTTTTTTTTCGTCCCTTGCTTTGTTTGCTATTACCTAACTCTAGTCTTCCTTGCACTATACTTCCTGTGAAAGCATGAGAAGCATTTACTCTTGCTAGGCTTCGGTAGTCCTTAAAGAACCTTTATCCCACATCTGCCAAGACAGCATCATCTTCATTTCTGGCTCAGTAATCCTAGCTGTGATGTGAAAATCAGAGAGCTCCGGTCAGATTTTTATTCTTCTTTAGTTCCTTTTCCTTCACATCATTCTTAAATGAAGAGACCCAAGCAGAATTTACCCCCTGAAGAGACTGAATTATTGCCCAAGTAGGACATCTTTTCTGGGATTGCCTCACTATCCTGCTTTGATCTGAGACAATTTCTTCCTAAAATTGTTGTCATCTAATATCTTCTGATGTCTGCTGCCATCCAAGTGACAGTTGCTGTCATTTCCTAGATATTTGATCACTCCTTCCTTATTCATCCATGACTCAGCCAAAGTCAAAAAACATGGATAATTAAGAGAATTGCAATTTTTCCACATCTCTTCTTTTGAAAAGCCAACGTGAGCGAGGGCCAAGTGAAGAGCTAGTGCAGCTGTCTTGAAAAAGCATTGGGAGGGTGCTCATGTTGCGCTCACCCTCTTTGGCAGGCTCTGGCAATATTCAGACATCAATATTATGCAAATCCTTATAGATGCATTTCAAGGTCATAGTGCATGTAAACTCAGGTTATACTGGTTAGCTGCTTTAATCAAAGATAGGCTTGGAATATCTGAGGCTATGTAAAGCAGTTTATTCCAAATCTGATGCTGATCTTCATGAAACACAATTCCATAAACAGCAGAGCTAATGAAATAGCCTGATTGTCTGTGGATTTATGTCCTGCTCCCTCGTGCCTCCCTCTTGCACCACAATACCTCGTATTTCCCCCACCTCATAAATACCCAGTATGGTCTGTCCTCCCTTTTATGCCTTGCTACTGCCTGGTGGTTGCATGCTGGCCAAGACATGCGTGTTCACTGGCCCATACGTATGTGATTGGGCACCTGGCAGACCAAATGAACACGTAAGTGCTGAGCTTGCACGGCATCATCTCCACCTGGCCTCATATGGAGACATGTGGGTGCCTCTTCCCCTCAGACGTACATGGCTTTACCACCAGTGGAGCCCATGCCTGATGAGGATATTGCATTGCCCACATGTGCAGCAGATGTTCTTCCATACTGGAGCAGTCCTTTGTGAATCCAGCACATGGAAAAAGTCAGAGAACATCGTCAACGGTGAAACTGAGACGTCGCCCAGAGGGTATCAGCCATTCATGCAAGTGTTAGTAGAATAAAGATGTTCTGTGTTAACACTTCAGTAAAGAACTACAAGAATCACTTGAAGTCTGCAAAGCCTCCCTTAGACTAAGAGATTTGAGTTCAATTTATTTAGCTTATGCATGAGATTTTGGGGAGATTTACTTGTAGTCTCTCTCTGTCTACCTAGAGGGAACGTTTTTTCTAAGAAGACTTTTTAATTTAATATGAAGAAGTACATCTGAAGCTAGGCAAACGACCAAAAAAGGCAGCACAGTTATATCAGTATAATTATTTTTGCTACATCTGCCCTGCAGGCTTGGTGAATTTGCTCTTAAAGTCTTAAAATCAAGACTGGATACCTTGGTAAAGTTCTGCTCAAGCAGCGTGCGAGTAAAGGACTGAAAGGAGAAGCTGCTGATAGAAGGAGCACTGCTGCAGGACATCCAGGAGGATGTCAGCAGGATCTTTCTTGGCCTTTCGAGCGATGCAGAATAGCAGAATGTAGTGGCTAGGAGCTGAAGCTAGATAAAATCAGCCTGGACAGATACAATTTCCTAGAAATCTGTGCTTACAATACTCAAATGACATACTTGCTGAGGTGTGCACTGACTGCTGACACCTTTTTCTGAAATACAGTATTAATTAATCCAGTATCTGAGAAAATTCTGTTTCCTGAGAGTACCCAGGACACAGGGCTGCACTCTTGTGTTGCATTCTCACCATCTTATTCTGTGGCTCTGGGAGCCCCTGTCCTCACTCTCTGTGACCCATTTGTTGACTGTGAGGAGCAGGATAACAGACCAGTAATACCCTTGACAGCTTTTCATGAAAGCGAGTTATTTACTTCATCCGGTTGTCTGCAAGGGTCACAGCAAAATTCAAAATTGGGGCACAATTAGCCAGATCTGTTTCTGCATCCCGAGGGAGAAGGTTTCGTGGCATGTCTGAGGTGAGCAACCTCCAGCATAACAAAATTCCCCAGAAGAGCCCTTTGGAAAGTATTGCAACACCACAGGATGCTGGGAGTTCACCCATGTGCAGCCTGAAGACTCACAGAGGAGGGGAAAAACACTGATTTGATTTTGTAAATAAAATCACATGCTTTCTCTCGGTGGTCGAAAAGAGACTCCCCTTTCACAGCTCCAGGAATTTTGCTGTCTGCGTTTTTTTTTCTTTTAAATGGAAAAAAAAAAAAAAAAAAAGAGTCTGAACAGTAAATATTTATCCAAGATGTGTAGTTGTTAATATGATCCATTCTTCAGTCATTTTGAATGGTGTCATGATGACAGATGTTAATTCAGAAAGGAATAGATTGGGCGATTTACGACTGAAACGCATGTGTTCCTTGGCGGGCTTCATGGATTACTTGCATAGTTAATGCTGTCTGAGCAATCTGTAACGTTTTCTCTGCCTCAAAGCACCGAGGGCTCCAGGACAGGGGGCTGACCTATATCTCCAGTTTGCTGTAATAAACACTGAGGTAACTAAACCCCTCCATGCGCTTTTATCTTCCCAAATTTCTCTCTCCCCCGGTGCTCCAGCTGTGTGTGGTGCTTCTGGTTCTTCAGAAGAGCAGCATCTTCTTTCTGCAAGAGAGGAGGATGCTTCTGTGCGCACAGGGTGCGAATCCCTGACCTCCTCCCGCTCTAAATTCAGCTTCTCTCCTACCTCAACACTCGCAGTTATTTAATGGGAACACTTGTCCTGACAACAAAAGTGAAAACAAACCAAGCCAAGTGAAGGTAGTAATCAAGAGAGATTCTGGCAAGACCCCACATTTCTTGTAGTATTTGTACTCTTGTAGTTGCGCATTTATGGGGTGTGTCTAAGGGTGTCTCTTCAGGTTTGTAAAATTGTTAGTATCTTATTTTTTTATTTATTTATTTAATCGGAGGCATAAAATTAAAGGAAAATGGCCAAGCTTTTGGGTGCATAAGGCTTTTGGAAGGTCTACTTGGAAGTTTTTCTCAGCTGGTCCATCGGTTGTGTTCTGGCCATCTTCTACGAAATGAACTTTGCCCACAACTGGGAAGTACAGAAAATAGTTTATTTAAATTGTCATCTTTTAAGAATATCAAATAACATTACTTAAAAACTCTTCTTTTGTAAAGCAACTATTATTAATGCAAGCCTAGAAAATAAAGTAGGGCAGGAGCTTCCTGGCATCTTCCCAGCCTCTTGTTATTTTGACCTTTCTGCTTTCTCCTCCTAAAGGATGCTGAATAATTTGTATATATTCTATATGAACACTCAGCGAACATACAAATTATTTGGCTTCTCGTTTCAGCAAAGATGCCAAAATACGAGAAGACAGATTTTCTGTGTACTCTTGCTGTAAAAACAACGTAAAAATTTCCCTAGAGACTCACTTTAAGATAACTTCAGAAAGCAATGAGGGTTTCTAGGCCATAATTCTTCCTGTGGTGATCCTTTAGCTTTTTTTGTTGTAACGTGCCAAGAGTTTAGTCTAAATATGTGTTGTTTAATGAGTTGTTGTTTGTATTCAAACTCATGAACCAGTTCAGTTCTCTAAAAAAGACTTTGCTGATGGGTGTCCTCAGATGCCCTGGGATGCCCTCATGCTTTGTCACCCAAGCCTGCAAATTTTTTAATTTTGTTTTTTTTCCTTTTGTGCAGGCATACTGTTGTAAGTGGAGCAGGTAGCTGTGCTTGTAGTTGGATCACCTTATGTTTTCTGTTACAAGCAATGCAGAAAATGCTCTATCATTTTATTACACTGTCATCTTTGAGCTGATGTTTTCCGTGCCACGTGTTTGGCGCAGCTGGAAAGTTCAGCTAAAATAACTTAGCTGTCTCTCAGGATGAGGCTACTGAAAATGCACAGTTTTATCCCTGTTTTTAAAAAAAAAAAATAGTCTCCCACCCTATTTTGCTGAGATTCTCTAATTCTTCAGGGCAGTGGCTGGGAATCGGTGAGGCTGTGTTACCATGGCAGCCTGATGTGGCTCCTGCTGTTCTGTGAAATCCCATGGCTTGGTCTGATGTTCCACGGGGGCTGTTAGGCGCCGGCGATGCTGGGATGCCTGCGCTGGGCACGGTCTGTCCTGCCAGGGCTCCTCTGTCCTGCCTGCGCTGGTCAGGTGCCCTCCCCATACAGTTAGTCAGGATGCAGCAGCATGTCCAGGGATATAGGAATAAAATAGGATTTCCCCTTCAATTGTTTCTCCACAAAGAGATTGGGGAGTGAACTGGGAGCAGGGAATCTCCCCTGGAATCTCAGAAACCCCTTCTCCTCCTGCCAGCCACTGGGGCAACGAGAAGAAGCAGTAGCCTGGTCTGGTGTGTGGCAACAGAGAAAAGCAGGAGTGTTGGAGGGTGGTGGCTACTGGAGACAGCGGAGAAGGGAAGGGTTTACAGCCAGCAGGGAACTCCTCAAACACATGCAGGTTTGTTAGCTGTAAATAGTTCAGGAGCCCTATAAGAGGGTGCATTTTTTTCTCCTCCAGCAGCTGATCTAGAATAGAATAACTTACTGGAGCTTGTAGTTGCACTTAGAGGACTGTGCCCTGGGTTTAATCGCTCCATTTGGTGGAGTTTTTCTTAATCGATTTTTTAAAAAAAAAACATATTAAGTTATCCTTTAAATTTTTTTAAAGAGCTTTATGATTATAAAAATCAAGCTGCTAGAAGTTAGGAAAAGCAAAAACATAACATTGCATTTTCAACATTAATTCAGTTCTTCTGCGCAGATGTTATCCTTAATTGCATAATTACATCCTGGCTCTTTGAGAACACAGCTGTCTATCTCATGGAGAGGGAAGACTGAGATTTAGACTAATTTCTGTAATGCAAGACATTCAGCCTTGGTATGAGTAGTTGCAGAAGCTGTAGAACATGTTGTGGATATGAGAGAGGAAAGGAGAGGAGGAAGAATGGTCTCCTGATTACAGACACTGAGGATTCCTCTTGAGGAGGGGTTTAGCCTTTAACTGACTAATGTGATGCTGGGCAAGTTAGATCAGAATTTCCCAACCACCGTTTAAGTCTCACGGGGTGGATACGCAGGAGAGCTGGGTGTTTGGCAGCAGCAAAGTCAATGGTGTTGCACTGTGACCTTAACAAATGTTCTGAAAATTCCAGCAGAAGGTGTCTGAAGTAGAGCATTATAAGGGATTGGAAACTGTGGCATTCATCTTTGTTTTCTCCACGGTAAAGTGGTATAATACATGCCAAATATTATAGGGATTCTCTAAATATGAAAGTATTGTTTGCATAACACTTAGATATATGGCAATATAAGAAAAATCTTGTGGGAAAATTAGAAAGTCACTGTTCACAACAGAATTTCTGAGCTGAAGCTCTGAAGCTGCAGGGCTGTCCTACTTCAATGCTTACTAACACGTGGATTTGGCCTTTCAGACATGGTATTCTTTTAATAGATGTTATGTGAGTATGACATTTCATAAACTATGTCATAAAAATAATAGCGAAATAAAGGGGCTGGTCCCTTATGGGAATAAAATACCCTGTAAATAATGGTGATATTATAGAGCCTGTTCTTCTTTGGGGTTTTTCTGAAACTGTACTACTTTAGGTATTTTCTCACTGAAGAATTATTATTATTCACAGGCAAAAACCCACAACAGAAACATAAATTATCTAAATCCATTCCTTTTACTAAAAACTTCCGTCTCTCCTAAGTTATTTCAAAACAGGAATATTTCTTCAAATTTTGGCTCAAAATCCAGCTCACATTTTGAACAAAAGAGTCTGTAGTACAGTCTATCCATCACTCTGTTTGCGCATACTACAAACATGTCTTCTGACACACCGTATGTGAACTATCATTTATGCTTTGACTTGTGAAACACAGTATTCCTCAGAATAATCTTGGGGGTTTTTCTGCAGTTCATATGATATATTCCAAGTTCCATTTTCTTCACAGAACAATCTCTTTTTCAGCGGTGTTTTGTTATCTTACAAGTGAGTACAGTATTTTGTTCTTAGTTGCATGGATAAAACCATAGAAATACATTAAAAAAAAAAAAAAAAAAGGAATTCCATTGAAGGTACAACATAGCATAAAAATAAATTTGCTCTCCAGACTCTTTAGAGCTGGTCTTGGCCTCGTGCTACCTGGTCCTGTGAATCAGAAGACGGCAGTTGGTATTAGAGCAGCAACACAGAAGGCCTACGTCTGTCTGTATTTAGGTTAGCTGTAGCACTCAGTTCTATAGGTCAAATGAAGTTTGAAAATCAGTAGGCCTATTTGAATATGTTTTTCTGCTTATTCGTAATATATGCTTGCAGGTAAACAGGGCAGAAACTTCCTACTGACAGCCACGGGAAAGGGCACGTTGCTGCGTTTCAGCAAGCTGAAACCTGGTGTGTAACGCACCGGTGCCACCCTCGCATCCCAGCTGGCGTTTGTCACCATTGAAGTTGCTGCTTTCTGAGCTGGCTTCTGGACGGGGCAGCTTCCAGTTTTGTGTGTATCCAGGGTGCCATATAGTTTATATGCCTAGCAGAAAGTTTAAAGTCTGCCTGCAACCACAACTTGGAATTAAGTTTCCTTTCTCTTGTAATTATCGAGCCTAAAGAGACTACTCTCTGGCCATTGTAGTGAATTATTATTAGCTCAACTCTACCGATGAAGCAGCCCTAATAAAAAAAGCCCTAGTAGTACCACGTATTAAAAGGTGCTTTCGTCTGCATCCCAATTTGCTGCTTTTTTGCCACTGAAAACACTGGGTAGAAAATGTGTCTGGGTTTCACACTGAGAAACATTAGTAAAAGCTAAACTTGGGGGGTTTACAACCTGTCAGGAGTTCTCTTGGTTGCTGCGAAGCTGGAGGGAGATGGGGAATGGCCTGGGAAATTACAAACATTTGATTTTAGACTTGGTCAGTGGAAGGGTATTTGGAAGAAAAACAAAACAAAACAAAATCCAAAACAAAATAACCAAAAATTATAAAAGATTGGAAGTATCATATTGTTGGATGCTCCAAAAGTCGTATCTATTTTGGCAGTGGGACAAACAAAAGACGAGGGAAGGGCTTGAGCACAATGTGCAATGTTCCTGCTTCAGGCAGCGTAAGAGCTTTTCAGTGGGGCAGATAAGAGTGGAAGAAAATATGGATGCTAGAAACTGAAGATGGAGACATTCGGAACGAGTGCTGGCCATCGGAGCCGTGTACAGAGGGTGGTGAGGGGTTCTCCATCGCTTTGAGAAAGTTGGGTAAATACATTTGGAGTGTGGGCTAGTGGGTCTGGCAGTTGACCATCAACCCAGACTGCAGGCTCTCAGCACCTTGGTTCTTGTTGCTAAAAATTCCTTGTTGCTTTGATAATCAGTGCAAATGATGCAACTTCATTTATATTACCACTTGTAGAAGAGCATTTTCTAGGCCTCTATGTCTACTTGACCGCTGAGAAATGCAGCGTTGGCTGATAAGATGGTTATTTTCTAGTGGAAACACACCTTCCACATCTAATCCGGTTGTGCCTGAGCAGAAACCTTTCAAAAGCCTCTGCAGATGGATTGCAGCGGTCCTGCTGTACCCTGTGTTTGTGTGACAGTGAGTGCTTGTGGATGACGGGTATAGAATAAACCACATTCCAGCCTAGGTGGGGGCAGAGATGCCAGTGAACTGTGTGCTCCCAGGCACGGTGAAGTCTTGTGACTGGTACGTCATCCCCTGACTTTTTCTTTCTCTCATGCTCTTCTTCCTCTCCAGTTCTGGTGCTATCAGAGCTTGAAAGAGCAGTAATCTCCATTTACCACAGGTTCTGTCTCATCGTTCCGTCTTTCCTGTTGCTCTGCAGCAGGGTATTGCATACCCAGGCTTTGTTCAGCTTTGTGCTGAGCATAGCTGACCGTGGCAATCTCCCTGTCCCCTTCCCATCAGACTGAGAGGTCTTCCAGAGCAATGCTGCTTGTACTCCCAAATCCAGTAGTATCACAGAGATACAGAAGAGGCAGCATCCATGTCATCAGGATGCAGTAGCTTTACCCCTCATTTTGCTTAGTATATTAGAAATGTTGTTGTTCTGGGAGACTCAGCCTGCTTCAAGCTGTTTTTATGTTCTGTTGAGGTGTGCGTCTTGGCTAAGGCTCTGAGTTTCCACGTTTTATTTTAGTGTATATTGTGATTCACCTTGGTAAATCTGAGAACAGGAGATGGGAAACTGAATGGAGGCAAAAATAGCTTACAACAGGCTGTCCCTATTACCCTTCAGTATTCTGCAAATGGACAGAATGAGGAATTATAGCTGGATTGTCTTGTCCCTGTAGCTATTAGGTGAGCCTTGCCATTTTTAATCCCTTCTTCATAACCTGCCGTCTCTGGTCTGTCAGGTCCGTACCTGTTTGTTCCTAGAGTGGTGTCTCTAGAGGGGGTATCTCTGCTTCTCTCCCTGGATGACAGCTGTACGAGAGACTGCCTGGAAAGCCCTGGCGTATCCAAATTCTTTCTACTTTTTAAATAGTTTCCTCTAAAGCCTTTAGTGATGTCCTTTACAATTATACAATTTTGAAAACACTCCAAGATTGCTTAAAAATGCTGTGGCCCTTGGATTTGTTCTTCAGCTGCGTTTTCCTGTCTGCCTCTCTCTCTCTGTGTTGCTTGTTTCTTTATGCTTGTACTATAAGCCTTTTTTGGCAGCCCTTGGCACCGTGACCGCTGATCTGTGACTGAGGTTCCAGGTGCACAATAAATAATAATGGTGGGAACTTAACATGGGGAAACACAATTTCTCCTATAGGTGGACCCTATGGTTTCCACCTCAGTGCCAGGAGGTGATGGGATACTGTAGGAGCATTGCAGTTTTCAGACTCGCTTTCTGACTCGTTATCATTATGATAATCAGGAAGGGAGGTATTGCACCCTCAGAGGCCCACCGTTAATCACTGCAGGCTTAGTCACTGTAGTGGAAAGCAGGGGATGCCTCCAACCTCAAACTGCGAGTCTGAGTTCCCCAATCTGGCAGGAAAACGTGCTTTCCCTCCCAGTGCTTGCCGCTCCCCGGGTGGCTGCCTCTCTCCTCCCAGCCTAAAAAGGGACAAGAGTTCCCCCGACGGGAAGTAATTGCTTTGGAAACCTCACCGAACATCTGTGTCCAATCAGACCGAACATCCACACCAGGCGTAGCAGCGGCCGAGCATCAGCGGTAGCACGGAGCCCTGGAAGGGGCTGCGCTCCCGACGCCGTGGCTCCCAAGGGGGGGGTTGCGTCAAGGGGAGCAGCCCTCCGGGGTCCGCAGTCATGGTGGTGCTGTGCTTTGTAGCTCGCCAGTGCCAAGCTGCAGAACAAAACCACAAGGTTTGAGACGTTGCTCAAAACTACAGGGTTTGTAGATCCAAACCACAAGGCTGAGCATTTCAGTAATTATAAACCAGGAAAACAGTTTTTAGTTCTTCAGCCCTATTACGGAGCTTTGCCCGCTGTATAGGTGGAAGTATGAGAGCTGTCTCCTGTGATACTCCACATTTCTCCCTAGAATTGTTTTAGAAACTCCGGAGGGAAAACATACCAAAATGAAAGATTACCCTCAAAAATAATACCATAGGAACTGCACAGGAAAGTTACAGGGGATAACACGGAGCAAATAAAAATGAAACAGAAAGGGAGAAACCAGAACGATTTTGGAGCTGTGTGATAGGCGAGGAAAGTGGTCAGGGAAATTGTCGGGACGAATGACAGGAGAAACAGCCACACTGAAGGGACCAAAGCGGCCAGGTTATATTCTCAGCTATGGGTAGGATCCACTGGCTTTGAACTGGCTGAGAGGAGCCCAGGTATGGTCCTAGCCGTTCACACAGCACTGGGAAAATGAGCAACTCTGAAATGTGTAATTATCTTTCTGAACAGCTCAAGGAAGAGCAAAGCCTAAAAGTCTCAAGTGTTTGTAATCTTTTTTTCTTCTCTTTAATAGTTTGTGTGTGATATAAAAGCCATGTAAAAGCTACTTAAATCCCAG
Source organism: Dromas ardeola (assembly GCA_013398915.1). Classification (NCBI taxonomy): domain Eukaryota; kingdom Metazoa; phylum Chordata; class Aves; order Charadriiformes; family Dromadidae; genus Dromas; species Dromas ardeola. Next base: position 110,877 of record VYZM01012494.1, read on the forward strand.
AACTTATGAAGAATCTCTTACGGAGTGTGAGTCCAAACGAAAGACAGCTTTTGTCCACTTTAAATAGCTTGCAGACCTTTGGTTTGAATTGTTTGCAAAATTTAGGCAATGCCATATTTAGAGTTGCACGTGAAATCATAATTAAACTTATAAATTTATTTTAGTTTCAGGGTCACACACTATTTTTCCAGGGTGTGCCTGCTTAAACCCATGGTAAGATGGTTTCACTCAATGAGTAGCTGTTCAAGATTTTTGTTTATCATCTTCATTTCTGTGTGACCTGGAGCATGCTTAATGCAAGTGGAATCTGTGATTTTTTTTTTTATTTAATTTTTTTTCCCCTCCTTCCCTGGAACTGAAAGACCTCTGCTTTATGTGTGCCTTTAGGAAATTCCAAAGGTTTCATATTTATCCAATTTTTAATGAATTTTCACAAGAGGCAAAACTCAGCTGGCATACCAAATCCCTCAAATCCCTTGGTCGAATGGATATTGGACTTTATTAACATTTGTAAAGTTGATATTTTTTTTCTAACTTTTTTTTTCTAATGGTGAGATCACTCAGTGGCTGAAAATGTCGTACGGTAATGCAAAGTGTTAGATTGCTTTGACACCAGGCATTCTTTCTGATTCAACTATGATGAAAGAATGTAAGTGTTAATTAGGATTTTTTTTCCATTTAGGGTTCTGAGAGCTCTTTGCCATTGTTGAAATGCAAACTTAAACTCTGAGTTTAAGGATCCTTACCCTGGTCAGCAAAAGTGTATTAAGTTTGAGCAGCTTTGAGGGGGGACATAGGATCCAAACAGGATAGCAATGGCATTTAGCTATCTTAGGCTGTTGGTTTGGATAATAACGTGCATCCTCATCAAGTTTCCTGTGTTAATGCCTTTCGTAAGGCAAGAGCCATCTACCAAAGTTTCATTCTTCAGGATCTGAAATTCAGCAGCTAAAGATAACCAGGGGATGGTTCCATAAAGAAGCCCGTGTAAGGTGTTTAGCACCACAGGGCATGAGAGTTGACAAGTAGCGTGTGAGATGCAGCGGGCGTAGGCTGTGGCAGAATTACCGTCGATAATTACAGGGGTAATCGCTGCTGGGCAGGGGAGGCTCCTGAGGATTTTGTAGGGGATCATCAACATTTTTGTCAGTGCTTTGGAAGCAACTGTAAAGTCACTGTTAAGATGCAAGCAACCCAAAACTGGTGTAAATTATGACTTCCAAAGCACATGCATTTTATGTAGAGTGCAATATCTGCCTCTGTTTCTTGTCATGGAGATCACAGGGAGGATGGCTCATTGCTGCGAGAAGGAGGTATTCAGTCAGATTACCCTGCCAAAGCTGCTGGTTAGCAGATTAAAATTCCTGCCATCCTCCCTGTGCCTTGCTCTGAATTTTTAACCCAAACAGAAGTGAAACATTAGAACACGATTGTTCTGTAAGTCCTATGAACAAGGAGCCTCCGGTTACTTTGAGGGCAGCACATGCTATACCGGCTAACATCTGGACCAGCAGGAGCAATGATATCAAGTGATGTGGCAGAGAGGCACCAGCCCCTCTCCAGGCAGGGCTGTCTAGCTGGGTAGCGGTATGCAAGGCCAGTGTTCTCCCATGTTTGCAGGGTGAAGACTTTAATTAAAAAACTATTTATTGGAAAACCATAAAGGACATAGTTGTTTTTTCCCTTGTACCATGAACATGCATGGCCCTTCACAAGACAAGATGGCACCTTTTTAAGCTTATGGCTTAATTCGCATAGGCTAACAAGGGAATAAATCTAGGATAAAGTGGGAAGCATGTAGCTCACACTGAAAGTAGAGCTGTACGGTCATTTTTAGCTCTTTGAGTGTTCTTAAAAGCATTTGCTATCCAAGGGTACATCCCCTTGGAAGTAGGTGGGAGTGATCATAGTGTGTGCTGGAAGGCTTAAGCCATTAACCAAAGCTGAAGCTTATTAGCTGAAGTGCTAGTAAGAGTGAAAAGATGGCAGCAGGGGGAGGGTTATTCATGCTGAAGCCCAAGCACCTCTGTCTTCCTCACACTCATCATCCAGACTAGCTCAAGTGCACCTGCACATGCTGATGTCGCCCCTCCAGGACGTGCCCTCCCACTGCAACCTCCTGCTAGTGCCTTGTGTCAGTGAGCAGGGACAGCAGGAACTGCTGCCAGTAGTGGTGTTTGGTTTGTTTTTTTTTTTAAAAATAATAGCAATCTGCTCTTTTGTATGTAATTCTACTTATTTTTTTGTCTTTCCCTTTTTTTTTTTACCCTCTTTTTGTTACCAGAGTGCCTCTGATGGCTTTTGGAAGTCAGTGGCAACCCGTGTCCCAAGAGAACCTCACGAGATACGTATCCTGAATCCCTACTTCATCCAGGAGGCAGCTTTCAGCTTCATCGGACTGCCTTTCAACAACGGCCTGATGGGCAGAGGGGTAGGTATAAAGTGGAGCAAGCAAAACCCAGGGGAAGGATGAGAGACCAAGCAGCAGAATAGGCTTACAAGGTTCTTACTTTTCCTTTGGGCCTCCACTGTTGGACATTGAAGGGAAGGGACTTTGGCTCTTTTGCGGTGGCAGCACTCAGCCTTCTTAAGGCCAAGGCAAGATCCATCCTTTCTGGTACTAGAACTGTTTTTCTGGAGGCATCTCTGAGGCTTCCAGCACCACCTGGGTGATTTCCTGTCACCCGCAGCCTGCCAGAAGGGCACTCATTTGTGTGGGTAGAGGGAGTTCCTTCCCAAAAGGAAGAAGGAACCCTGCTCTCTGTGCCCTCAGCCCATCTGGAAACGGTGCAGGTTTCCCTAAAGTTCGTGCTACTGTTTTGCAATTTGCTGTCCTCATGGAGACTGTGGCCTGAAATCACTGATACCTCACTGCTCATCCTGTGTCCCAGTTTTATAGTAAAAGAGGGTAAAGGTTTGTTTTATGAGGCTTTTGGTAAGAAATTCTGATCTCACAGTGGCAAGTTTTAGATGTAAAAGCTTATAAAAGAAAACACAGTACCAGGTCATAGTTATTAATAAAATACCTCCATGGTCATTCTAGTATCTCTCACCCCCAGTGCAGATTTTTGGAGTGTTAGTGTGGAGTAGGTGGTGACTTGGGTTTTCTGGATTATCTCACACTGAAACACTGTCCTCAGAACCCCTATTTATATTTGCTCTACCTAATATATCAGCCATTAGAGAAAGTATTACTTGGGTGGGTGAATTACTCATGTACGCATGTGATATAGTTGTTGATAGAGACCACATGTGACATTTTTGGGCACATTAGCACAGCTGACAAACCCGGAGAGAAGCACTTTTGCTGGACAAGGTCTGCTTGCACTGCCCCTGGCATTGTCCTTCCATTGTCATCAGTACAGATTTGCCATGTTGCAGCATGGGTTTGGACTAGACAGAATAGTGCCTCATTTTCCATGCTCTAATTATATCGTGAAGTCTTCAGAAACATTAGAGATGTTTGTTTTGTGCAGGTCAGAAGGGGGGGTGCCTGGAGGTAAGAAATTAACTTCTTAAAATGCGGTGTGCAAGATGTGCAGACAGATTCAGCCACACAGAATGGTTCTTTTGTGAAATGCATTGCTGCGTGCATACGTACAGAAGCTGTCAAGTGGTTCTGAGAACACTGGATTTTTGCTCCACGCACTGAAGGTATCTTAACCCAAATATTCCTGTCAGCTAGGAAGTAACTTACTTCACCTCCCTGCATTCTCCAGAACTTACCCCTAGAAGGATGTGGTCTTGACTTGACTTCCAGAAAATCAGGACTGCTGCCCCAATGAAGGACAGAAATCGTCAGTCTTTTTGCCTTTTTCTTTCTCCAGATTTGTTTTTATTTTTAAACACTTTATTTTAATACACAAGATATTACTTAAGCTGAAAGGAGAAGAGAGCATCCGGAAATGAAAATGCTGCGAACTGAAGTTTATGAGGTTTTGATAGGTTGTTTAACACACATCAGATTTGGAAATGAAGGCATCTTAATTGAAACCTGATGTTTCACTTCATGAAAGTCCTTTTGAGCATTTAAAAATAGTTTATGGAGCTTTAAAGCAAGCAGTCTTTGCCCATGACCCCTGCTAGATTGTGTAAATTGTAGTTCATTCCTTCAGATGGGGCAGCAGGATCTCTGCAGGTGCATCTGTGGGGTGGGACGTTAGTGTACCCTGTGCTCTCGGTGCAAGGGCACTCTAATACAGTGATGCTGTCAGAGTTTAAAAACAGGGAGAGAGTGTCTCTAGCCTGTAGGTACAAATTTTTCTGCTGACATCAACTATGGACTGCTGTCATGGAGCTGCTGGGACTTCACGCTTTAGTGAATGCTGCTGCATGAGTGCAAATGCTTCAACGGAAGCTACTGATGCCATTGTGAAAAGGGAAGGAGGGTCTGAGCAGGATTGCGGTGATACAAATTTGCTACTGACCTTTTTTCACTGAGACTTTAAGTGGGAAGAGTGGAAATCAGTGCCTGTAGACCAAGAATCCAACTCTTACTAAAGATTTGAGAGGGATCCAGCAAGATGAGTGAGGCAGCTAGAGCAAGGAGGATTGCTCCACAAGAGACAGTGTGACCCAGCAGCTGCAGAACATAGCTGGTTGGGTTCAGGGTCATGCTTTAGAGATGTGAGACAGCCTGGAAAACTTTACTCAAGAAAGCAGCATAGGAACATGGAAAAGGAAAACGCTGAGGTCTAGTAAGCAAAACCAATATGTGTCCTGAGTTTCTCGGGGGGAACTGAGGTGGGGGCACACGGGAGGATCAAGGCTGGGGATGCCTTAGTAATCAAGGCCAACGCGAAATCCTCATAAAGAGCAGTAATATTCCACTCTTCTTTGGTTCTGATGCCTAAATAAACTTCAGTGCTTCTCTTGCACACCACATATGGTAACAATGTGCTGCCAATTAACTTTGTAATTTGGGGGCTTTTTCAGCAAGGTTGAGGAGAGCTAGTAAAATAGTTTGGGGCTGGTCTCAAAGCGTTTTTCCCAGGATTCAATAAAGGGTGAATGTAGTAACATCCTCTGCTTTGATAATATAATTTGGGCCAGATGGTTCTGGAGGATAGTAGGGGGGTACAACTGAGATGTGCATTTTGATTGCACTTGTGGCATTAGTAGCCGAAAGTCTGAGCAAGGAGCAAAGCTGATCACCCACAATGAACAGTGACTTCTCTCTGGGACCGGTAAAGCTTTTCAGGAGTTTCTTCAGTCCATTTACTGAAGTCTCAAGAAGAGGGAGAGGTGTTTCCTACTGCGTGTGGACTTCTTTTTTCTTGGGATAAGCTGATGATAAAGAAAAACTTTAGTTTAGGATCCTAGCAACAGATCCTAAACTAAAGGGTAAAATTAAATGTTAATGCTTGGAAATGGTTTAACACAAAAGAAATGAGCTAGTAAAGATCCTCTCTTTGATTAAAGAATCCTCTTAACGTGTGGGCGCAGGCTCGGCTGCCTCACTAGCCAAAGGTGTATGTATGTGATTTATGTTAAGGTGGAAGTTCTATGTATACAGGTCTTTTGGGCTTGAAACCAGACATCACTGGTATTGCACTGGTAATGCAGGCATGCAATAACCTACCTTGCACTGCAGACAGCTTACTGGGGGACAAGCATGAACATCCATCAGTTCAGAGGTGTCATGTACAGCGCGAGGGATGGCTATTGCCATGGTGCTTTTTGCTGTGTAGTGAATAGTCCTGTCCGATCAAGCAGCACTCAGAGCCATTGGAGCAGTGGCGTTCTGCCTCCTCTGGGGGCCCTGAGCATGGTGTGAGATGGCCAGGAGAACATTACAGATTACACAAATTATCAGGACTCTGAGGACTCCAGTGCAGACTGTGGTGTTTGTTTCTCCCTCTCTGCTGGTGCTGTGCATCCATGGAACTGCTTATGTTTTAACTTCTTATGAGATTAAGCTCTGCTGCCCAAAACTGTAAATCTTTGTTTGTTGGCGTACTGGAAATGGCTGAAACTATAGCCCCCTTACAAAAGAGATAAAGCATCCACCTCTGGACTTCACCCAACCTCAGCACCAGCTTGGTGAAGGAGGAGCCATGTGCAGGAGGTGTTATCAGGCTTAGTCAGGCACCCGTGGATTAGCACCTCTGCACAGTGCCGACAGCCCACAGGCACTCGGGGATTAACCTCTGATGCTGGAGTGTTAGCACGTCCTGCCCCAGGGCTTCTCTTTGCTGTTACGTGGTTTGGCCTGTGGGCAGGCAGCCTTTCTGGAGATGCCAGTGGTGACCTTTTGCTCCATAGGCAGCTTTTCAGCTCCCCTGGCTGCTCATAACGACCCTTTCTCTCATTAGTACTGGGCTGCCCTGGTCCCAGCAAGCTTTGTCTCCTTGGCTGTTCTCGCTGGAATGCCACTGTGTGAAGGCTGTGTCTTGGGGACCTGTTGGGTCTTTATGGAGCAGAAGAGAGGTGGGGGATGGCAGGAGCAGAGGGGTCTACTGCCCCATCCTTCCAGTTGTGTGCTTCTCCTTTTTTTGCACTTGCACAGCATCTTCTAAAGCAGGTAGAGGGACAGGTAAAGGGCCACTGCAGCTGCAGTCAGTTAAATACAGAGACTTAGTGTCATTGTTAAGCTTTGGGTTTGCAAGACAGTACATCTGCTTCATGGGCTGGACTGTTCAGTCCATTGCCACTGCAGTGTGACCAGTCCATGAGCTGCTGGGGAATGGACATTTGGACAAGCCATTATAGTGTAGCAGGTAAATGCATACCAGCCGCTTCTTGGTAAATGCCCAACCACATGCTTCTGCACACGATAGATGCAAAGTAACTGAAGGGAGTTTACTTTTCTATGAAAGAGTAGGCCATGAACTCCCATTGAGCGTAGGGTGAAGCATATAGATGGTTACCGCAGAGCAGCTAGCGTGTGGTAAAGTCGTGCCCTTGCTTGCCCTCTGGTAAATTGTTCTGTCCTTAAGAAATACTCCCTGCATTGCACAGGAACCTGCTCTGTGGCAAATGGTGAATCAGAGCTTGTGCATCAGGTTAGATGTGGTCCAAAGATACTTGATTTGGGCTAAGTTGTATAGGAACTTTGCAGTTAAATGGCAGAACGGAAACCTGCTGAGCAGCTAGCTTGTCGTGTCTCCAGCAACAGACCTCTGGCCTTTCCCATTTACTCTGCTCCTGACTGCCAGTTCTGGAGGCGCTCTCCCGCTTACGACAAGGGATACCTAGGGGAAGTGAAGGAAGAGTGTTGGAGATGCTCTGCTTTATCCTTTGAAGCCGAATATTGCAACTGATTCTGTGCATGGATGGAGGTAGCTGTGGGAGCAGCACTGTGGGTTATTAGCTCCTGTGACAGGGACCACTCTGCAGGTAGTTGTCTGCTCACAATAAGTGATGCTACATTGGGTTTTATGCCATATTTCCAAACTTGCCACCTAAGGGAAGCAAAGAGTAGGTTTGGGGTTATTCCTATGCAAACATAAATGAACAAAAAGAAAATGCAGTGACTGTTGTGTATAGCGTATGATGCTATTATAGTTTTGATCTGTATTTCTTTTGTTTTGACTTCATTGCTGTTAGGTCTGTAACCAATAAAACTAAGGTAGCACTTTTTCCTAGGTGAGTAATTTTTCAAGTTTTTCCTCAAATAAATTAATATAATAGTTAAACTAATTTGAATATCTAGTTGCATTATTGTTTTTAGGGAATTTATTCTTTAGCAATGCTTAGCCTTTTAGTGAAAAAGGTAGCAATTGGAATAGTCTGAACAGTCCAGTGTGTCTTACTCTGAGCTAAGTAAAATCCCATAAATAACTGGAATTCATTTAACATATTAAGGGAGTCAAATATTTCTAAAAACAGATTTACAGCAGTCATTTCCTTCCAGTCCAGCAGGCAGTGACACAGGAATGACCCGGGCATGGAATGAAAAGCAGTGAGAGCTTTTCACATGCACCAAGCAAAGAGCAGTTACAGTCCCCTGGTTCAGTTGCCAGCACTGGACCTCCAGCGCAAGCCCATGAGGTGATGCTCAGCCCCCAGTAGGTCCAAAGGAGGGCTGGTGTTCATTTCTGCTGGCTGGCTTCTTTTCTTACGTGAGTAGAGGTCCATCATTAAAGCCTCTTCAGGGGGACCAATGGAAGATGAAACAGGAATGTCTTGAGGGGAAGCCTTTTACCTTTCCCCTTGCAGCAGAGAAGAGTGGAGGAGCAGTTAGGAGAACCTGTCCTATGTCTGTCTGTACTGTTAGAGGCATTTCTGGTCCCCTGACCTGGTGGTGCAGACGGGCTGTGATTGCACCTCACAGAGCTTGCGGTGACCCCTGACGCAGCACAAGACCAGACATCGCCTGTGTTGCCTACCCAGGATCCACCATGCATGGGCTCACCTCCCCTGGAAGGAGCCACGTTCACGATGCCCAGGCAGCCTTTGCCCAGCGCTGCTGCGGTGATGCGTCGCTCACCGCTGCTGTGTTTGCTGCTTCAGTTTGTCAGATGGCCTTTTGGTGTTGTCTCTGGCTCGTCTGTCAGTGTGCTGTGTTCTCTCAAATGGGACCAGGCAAAGGGCTAATCCCTAGGGGAGCGTTATATTAGATATTACATTTTCCAGATGTTTGGGCTTAGACAAGCAGGCCAGGCTTGGAAATGTGGACTGTCGGTTCAGGCCACGTTAGCCAAGGAGGTTGCCCTTGCAGTTGTTTACCAGTGCTGGAGAGGGGATGCCGAACCTGGTACCCACCATGGGCCCCAGCTGGGACAGAAACCTATGAGACACAGTAGGGAGTACAGAACCTGAAGGGCCAAGTTCAAGGCTTGTGGCAGGGAACTAGCAGGGGAAGAGGACTGCCAGTACTTGCTGGGGTCTTGCCATTCCCAGCTTTCCCTGGTGGGCACCAGTTCAGGTCAGACACTCATCATGGCCGCATCTGGAGCAGTGGTCCTGCTGGACCGCTCCAGGCAGCCCCATGCTGGTCTGCACTGGCCAGTCTTTGTGCATCTGGGAGGCATCCCAGGAGGCTCCTGCCTCGGCACTGGCTGCTGTTGGGCAGCCGTTCTTCAACCATTTGGTAGAAAGCAGCATTGCTTGGTGGTACAGGAATACCTAGGGAAGTAGAGGATCATGAGCAGGAAGGCAGGCTTTGAATCTGGTCCAACCCCAGATTATTACTCCTGAGGCAGGATGTTGCGATTTTCGGTTTTTTTCCTTAGCAATGGCCTAGAATAACAAGAGGCCTGCTCAGTTGTTTGAGAGAGTTTTATTTTCATAACTCAGTGCAAGAGGTGTGGTGGTTGCTTTGGTATGTCTTTCGGGCACGGCACAAGGGTGTGTGTGGTGAGATAGCACTGACGCATTGTGCAGGGCATAGCAAGCCAGGTTTGGCACAGCAATGTCCATGATGCCTAACTTCTTTTGGAGCAACTTGTCCCCCAGCTTGCCCTGAAGGTTCTACGTGGTTCATTAGGTCCAGATTACAGCTTAGCAGCAAATGGATTTACATGTCTGTGTACAATCAGGAGAGCTCGGAAACTCTGTAGGTGCAGCTAGAGAATAATTATAACCATTTCCTTTCTCTGATACATGTCCCCTCTCATTTGCACTCCTCTGCTGAGAGGAGAGCCCTTTCCTCTGGACCTGGAGAATGCTGCTGAGTTGGCTTCTCTGCAACACAGCCTGGGGCACATCCCTAGATCCTACAGAGCCTTCTCTTTCCCGTGCCGCAAGCTGGACGTGAGGCAGTGCTTCATTTTCAGCAGAGGGAAGGAGTAGCAGAAACTCAGCAGGCTGTCACAAGAGAAAACAGCTCAGTTTCTATAGTTTAAACTAAATCAGGACCAAAGCACTATATTGCCGTACTAATGACATGCAGTTAACCGGCAATCATGCATCTTTTATACTTATGTTCAAGCTGGCTCCTTTTTTTTTTCCAAGTCTCCCTAATTTCCCCGGTTACTGTTTAATCTGTCTGATGGATGGTTGCGCCTTCTTTAACAGAAGCCGTTTGGAGCAAATGCCCAGTTATGTGGATTTGCTCCAAGCACATGTGGGTGCACACACAGTTTGTACTCATGTTCTTCTCTTAGCAGGCGCTGTTATCCACACCGTTTACTAAGGGTGGGCTCCACAAGCACCCCTGTGCTGCCCAAACAGTTACTGCCCTCAGTGAATAGCAGAGATAATTTTTACAGTATTTTCTAGGTGGTCCTCTCCAGCCCGCACGGTTCTGACTGCAGCAGTGGGACGTGAGGCTGCATCTCAGCAGTGAAGGTGCAAATGGCTGAAGATCTCTGTCTTCAAGGGGGACACATGCACTAGGCTTTAACTACCGTGGTATTGGAGGGTGCTAACATCAATAAGGCATAATTTAATTAAAAACTGCCATCAGATCATCAGCTTCTGAATGTGATTTTTGCTAAAGACACCGTGTGATTTTCTAATCACAAACCAGATAGGTATACTACAATCCGAGAGGTTAGGATGTCTTTGGTAGTGTTTGGTATTTCAATCACTTTTGAGAGAGGAGCAGGCAGTACTGAGATATTGGCATGTCAGGAATTACTGAAGAACAGAAGCAGATGAGAAAATGATCTCCTGTTTTTCCATAAAGACCATTGGAGGTATTATACGTAGAAAAAAAGTCAGGCAGATAATTTGGTGGCCAAAAGAAAGTTCACTTTTGATTTCTGTAACCTGTTATTCTCCAAACAGATATAATAATACGCTTGAAAGAAAGTTATGGTAGTTTGGCAGTCCTCCCATAAGGTTGGGTAATATGATTAATTCTTTGTGGTTTGTAAGACTCACATTAGAAAGTTAGCTCTTAAATGTTAACTTTGCCAGTGAAATTCCCTCCAGGCAAAGACCCCATGTCTCCCTTGAGCTGTACCGTGGGAATGGGCCCAGTGCAATTGTGGGTGGTGTTAACACCATCGTATTCCCAACGATGACACGTTCTCAAGGACATAACCATTTACTCACTATGTTTTGGACACTGTAGCTACAGCTCAGCTGAGGGAAAGGGTTTTGCGGCAAGTCCACTTATCAGCTGATGCAATTCCACTGACATCCAAATGTAATCTCCTATGTAAAACATAAAGCTGAGAATATCTGAATTTGAACTGCCATGTCTGGGAAGACAGGATGTTCTTGCATGTTTTGAAATTTGGGGGAATTTTCTTATCCTTGCCTAATACACTTTTTTCCAATTTTTTTAAACCTCTCCTTGATATTTTATGGCTGCCAGTGAATTAACAATTAACTAAAGTAACCAGAATAAAAACAATATTGCTTGTGGTGTGAGCATCAATTGAAATTAAGGAGTGAGTATAAAATGACTTACTGTTTTTCCTCACATCTAAAGCTGGCACAGGAGGATGTAGTAAGGTCTTTTCATTTCAGATGGGCGCTATTACAGTTGCACTGCAAATTTTTGGGTTTAATGTCTCACTGATTTAGCCATAAGCGGTTTTTGCACTTTCGTCTTCAGGTTAGTGTAATTCCAGTGCACTGTAGTGGGGTTCTCCATAGCACATGGGTTGTGCACCCAGCTCTGCGCATCTCAGCTAGGGGATGGGTGGCATTCTTTGCTTGCAAAATGTTCGGACTGGTCAGGCAGTCGTGCTGCCAAGAGCCGGTTCTTTTGAATGAGAAGCAGAAACTCAAAACATTGTGTTCCCAGACTGTTACAAACATCAGGTGAACTGCAATAGCATTGCTCACGGGTTCAGGGTAAACCATTTTAAATGCAAAACGTAAGCGTGGAGTTGGTTTCTACCTCTCAGCGAAGAGGCTGTCACCCTTGGTGACTGTCTCAGCATGTCCTCCGAATTAGTGATACTTTTGATACAGCCAGTGTTGGATGCTCTACAAATGAAGATAAGATATGTGGGTGGATTTCTCAGCCTCTCCCTAGCCCCTGGGGTAAAGCTAGGCTAAAGGGGAGCTAGAAAAGTCTGTGAGCTAGGGTTTTACACTGGAAATGCTGGTCTGTCACAGCGGTCGCGTTCATCTGAACGCACAGGAGGAGCTGCAGCCGTATACCACCACTGTCACAGGGTCTCGGCGGAATCCAGATGAAACGGGAAGGGCTGAGGGTAGACTTTGGTGCAAATGGCAGAGGACAGTCGGGGTGTCCCTGCTTAGGGTGCTAGCACCCATCTCTGGCTTCCCGCTGCTCCTTGTCTTCCCAGTATGCTGTGGTTAGGAAGGCTATGGCACAGGCCAGGGGGTCCTTTGCCTGTGGGGGTGCCCCTGAGCAAAGGAAGGGGGCTCCGTGCACACTGACTGGATCTGCTTGATCTCTCCATCTCCCAGAGCTGTTAAACAGCCTCCTTAAATGGCTTTTGCCATCAGTAAAATAAGGAGTTTGTACTGTTCCTCACTTCTGCTCCTGTGTGGTGGCCCATTTCAGATAAGTATTCTTCTTTAGCCTAGCTGGAAGCTGGTGATGTGCATAGAATTTGTAATCCAGTATCTATGTCTGTTTTAATTTCAGAAAACTAACGTATCCACTGTGATTCATCCTCCAGCTCATCTGTTGTCCCGTTCTCGGGATAGCAAAGTTGTGGAAGGGGAGTCTGACCATTTGCATTAATCCCTCTGCCCTGCAATACCCCCCTGGAGAGTCAGGTCCTAGAGCCTCAAACAAGAGCTGCTGCTTTTGTGCCAGATGCTTTGCAGGAAGCTGGCTAACATATGATTTTCTTTACAAGCTGGGAGGCTGTTGACCCTGCAAACTGACATTGGGCAGCTGATTTGCAGATATAACCGAATACCCTGTTCCTGATTTTCTGCTTGGTAGCAGCAGTGTCCCTGCGAGCAGAGACGATAAGGGGAAATCTTTGATTATAGAAATGGCAACCTGCTAATGACTTCCATTCCTGCTTTCTCTCCTCTCAGAACATCCCCACCTTGGGAAGCGTAGCAATAACCATGGCGCTCCACAACTGTGATGAGGTGGCGGTAGCTGGGTTTGGCTATGACATGAGTTCACCCAATGCACCACTGCACTACTATGAGAACATCAAGATGTCTGCCATCAAAGAGGTAGGGAGCTCCTGCCGAGCACATCTTCCTCCCCAGCCCGCCGACCGCCCCGACTCCAGAGCCTGACTGGGATGGTGATGTCAACTTACAGCTTTCCTGTATGGGTCAAAACACAGCTCCACCCATGCATTTGCCTGTAAAATTCTAGACATTCTCCCAAGCGCAATATGTGTTAAAAACGGTTGTTTCTGCTGGGAAAAGTTCTCTGGAATGTGTATATAATGTGATTCCTTCTTCGAGCAGCAGGGAAAAGATTCACATAAATGTTAATTTGAGTAGGGTGAAAAGGAGCAATTCTGCTCTGGGGTTGAAAAGATGTAGCTTCCTCCTGCTTTTTGATCCATGGTATTGCTCTCTAATCCATAGGCTTCTTTTGCTAGATGATCCCCTCCTCAGCCCCTGTGAAATGTGGGGGAGGTGAGATTAGCCCGTGCACGTTAGCTCTCAGCTGACTGTTCAGCAGCAGTTAGCTAGTGTAAACACATCACGGCTCCATGGAGAGTGCTCTTTAAAGCCAGATCTACACTAGAAACATTTTCTGGTACTATCACAGTGAGATGAACAGCATTTTTAGAGGAACAAAAGCCCTCATGTTGGTATAATGCAGCAGTATAAAGGTGCTCTTTCAGGTTTGTCCATTTGCTGGACCAAACTAGAGCAAACTTGGACACTGGTCAAAGCTTCTATAGCGGGAAGGTTTGCTGCTTTTTTGGTAGAGCTCAATCTTTCCCAGCACAGATGTGGCCCAGGTCTTTCTAAGATTGCTTCCCTCTCTTCATTGGCTCCTAAGTAGGAAAGGATTGGATTGGAGTAGGATTGGCTCCATCCTACTCCACGTTGTGAAAAGTTGTATTGTTCACGGACAGTAACGTTCTCCTGGCACTTGGCATTTGTTCACCTCAAGCACTTTGCCATTGATCCAGGCCAGGAGGGAAGCTGGGAAGTTGTGTATTTCCAAATCTCGAGATTGTATCTGTCTTGGGACTCTCACAGGCTGCAGGCTGCATGACCCTAGGCAGACTCAGAGGAATTAGAAATCAGTGATTAGTCAACTTGAAAAATGAGAGGAGCATGTCTAATTATCAGAGTAATGAAGCTTTGGAAAAACCTCTGAGCAGAGGCCAAGAAAACAAACTGAGTTTGGGAAAAGACTGTGAGGAGGTTCCCCGTATATCAAGGGCCTGGACATTTTAGATACCTAAGGTGCCCTGAGGTACCTTCTGGGCCTGTGGAGGTAGCGAGAAAGTCTGCCTTGCTCAGTGGAATAACCATGGATTTAATCTGTCGTGGCTGGGAAAGTGAGTGCCCATTTACAGAATTTAAGGGGTACGTCCAGAGAGGAAAACTGAATCGAGTCACTAGGTACAGAGGTGGTGTCTGGCTTGTGAAATCCCTGGATGGAAAATAGCTGAGGAATATTGTTCTTGCATTAGTAGAGAAGGTATCGCCATTGGCTTGCCCAGTTCTGATTTCCCTGGGCGTCTGCTTTTAACTGCTGTCTGAGACAGGACTCTGGGCTGCCCAGGCCCAGGTCTGAGTCAGTGCAGCTTCCAGCAAAGACACGACTACACCGGAGTGAAAATGGATGCAGATGCCTGGCTCCAGCAGTGGGTACAGAGACTGTTCATGAAAGTTTCAGAAAAAGCTTTTGTCTCTCGTGCCACTGTGTCCACTCTGGTGAATCGGCTGCCTTTGGTGGAGAATCGCTCTTGCTCGGTTGTTCATCCTGCCCCATAAGGATGTAAGTCCCAGGTCTGCTCTTGGACATGGGGACACTCACAGTGGGTGTCCTGTGCCAAGCCTGTTTTGCAACCTAGTAGGTGTCTTTGACCTCAAGAACACCTACACAGGAGCTGACAAGAATGAAGTCTTCTTGCTCTTGATCCTTACGTGATTCAATGGGAAAAGCTGGCAAAAAGAGACGGATGGCAGAGTCTCTGGTTGAAGTCACCAGTCCAGATCACTTGGATCTTTGATGCTGGAGGCCAGCACCCTGAGCGGGATGCAGAAGGCAATGGAAGGCAGGAGAGAATCACTCTTGAACACCATATGTGGTCTCAAGAATGAACTTTGCGTGGCACAGGGCAGCAGATGAGGATGTGAAATGCAACCAGTAGGATCTCCTAGAGAGACCAGTTGGTGCCTGGTTTGTCAGTCCTCTGCTGTCTGGAAGCTGTCAGTCATCATGTCCAGGATGTTCTGTACGGAGGTGAGGGAGCGTTGAAAGGTTCTGGTGAAGCTTCACTAATTCAGATGTCAGTGGATTTGTTTCTGCAGCCGGGGTTGTTGATGGGAGCTCTGAAGGCCAGCGGAGCTGGTTCTAGGAGGAAGGTTCCTGTTCCACTTGAAGGCTGGTTATCTGATATGTGTCTGCCCATCTAATCCGCACATCCTTACCCACAGCCTCGTCTTACATTTCACTGCCCTGGTACAAGAAAAGCCATCTGTTCCCAAGTATCAATAATTAATGCTCCTCCTGCCTCTGTCCCTCCCAATATGACAAATTGTTTGTGATATTGTGGAATGTGAAAAGCAGAGAGAGGATTGCATTTCTTTCTTTCCCATTTAATATTAATGGTAGCTGGTAACTGTTAGTCACCTGAGGGTGAAGTTGAAAGGTGAAGGGCATGATAGTTGGGTTGTGTCTTCTGCAGTTGCCCTCAAAGAACACGCAAATGGAGATTTGCCCCAGTCTAGACTGGAAGCACCCTACACGCTCCGCTTGAAGAGAGACCTACATGTCATTTGCAAATTGGGAGGCTGCCCTGCATTAGCACCTTGTGCCCAACATTACCCTTGGCATTAGTGAAAGAAGACTGATCCACAGCCAAGCCAAGCTCCACCAAGGTTTTTGTCTGTTCTTTCTGCTCTGACACACAAAGGCCCAACAGCATTTTCCTCAGTGTTGCTTTGGACCACCAGGATTGTGTCCAGGTCTAATTCTTCCTGGTCCTCTACACCTCAGCCTCAAAAGGAGCCGCTAAAGCAGGCTGTGCCTTGAAATTATGCAAGTATCATCTTTGTCCTCTGTCTGTCCTGCAGACCCATGCAGGCTGCAGTACTTGTTCCTGGGTAGGGGAGCGGAAAAGGTTTAATGTAGCAACATCACAGCACTGAAACAATTGCCACCGGATGCAGCTGTTCCACCATAGCTAACATCTCAGGCAGGAGCCCCTGCAGTTTGGCCAGGCTTTGGTGAGACAGAACCTCTATTTCTGAAGTTCGAATCTTTTCCCTGACTGCTGGGCTCCTCCAGACCGGATGACCAAAAATCTTCAGCGTTTAAGCCTGGAGAGCAGCTGTAGGGAAGCACTCCAGCTCCACCCTGAAACCATCACTGTCTTTACAGAGAAAATGTAAACACCAGCAGCGTCCTGGGTCTGGAGGTGCCACACGTGTGTGTGTGGCTCGTGGGAGCCTCCCTGGAAACATCCATTGGGCCCCTTCCCTTGCCTGGTGTCCACAGAGGAAACGGGCCTGCCCGTGAGCATGTGTCCTCTCGGCAAGGTGTGTCACTGATTTACACTTGAGGGCTGCTTGACATCTCTCTGGACACCCTTGAAACCCCGTGACTCATCTCTGAGGAATTTGTTCTGATTACATAAAAAAAGCCAGCAGAATGCGCTCACTTGCTCACAGCTGGGCGGAGATGCCTCTCCCATGCCAAGACTGAGGTGATAAAATCTCTGTGGAAATGAATGTGATTTTTTTTCCTGTGCTCTTTGGGGCTAGCGGCTGAATTTCCAGGAGGCAAAACAGGCAACTGGATTGTATATTTTTGGTTAGTCTTTGCTTTCCCTGCAGGGGTAAGAGCCCTCAAGGTCCAAGATTGTGCTGCAATTGCTACCACAGGAGGCAGCTGCCTCCACTGCCTCTTCCCGAGGGCTGGGCAGGTGTTTTCTGCCCCAGAGGAAAAGGCTCTGCCAGGAGCCAGATGCTCTTGGACCTTCATTGGTGTTACCAGTCACGGGGAGGTATATATGGTCTTGGGACCCTGGTCAGTAGTATGGCTGCAAAACACACATGGATTCTCCTGTGCTTGTGAATGCTCACAGGGGTAAATTTCTCTGGTTTAGTCCTGGGTGGGTTCCTTACCCTCTGTCCTGGGTAGCTCAGCCTGGTCCAGACAGGGTATATCCAGGCAGACGTCATGGAGAAGACCCTTTTTCTGTTCAGAAGCTTGCTCTGGAGAGCTGGAAGCACACTGGTGCAGTGCTTTCAGTTTCAGGCTGTGAGCTGGAAGATCAGTGCTTGCGGTGCAAAACTGCCGCTCAGCCCCGCTGCCCGGCACCTTCTCTCCTCGTCTCTCCTCTTCTCCCACTGTGGCCAGGGGTGCAGAGTCCCCAGCTGGCACTTCAGCAGGGGTTTTCTGGGCAGTATGAAGACACTCTGCTGTTCTCTGGTCTGTTACTGGGAGACCCCTGCCCAATAGACCCCGTGCTGTTGTATAAATTCTCACAGGTGATTTTTCAGCTCTGATCCTGTCTCTCTAAGTTACAAAATGCAGAATGTCCAAGTGTGTCATCTCCCTTCAGTTACTATTTTCCCTATTCCCAATAACTTTGCAACAGCTTTCGACCCTTGCCTGCTTCCGTGAATGCTGTACAGAAAATGGTTGAGTCTTTGCCAAGGTGTCTGCTCACTTGTTTCTGTTTTCATGGCAATGAGCCCATCGGAGCTAAATTTTTATATAGTTTATTAGATTTTTATTTCTTGCTTAGGTCCTGTAATGCTTCCTGCCCAAGCTCTCCATAAAAATGTATTTTTATCACAAGTCACTGTCTTCTATTAATGTAGAAGTGTCAGATCCACTGGGAACATAGCGAAGGAAACATGGAAATGTTTCCATGAGGTGAGGAAAAAGGGAATAATTCTAAACTACAGTGAAGGCTTTTCCGGATAAAAAAATATGAATGAACCTGCCTATAAGGATTACAATAGACCTTCATTGCTAATGGCAAAACAGGCTAGTGTTTCAGGCAGAAATTATTTCAGGATGGGAAAGTGACAGTGTTTAGAACAGTAAAAACATATCCGTAAGGAGTTGATGAAACAGAGAGTAGGAGGCCGTGCTAATTCATGGGAACGAAGCACAAGACTTGCTCCCAGCATCGCTCCTCTGTGTGCTCTGCCCCGAGCCTGGCAGCACGCAGCCTTCCCCGACCTCGTGAGCCAGAGGTGAGCTTCAGTCTCCTCTTTTCTTGCAGGAGCAAGAACGTGAGCAAGGAGTCACCTTGGATGCCAGGCAGGGAGCACCCCGAGCTGTCTTCTCAGCAGCTGGCTGCAGACTGCCTCACATATTTGCAGCTGGTAAAAATGGATAACACGTGGTTAAAAGCCACCCTTATCCATCCAGAGGCCATCTGCAGCACTTGTGTCGCGCGGTGGAGCTGCTGACTGGTCTCCTTTTCACTGTAGAAGCAGATCAAGCGCCAACGCCGATGCTGTCGGAGGTGTCAGCTCCTTTGATACAGCTGGGCCCGGCACTTCAGTGACTCGCTGCCTGACCCGAGGGGGAGGTGGCGCGACTGCCTTTGATGGCTTCTTTCTGATCATTGGCTCCACTTCCCCAGCAGGTCTTTGTGGGATGCTGGAGGACACCATCTTGTAACACTTCTTATTCAGCCTGTGTGAGGGTTGTCACAAGGGCCAGGGGAGGTGGCCTGCAGCACGCAGTGACACACAGCTTTGTCTCTGTCTCTCCCCGCCAGCAGCTACCTCTCAGAATAATCCGCAAACATCAAGTTTGGAGTCTCGGCCCATAAAGGCACAAACAATAGTGCTTTATCATCATCTGGGCTCTCTCTGTGAAGCCGTCCTTTGCATTTTAAATCACCGCAAGTTGCTTAGGAGGGGGTGGTTGGGCTGCTTCAGGCCTCCAAGTACCTTAAAGTTTGCGGTAGCCAACAAGAAGAACAAAACTCCTTTGAAAGCCAGGCAGATGTCTAGCCTGGTGATTTATAGACTGAAAACACAGCTATTCGAGCCTGGCTGATGAATTGCGATTGGAGTACAAGGAATGGTGCAGACTGAAATGGAGGTCAGCTTTGGAGGGGGAGGTTAGGGGCTGGGGCAGGGGGACCTCTGAAAGGGCAGTGCTTTTTCTCGGGGCCGGCAGTGATGACTGATGAGGTTTATACATTTTTGTCTTTGTTTAAAAGCCACCTGTTTGACAGCGTTTTGGCTGAATGAAGGCCTCACATGCTGTTCCTGTGCATAAGAACTGTGTGTCTATGTAATAGAAATCTGGAAAAGATTGATGGAATAGCAGCCACGACCAGAGCCCAGGTATTGCCTTGTTCAGTAGAACAGAAGTATGGTAACACTCGTGGGGTATCACCGTGCACTAATAACAGCAAGAAAGGTAAGGCTGTAGGATGGACAAAAACAGAATTAAGGTTTGGACAAGACCTCTGTAGGAAAAGACAGTAAAAGATGCACAGGGCTGTGCTAGAGCCCAGCTGCTGACCTCACTGTTGAACGCAGACCTCTGTAGGGGTGCTGGGTACCACCAGAAATCGCACTTTCACCGATATACGTTAGCAGCCAGTATTACTGTCAAGGGGTGAGCCCAGGTATTGCGAGATACATTAGCTAGGACAGCTCTTCTCACCAACCATGAGGGCACAACAAGAGCTGATGGTCTTTCCGAGCCATTTTTAGCAGGCATGAAGACCTTGCAGAGGGACGTTTTGGGAAATAGCCTTTGATCAAGTGCCTTCACGGTTAAATTAAATGGAAAGGCAACAGAAGGGATGTTATGACTCAGATTTTGCTTCCAAAAGGAGGGAGCTTGATAAGCAGGGCTGTATCAGACTGCAGGGTGGCACTCAGCAGCGCTGGCGGGGTGATTAGTGGAACTGGGGCACGTGTTTAGACCTCTCTGAATTTAGGCCTAGCCTAGGAGAACAGGCTACCAAAAGCAGATGCACTGAAGAGCTTGTGGACTCACTGTAGACTTGATTTTTTGGGGGGTTTTTTTTTTGGTCAAAAGTGCAAAAATTATCTGCAATTCATTTTTCAGCCAGGGGGGAACTGGCAGGAAAAGGCTGTAGACATAACTTCATAACAACAGTTAGAAATAACAGAGGAGTGGGAGCATCAGGCAGTGAGGAGACTTCACCCTGATGGCTGGAAGGGACAAGCATAAAGTGGAAACTGGCAAAAGTCAAGCTGAATTAGATCTTGCAAAGGAAAATAAACAAACACTGGACAGTCCCACTGACTAACAAATAACATGTAAACAAGGAAAGAATTACCAGGGCTGTGGTATCCAAGGAGGTGAAGGAAGCAGAAGGCGTAGGGATTAAATAGCCAAAGTGGAAACCACATAAATGAATATATTACCTCCATAAGGGCAATACGATGAACGTGAGGGAAAGGGTGGCTCACGGTGAGAAGTTCATCGAAATAGAAAATGACGGGGTCAGCAGTGAAAGGCAAAAGCTGTGGAAGCTAATGCACTAGGTGTAAGAGCCTGAGAGATCTCTGCTCCAACCACTGCGCTGTTGAGCCAATTAAGCTGCAAGTCCAGAGGAAAAAGTCCTCAATAAATCTATCAGGTTACACGTGGTTCCACAGGATTAGATTGTACTGGACATAATACCGCTTTTTCCTTTCTTTTTTGGGGGGATGGGAGTGAGGCAAGGAAAATAATCCTGTGAAATTCAGACCTCTTAATCTGACCTCAGAGGTACTATTCAGACCTTCAGAGCAGAGTTTAAATGAAAGAATAATTAAATCCTGAAAGCAAACACAACATGGATTTGCCAAAGGCAGGTGACAAAAACTAATTTAATATCTTTATTTGATTAAAAAAAAAAAATCATTCTGAGGACAGAGGAAGTGTAGTAGCTTAGTCTGTCTGAAGTTCAGTTAAGCATGCGACATTGTGCCGTGTGAGATATTATTAGTTAAGCTTCAGAAGCCACGGTTTGGTGCAACACCTGTATGTGAATAGTCTCTCTAAAGGAGAACACAAAGAGCAGCACTGAATGGATGGCTGGGAGTTCCCCCGCAGGAGGTCATGTTTAGTGTTTGCTTTAATGATTTTTGGCACAGAAGGCAATGGTGTGCAAGTGGAATTTGTGATGAGACAAAACCAGGTGTGGTCAATACAGGGGAGGATCAAAATACCATCCAGGAAGACCATGAGCACCTTCAGAACAGGAGTAAACTGGGTGGCATGAAACCTAAGAGTATGAATGGAAGGTCATACTGTTTGGGGCAGTACCAGAAATTTTGACTCTAAGCTGGGGTAGCATTATTTGGCAATGGCAGAGGAGGAAAGTGCTTAGATAGGTACAAATAAATCACAGGATAATTCAAGTGTTACTGTGAAAAAAAGGCGAATACAGCTCTGGAAAGATTAGAGGAAATGACTTCTTACAGAGAGAGAGAGAAGTGCCTCTGCATGAGGCAATGGTGAGCCTTTTTTCTGGTTCATGAGAAGTAAATTTGGGGTAAATAGGGACAGAGGGAGCTACTGTTTTGCTAGAAGACATGGCTTGTTTAGCTTGGTAAAATGAAGACTGAGAAGAGATATAGTTGCGCTCTCTGTATGTGTCAAGAATAAGCAGGAGCTAAAAGAGTTGTTTAAAATTTCAAGTTGGCGTAAGAATGACTGGGCTTAAAGCAGCTGTGAGTAAATCTCCTAAACATGAGAAGAGGAGGGTACCCAGCCCTCTCTGTTGTTTCAGTACGTGTGACTCCTGGGGAATGGAGGTGGGACGGGGTGGTCTGCAGTGCTGCCACGTCCCGGCGGATGGACTGAGAGAGGAGGGGGCAATGGGTCCCGAAGGAGGCAGGGCACTGGTGTCACGGGAGGTGAAACTGCCATAAAACACCCAGTGTGCGTGGTCACCATCCCGGGACCAGAGCAAGGGTTGCGGGCAAGGCAGAATCACGAAAAATAAGCAGCTCTAGAGGTAAGGCAGTGAAGGTTAAAGGTAGAGATAAATTGGCACCAGTGGAAACTGGAAACCGACCAGTAAAGTAACACTTCTTCCTGCTGCTGTGGTTTCTGTGCAGGCTTTTTGGGAGAAATGCTGTTGACTTGCAGAAATACGGAGGATGTAACAGAACTGAGAAACCTCCTGCTTTACAACGTGCTGTTTTTCTTGAATGCATTCCTCATTGACTTCACTCTCTCTGATGTAATTTTCCTGTATTTTAAGATATTGCAATGTACTTGATAAGTCTAATGTGCTCTGAAGCTGAGGCATTCCCAGATTGTAACTGATTACAGATGGGGAGCTTACCTTCCTCCTGGGTTGGTCTCTGAAACAGTTTCTTAGTCTTAAAATATTCTACTCGGCTTCTCTTGAAGGGACAGAGGAAGTTTTGTGCTTCCTCATGGAGCTGTCAAGAAAAAAGGGACAGGTGGTGTGGGGCTGCGGCATTTGCATATCCCTGAAAGGTGGCTTTAACTGATGATAAATTTTGATCTAATAACTGTGACCAAACGATCAGACACCAGACCCACTGCCACCTCTCTGGGATGGACAGCCATAACAGTGCATCTGCTTGCAGAGCCACTCTCCTCCTGCTGTTTCTCTCTGCACTGAAAAGAGCAAACATCTACTAATCACAGAGAGAACTGAAGCAAAGGAGATCCCAGTCTGATCCCTAAACAGCAAGAAGGGCTCTGGAGCCTCCTGGGACGTCCCTGGTGGAGCTCCCAAGAAGTTCATTACTCCCGTTATAGGCTCAGACAAGCAGCCCGTTTGTTTGCACAAGTGGAAACAAACGGTTGGACTCAATGATCTAAAGGATCTTTCTATGATTCTAGGATGTACCAGCCGCCTGCTCGATGCAAGTGGCCGAGAGGAGAGAGCGCAGAGCTAGTCTGCCAGGTTGCAGGAGCAGCGGTGGTGGTAACGTGCAGAGACGTGAATGCTCTGTGCTGCTCTGTCACTGTCTGGAGGTGCAGACTCACAAGAGAAAAGCTGGAGTTTTCTGCTTGTGATGCTGAAGTGTAGCTTCAGGACTTGGGGCTGGAGGTTTGTGAACGTGAACAATCCCACGTACAGGAATAGGAAATGAGGCAGTAACGGCTCGGTGTGCACGGGAGGAGAGGGACAAAGCAGTCAGAAGGGACAGAGAGCATCTTAACAGCGCAGACAAAGCACATCCAGCATCCGAGGGCAGGAAAAGCCTTCTTTGCAGTAGTAGCAGGAATAAACCACCGGCGTTGCAGCTGCTTCATGTAATCATCCTCCAGGCGTGGATTCTGCTCACAGTCCTCTGCTTAAAATGTCAAAACGAGCCCTCTGACAGCACAGTCGTGTCTGTGAGGACACAGGTGACCAGAGCATTGCCTGTTTCTTATTATCCTGCTGCAGCTCAGGACACTGTGTCAGATGAAAGATTTCCAGGACAACTTGCCTGCAAGCTTAGTTACACAGAGCACCTCGGCTTACCCAGTGAAGGGTGGCAAAAAAGAACTTCCCCTTGCAACGGACATAATGTGGTGCTGGCCACAAAGCAAACCTGAGCCTGCCAAGACCTGGCTTTTCATGAGACCCTGCAGCTGGCTCAGAGCCCTCCCGCCTGCTGGTGGTGTGTGCTACTCAGGGTGCTATATTAGGGTGTATACACCCAAAAACCTGCTGAGTTTTAGGGTGTATTTTGTTGCCTTTCCCCTGTCGGGGCAATGGGAGGAAAGTGCCTGCCTCTCTGGCAGTTTTGAGAAATCTGCTCTGTCTCTCCTCCCCACTGCGGCCGCTAGTGCTGGAATGCAGCTTCCTTCGCCTGATTAGCTCTGTCTGTCAGTGGGGTGAGTCCCTCTCCTGTAATTAGTAACCGGAGCTGGTGTTGAAGACATGCCTCATCCTTCCTGCCCGCGTGGCTGTCGGGCGCAGGGGGAGCAGCACCGCACCAAGCACCCTGCGAGTGCTCTTCGGGGGTGGACGAAAGCCCGTCCACACCAGGGAATCCTCTTCCTCTGTGGTCTTACATTCAACCACAAAACATTTGAGAGTACTGCTGCGGACACCACTAAGATGCATGGATCAAGTGGGAGGCTGAATTCTCTTACATGTGGCTTTCTGCTTGGAAAGAGGAGTTTGTGGCAGTGCCCAGGGTGTAGAGGAGCCTGGATGCAGAACAGCCAGAGGTTTATAGGTCTTGCCAGCAGCCTTGCAGTCAGTGCTGGAGCCAGACCTAGCCGTAACGTGAGAGACTGCAATTGTATCCCCCAAAGTTTTATTATCCACCTCCTGTACTTAAATTCCTGCTCCACTTGTACCTTTCACACAAGCAGATTTCCCCGTGCCATCAGATAAGGCCCTTGCATGTGGCCTGAGGTGACGTTTTAGGTGGTGTGAGTTTGCCTAGAAGTGGCTGCCTCCCCAGTTACCGTCTGTACCAAGGGACGCAAGCAGGTTGTCATGGGTGAAACCAGTTGGCTTCTTTTATGTTTGATGAGGCTGAAGGATGTGAAGGAGGGATCAGCTTGTGCTATGACGTATCAGGCACATCAGGCTCCCTGGTGCTCCAGATAGGCTTTGAACAAGAAGCCCAGCCAGATGTAAGTGGATGCATGGAGACGAGTGTTCCCAGCATGGCCCCTGTGCCAGCAGACAGCTGCTCACTGCCTCTTGGCAGGAGCACACACGCACACTTGGCCGCCTCTGCCGGTGCCGCACATTCCTAGCAAGGGGCTGTGCTGGCAGAAGAGATGCTGCTGCATGGTGGGGGCCAAGCCCAGGCCCCCCAGCTGATATGCCACATGTGGGACTGTTTCCAGCACGTTGCAGGATCCTGGCTGAACTGCTCTGAGTGACAGACAGGCACACACAGCCCTGCTCCCTCTGCTCTGCACCACCACCGCTCCCACTGCTGCTTGCTGAAATTCATGTGTTTTTTCCTTTTACGAGTCAGCTTTCTTTCCAGTGCCAGTTTTCAGTTTCTGCTTTTACGCTAGCAGAAGCCAAGCACTGAGTTGTTTCTCGACAGCAGCTTTGCAGTTTAGAGATGGAGTCTTCTGCGTTTTCAGAGTGCCAAAGAGCACCAGCACAGTTTACCACATGTGGCCCCGTTGTTCCCAATGCTGATGCACCCTTTGCAGCATTCAGGTAACAGTGTCAATGGAAGCAGAAGTCAAAGTCTTCTTTTGAACACAGGTTACAAGATAAGACCTGCCTGAACTTTCCTTAGCAGCTTTAACTGTTGGCATTCCTGTGCTCTGAGGGGATGGAAGTGTCTTGTAAACGCACAGTAGCAGCAAGAGAGGTATTTCCAAAATATGTTGGAGATCTAAAGAGGGACCTTCGGTCCCTTGGACCTCTTGGTAGCAGGCTGCACACCATGACCGGGGCTGTCAGTGACACACAGCAGTCATGGTTGAGAGCTGCTCGTCCTGGACAGGATGGGATGGGACAGGACAAGCAGCGGATGACAGTGGATCCATATGCACATTGTGCATGATGGATACAACCAGTGCTTTACGGGCACATGCCCATGGTTTTGCGGTGGGTAAACTGAGTTTAGATACCTATGACAAAGTGCCTTCAGAGGGCTCGTTGAGGTGGCGCTTTGTTGGTTTGAGGCCATTTTAGGGAGGCTCCTGTAGAGCGATTTTATCAGGGTCCTGATCGTATTTAGAGCTCAGATTACCTGCTGGCCAGAGCACTGTGCTGGAGACCTGGATCCATTTACTGGGATTCTTGTCCTGTTGGGGAGATTTTGAGGAAAGTTGCTTTTCCCTGCTCTGCCTTGGTCTCCGCCGGGGACAAACCACTTACTGCTTTCATTAAGTGCTTTAATAGTACCAGCACAGGGGGGTGATGGCAGATGCTGTGACATGGCTAAAGCCTGGGTGGGCTGACACCAGCTATAGCAATTATTGCTCTGAAATGCCTGGCTGGGAGATGTGACCATTTGACCCTTCGCATTGTATTTGTGTAACCTTTAGCATGTGATTTCCTCTTGGTAGGGCTAGCGGAGGCAAGAGACAGCCTTGGTGGGGCTTGGTCTTGGGGCTTTTCAGCTGTGTGCACCCCCAGAGACCTCCCTTAGCGGGGGGCTATATGTGGGTACAACATGTCCTGCCACCATGTTCTCTGCCAGCCCTGTTCCCTGGCACACGTCACCGTTAACGCTGGCTGTTGGACTCTTGTGTGCGGTGGCTTGGGAGGGCACTGTGGCTGGCTACATCTGCCCAAGGTGAAGGCATCTGGGCTACCCAGATCTCACCATGACAAAAACACTTCACCCAGCCCGTGGGGAGACCTCCTACATCAGGTACACGGGTCCGACCCTGCTGGTTGCACTGGCCTTAGATAAGAGAAGGCCCTTGGTCTGCAAGGGCTCTTCTGGTCTACAGCGGGGTCTGTCTCCTTGGCAAAAGCCGCTGCCCTGCCCCAGCTGGTGTCTGTCACAACATGGGGGACGGGAGCATGCTTGGCCAGGATAGCTACTGATCTTCTGTCTTTCCCATTTCCTTCCAGTCCTGGACGCACAACATCCAGCGGGAGAAGGAGTTCCTGCGGAAGCTGGTCAAAGCCCGAGTCATCACTGACCTAACCAGTGGGATCTGAGTGGCTGCAGCCACTGCCTCCAAGGGAGGCGACGAAGATACACGCTGCAGCTCTGGGAGCAGGCACTGGCAGCCCCCTGCAAGAATCCCACCTCACTGAAGACACACAGAGATGCCCAAGTGCTCTGGGAAGACCCTCTTGCATTGCCAGTCTGCATGAGGGTTGTATCTGCTGCCTCCAGGCCCTGTGCTGGAAGGAGGTGGGCAAGGGGCAGTTCTTGAACTCTGCATCGCAGGCAGATCTTCTGTGTCCTGAATTACACAGGAAAGACTCAGGAGAGAGAAGAACAGTTTGTGAATAAAACAATTTGTGCCAAATGGGAGGTGACGCTGCCCCGAGGCAGCAATGCCTGAATGTACAAAGTATTATTTTTTAAAAGAAACTCTGCTGGAATCGTACTAGAAATACCAAGGTGCAAGGCAAAGTCTGCTTGTGCACAGCCCTGCGAAAAGCCCGGCCTCTCCATGCTCCATCTGCGTTGTCACTGGCCTCAGTCCTTTCCCCAGGAAAACAAATCCGTCCAAAACTTCAGTGTCGTTGGTGCTGCTATAATTTGAAGGGAGAATAATGGCTTTCCCTCCTTCTCCGCTTGGAGCTTCTGGTTGGAGATGAGCATGGGTTTGTTTTTCTGCACTTTTCCTTGCTTCCCGCGTAGAGGCAGCAGCAGCAGCCATTTACTTGGCTGCGTTTTCCTTAGCCGTTCGCCCTGCTCTGCCTCTGCCCTGACCCCAGGGTGTAGGGGGGAGCTGGTGGCTTTCTCTGCCTGCAGCAGACCCTCCCCACCTTCCTGCCGGTCATGGCGCTGAGGAGCCTCATTGTGCTCAAGGCTTTCAGGCCTCTTGGTTTGTGCCTGCTATGCAGGGCCCCCGTGGAGTCCGTGCAGATTGGTGTCACCGTTTCTGGACAGCATCTCACTTTATTTTTGTGTGGGAGAGGAGTAATTTATTCTTTGGAAGGAGGTCAGATCTTGCGCAGAGATCTGAAGCTTTACAGTTTGAGAGCAGGCTGCCGAAGATGTTTGTTTTATGCTCCAGACTCGATCATGTTCCCTATTTAAGCGATGTGTGACCTCAGTGATGATAGAGCCTGCTGGCACGGGTGGGGGCCTGCTGGGGAACCCTCGCCTTCTGCTCGGCCCCTGCTCACTTCATTTCCAGGCTCCTCCCGTGCTGCTCTAGCACTGCTGCTCCTCCTGCTCTCAGGAGCACGTCCCTTCCTTCGCCGTCTTGGTCCCGAGATGCAGTATTTGCACATTTGATTTGTATACGTATTTCAGAGGAGCTGGAATAAACTGAGCAACGTGGCCGAGCGCGACGACAGCGGGGTGGTCTCATCCACCTGGAGAGCGTGGGCCCAAGGAGCATTGCCAGGGGAACGGTTACAGGTGGAAATTGGCTCCAACACTCTCCTAGCCTGGAGCAGGATGGTCTGTCCCCACGGAGGGAGGATCCCGGAGGGATGCTGTCTGTGCTCACGGTCCTGGCGCTGCATCTGATACAGCCCAAGGATTGCAATCTGCCTTGCTCTGAGATGAAGGGATAGTGTGCGTACCCCTAACGTGGACAAGGGATGCTCAAAGCAGGGCTCTCATGGTTCCCCTGGGCCAGCTCTGCTCCTGCTGACTTGCAGGGGGCTGTGGCTCCGGGGCTGAGACACCCCCACCCAGAGGGGACGTGCAGGAGGGGCAGGCAATGACCCAGGAAGCGTTGGGCAGAGGAGCAAACCGTATGGAACGGTTTGAGACCAGGCTGCAGGCAGAGGCAGCTCTTAGGACACGGTGCTGGGTGCTGCCCACAGACCGGCATGGGACGTGCCCCTCAGGAGCCTGTCCTGCTTGGTGCACCCATAGCCAAGGAGCTCACTTAGGGGCAAGTCCTGTCTAGCTTCTGGTTATGGCGGCTACTTGCCTTGTAGTCTAGGAGCTGCTCAAAGATCCTGCCTCTTCCAGGCCGCAGAAGACAGATGCTGGGAGGCTCTCCCTTCCCTTTCCCCTTCCCATATCCCTTCCCCTGTCCCTCTGGCCTCCCAGCCAGGTGGTCCCTGCTTCCCCTCAGTACATGCCTGCCCTGGCAGTGCCTCCCACCAGGGTGCTCTGTAAGGTTTCCAGCAGGTTTTTGGGCATGTGCTGTGGCAGATGCGCATTTGAATATTCTACCCCAATTTGGTTTTCCTGCTCAAAGAACCTGAGGGACTGGATTTCCTTGGCTCTTGCCAGGCAACACTCTGTGGTTCCTGTGTGTCAGCCTGGACCTGAGACCATCATCCATAGACTCCTTGCCACAGTGGCAGTTGGGATGCCTGGGCCGGACCTGACCAAGGTTGTGGCTGGGGAAGGGTGGGCACCCACCCTCTGCCGTGGTGCTTGAACTGGGTCTTGAACCAGCTGCTGTGGGAGCAGTGATGGGGTGATGGGTGGCATCCATATGCTACAGAGAGCTGAGATGCTAGAGAGCGGGTGGCTCTACCCAGGAGGAGGAGGAGGTGGGTGAAGAGCCTTCGGTGTCTGTGCTGGGCTCCTCTCCACCCTCCAGGGGAGGCACCCCCATGGAGACTTGTGATGCCATTAATTTGATTTAGTCTGTTTTTTCGAACACTACAAAGCTATGGGGCACCTTTATCTTCCAGCTCGCTGGCTCCAGGTCCACGGAGGGAGCGTGGCCCCTGCTCTGCTTTCCCTGGCAGGGACAGGTCCTGATGGGAAGCTGTCCCTGCAGACCAGCGAGGTGACTCCAAGCCCTTCCCTCCACCTTGGTGGGGTCTCCAGGCAGAAGTGCCCAGGCTGAAGAGATGAGTGCGTGGCCCAGGGTGACTCTGGTGGGTCAGAACCTGCAAGTAGAAGGAAAGAGAGGATGGGAGGTTGTTTGGGGGCCAAAGGCCCTAACTCACTGTCCCATTTGACATTGGTGGGGCAAGCTCACCCAGGGAGCAGCCCTGCGGCCGGGCGCTGGGGGTGAGCGTCGCGGGAGCAGTGCACAGCGCTGGGTTTCGCTCCTGGATGCTGTTTCTTTGGCTGCCTCCTTGCCTGCACCTGCAGCAACCTCCCGCCCTCCGAAAGGCTGCAGTCCTGCCAGCTCGGAGCGGTGCGCGGGTCAGAGCAGGGTCAGTGGGACGGATGTGAGTCTTGGCCTCTCCCTCGCAGTGACTCACCTTTTCAGCTCGGAAGGGAGAGCCCAGGGGAATTCTCCACAGCCTAAATATAGAGCGGGGTTGCCTGGTGCCTCTGACGCGCTGTGGTGCAGAAAGGCCACTCGGGTGGCAGGGAACCTGCCTAGAGAGAGGCCGGGGAAGCTCAGGCAGGTCGAGGAGCCCATTCCCGCAGCGGGGATTTGCTCCGGCTGGTGCAGAGAGCAGGTCTGGGGAGCTGCAGGGCAGCCAGCACGTGCTGCGGGGGAGATGGGCTGCCAGAGAGCTGCTGCTGCGCTGACGACACCATGAGCACGGGCTGCTCACGCATTCGTGCCATACAGCCCTCCCCAGTGCCCACCACCCCGGCGTCGGGCTCCCTTCACCAGCTCACCCTGCTAGGGCTGGCCACGCTGTGGCCTCAAGCTCACACGTGCCAAACGGAGGCAGCACAGCCAGGGAGCTCGAGGCAGCAGCAGGATCCTCTGCGGCCCAGCATCCCTCAGCCCAGCATCTCTGGGCTTCCAGCGTCTCCTCTTCCTGGGAGGGAGCAGCGGGGGGGCCCTACCCCTCCTGTGGGCACTGCTGGGGGAGGGGGAAGGTGTCAGGACAGGGCTGTCTGTCTGTCTGTATCAGACAAGAGCGGGCAGGCTGGGGACGGGCAGCACCAGGGGTGGGCAAGGGCTTCCAGACGGCCGTCATGGTGAGCTCCAGCGGCACCAGCATGGCACGTGCCATCAGTACAAGGCGCATCGCGCACAGTGTTAGAGACGTGTCCTTCAGTGCAGGCGACCCGGGCCACTACCGAGCCCCTCTGGGCACCGGCTCCTCGCACAGGGACTCGCTCCAAAGGCCAAGTGCGCTCGCCGGTACTGTACCAAGCTGAGATGCAAGAACTCCATGAGTTTTTAAAATTAGTTTTAGGTTCTGCAATTTTTTTTTTTTAATTTCCCCTCTAGGCAGGGAGGGCAAGAGTCTTGCAGGCTCCTCCAAGCCGGCTTATGTCACATCGATTCAGTCATATCACAGAAGCAATAAAGCTATCAAACAAGCTTGGCTGGCCTCTTTCTTCTGCTGCCTTTGGCCTTTTTTAGGGGAGGCAGAGGGATTCCCCTGCTCGGGCTCTCCCCAGCCTGGTTTCACTGCTGCTGGGAGCTGCAGCTGGCCAACACCACCAGCCTGGTGCCGGGGTCAGGAGAGGGCTGCGCTGCCTCCTTGCTGGTGGCCTGAGGGGTGGGAGAGGGGCTCACGGGGTGCATGTCATGTCGGGGGGCAGAGGGGTGGGGGCTTGTCCTGGCTGGGACGGGGTGCCTGTGACGCTGCCTCCTCTCGCAGGGAGTCCCTGCCAGCGGGGGGGTGGCTTCCAGCCAGGGGTCACAGCAGCAATCAGGCTGGGTGCGGCCCCAGCAAAGGCAGGTGTCCAGCCAAGTGACCTTCTCACCACAGCGTCCAGGAAGGAAGCGGTTTAGGAAGCCGGGGGCTGAGGCTGTGACCGGCTCCGACACCTGCCATGTCCCAGCGGGAGGAGAATAACCCCTGCAGCAAACCCCAGCGGTGCTGCAGGGCTTCTGGAGCCATGGGACGAGCTGGGGACAGTCCCGTCACTCAGGAGAACGGGGTGGCTGTTACTAGGTGGGTGACAAGTCTGGCTGCCAGCTCCCAAACGCAAGGGGTGTTCTCCTGCCAGCACCAGTGGGCCAGCGCAGAGGTGACTTCTCAACGCTCCCCAGGGTGGACAAGTTACAGATCCCTCTCAGAAAGGAGATGGTGGAGCTGCTCAAGTCCCTCCTTCTTGCTGTCCTCTCTTCCTGGTCCTTAAAGAGCAGAGCCACTGCTGGCATCAGGCTGGGTCAGCCCCAGCGGTGGCCCGTGCCCCATCCTGGCCTTGGGAGGGCTGAGGGGGAGAGCACAGAGCCTGGGACCAGGGCACACGGGGACAGCCCATGGGAGGCTCAGGTCAGCAGAGACACGGACACTTGTGGAGGAAGGAGCCACATCACCACTGAGATGGGCACAATGCAATGGGTTGGTCTGTCTGTGTCACAGCTCTCCCCTCCATGTGTTTTGTCACACCCAGCCATGGCCTCACGTAGGCACAGCAGCAGCTGTGACATGCTCAGTCCTGGCGTCTGGCTGGACCACGTCACCCCCGTCCCACCTCATGCAAGGGTGGCACCTTCGGGGACAGATGTCACAGCTGGCCCTGGCCCCACAGGGCTCCTTCCAGACAGCCAAGGGACACCCTGGGGATGTGGGAGCACAGGAAGACGCAGGCGGTGCCTTGGGAGGCACCAAACCCGCTGCCAGGAGCAGCCAGGGAGCAGCTCATCTGGAGACCCAGGGGGTCAGGACCCTGCCCTGCACCCCAGCACCCTGCGGGGCCCGGCCCGGGTCAGCACTCCCCGGGGCAGAGCTGATGCCCGTGGGAGCCCAAGGGGAGAGAGCAGTGCCCGGATTCAGGCGCAGCGCTGGGATGTGTCATCTCCTGCCGCTGCGATCTCAGGGGGACAGGGAGGAGGTGTCGCTGGCAGAACGTGTTGTCCCTGGGCTGACGGCACCAGCAGGGTCACATCTCCCAGGACAAGGGCCAGAGGCAGTGGAGGGGGCCAGGGCCCCCAGGTGTCTGGGGTAGCGTCCACAAAGGGGACAGCCCTGGGAGAGGACAGAGGCCAGGCTTTGCGCAGCCACCTTTCCACACGACCATGGACACTGTAGCCCACCTGTATGGGGTCCCCTGGATATCTCTGTGTGCCATGTCCCACACAGCCCTCTGTCCACCACCAGTGTCACACCCCCTGCAGCTCCCGGCTGTGCTCTGGGGACATGAGGACCAGCTCAACCCGCAGGGAACGTGGGAGGGAAGGGGGTATCCCAGTGGGGTCACCTGGGGCTGTCTCCAAACCCCAAGGGCTGCCCGTGGGGGAGGCAGCTCTCCCCTCCATTGGCAGCCCCTCCTGGGCTGCTCCCCCTGCATGGGCACAGCTGTGGGGACAATCCAGGCAGCCTGGGGCAGGACATGCCACTTGCATGGAAACTTTCCAAGCAGGCAGCCCTGTTAGTCTGCAGCTCTCCCAAGCAGAGGATCCTGTTCCCTGTCCCCTGTCCCCGGCTGATCCCACCCCAGGGATGCTCCTGGGCCTCCAAACCTCTGCTGGGCCAAGGCATCCAGGGCATCACCTCTGCCGCCTCCCATGAGGGCATCATGGATGGGAGCAGCCCCACGGCAGTCCCACTAGCGGGCATGAAGCCACCCCCGGCCACAGGCTTGGCCAAGCCACCTGTGCTAGGAGCAGGGGGGGACCAGGGCCACGCGGTGCCACTCCAGGGCAGGGGCAGCAGCTCTGGGCTGCGTGCCACCTCCACCGTCCCTGCTAGCAGTGGCGGGGACAGCTTAGCTGGCGCCGCCTGTGTCAGCACATTTCCTGGCAGGTGATTCCGCAGGAGGGACGCGGGAGTTGTCATCCTCGTGCTGGATAATCCGATGAGATGAGACAAGACGAGGTGGCCGGTGGCTCGCACT